>VZSE01008502.1:6615-137018 GCA_013398275.1 Promerops cafer | reverse complement strand
CCCGCTCCCGGCCGGTGTCCCCGCTCCCGGCCGGTGTCCCCGCTCCCGGCCGATGCCCTCCCACCCGCTCCCCGGGCGCTGTCCCCGAGCGCGGCGGGCGCTCCTCTCCTCCCGCCGCCGAGAGCGCGACCACTGGCGGCCACCCGCGCCCCCCGCGATGCTCACCCCGGCCTCCCCCGGCAGCTGTTGCTCCAGCGGTGCGCCTGCCCGGGCGGCTCTCCGCTGCGTCCTCCCCTTGTCATGTGTGTTTTTAAAAACATCTACGGTACATCTGCTCTACGTGCGCTGCATCTGCTCAGAGCGGCGCTGCCCCAGCTGCCCTGGGCTCGCGTCGCGGCGGTGCCCGGCAGCATCCTCCTGTCCCCGCGGCCTCCCTTGCCCTCGCAGGCACCTCTGCCTCGCCATCCGGAGGGTTTGCTGTCCAGGTCCTGGTTTGGGCTGAGGCGTGTGTTGACCCCCGTGTGGGGCAGACCTTTCCATAGGTTGGGTGACCTCTCGCTGAGACCTCGTCTCCTCTGCGAGTCAGTCTGGCACTTCCACCACCTAACGACATGAGATTGGGATTGGTGTCACCTGCCTGTCTCATGGGGAGTCACGATGCTTAACGTAACCAGCAATAAGGTAGCAACTCACTGCTGTCCTGTCAGTAGGTGATGTGTGCAGCAGAACTCTTGGATTGATGGAACCGAGCTGGTAACTGAAGGAGCTGTGTCTTGTGCCAGCAATATGGGGAACTGCCCCTGCAGGTGAACAGGGGCTGTTTCAATGCTGAAAGAGCTGCCGGAACAGCAGAGAAGCTGCACTGTTAGACATGCTGCTTTGCATGTTCCCCTTTCTAGGAAGTGAGGAATTTTTTTGAATACCCCAGCAGACTTACATGCTGTAAGGATAAGTGTTGGTGGGAAAGTTTCCTGGTGCCTTGCTGCAGCACTGAACAGCTACTGCTGGTATCCTGATTCCCTGTGGATCCATTCTCATCTTGTTTTGAAATACTTTGGTTAAGGGCCAAGCTGTTGCATACTCTCTGGCAGGTAGGAGTCTTGTCCTGATCTTAACTCACAAAGCTGGCATTCAAAACTTTTAAATTTCTTTGCCAGTTCTGCACAGCAGGCTGTATTGTCTGATAGTTCAGATGAATTTTCCCTCAGTTATTAACATGTACCTGGTAAGTTCATCAGCAGCCTGGGGATGACTTTTATCTCTAGAGACAGAGGGAAGTAGCTTGGAAATTATAACGTTGTAGTGCCAAACTTTTTTTTTTTTGGTGTTTTTCCAAAATAGTTTAAAAGGTTTGGTATCTTTGTGCTTCTGTGCCATAAACTAAATTTGTCCTTCAGTAGTGCTTTTGGTTATAGTGAATTGTGTATGTGTATCTTGGAAGTAAAATCTCATGTTGGGACTGTACTGGAATGGCTCAGAAACTGGCAGGATTTGTTTCAGAGTTTGCAGAAGGCAGTACTTGGCTGTTGTGATAGTGCATCGGGGTGGTCTTGCAGAGTGTTATTTCAACCGAGCTTTGAGGCAAGTGACTAAAGCACGAGTACGTGTTGGGAAGGGTGTACAGAGTTCAGACCGGAAGGCTTTAGGAAGGTGAACTGGGGAGGAAAATGAAAAAACCTTCTTTTCTCACTGGTGCATTTGACGTGTAACAAAGCACATTTCTGCTCAGGCTGTATCCCTGACATGAACAATTTACTTCTCCAAAGGCAACTAATGCAGGTGTGAAGCTATGGGGAGCTGGGGGCACGATAAGACTGGGAGCTGTCACCAGAGCTGCATCTGTTTGCTGTTGCAGTGGAGGTGAGAGGGGAGGGCGACTGGTCCTCCACACAGCTCACAAAAAAAAGAGCTGCAAGCCTTTAGTGTTCTGAGGAGCAATTTTTCACACATCTCTGTCTGTGGTTGTCACGTTGCAGTTCCTCTGAAGGAGGGCACTGTGCTGCTCCATGTTGGCTGTCCCACGGCCTGGGAAGGGCGGCTGGAATCGGTGTCATGCAGCAGCCTGTGCTGCCCAGGAGTGTGGTGTGGCCCTTGCACAGCTCGGGGTGAGGAGCAGGATGGCTCTGCAGCTGGTGGGCTCCCTCCAGCAAGTCTCTTGCTGAAGGCAAGGGCAGTAGCCATCGGTCTGGCCACAGCTGGGTGCTCGCCTTGGGGCCCAGCCCTTATCTCTGCCTGTACTGCACTGCCTTTGCTGCACAGATAGACTGGCTCTTTGGAGCCAGCATGGATATAGCTGCCGTGACATGATGGGGAGATTCTCCGGAGGGGTAGCACCTGAGGCACAGTCAAATTAGCCAGAGGAATTGATTTGTCTGTAGTGTATGTCCTCTCTCAGCACACTGCAGCATCAGCCTCAATGGGGAGAACACCAGAGGAGCACACCTGAGAGTGACAGGATTTTTCTTGCCACTCTCAAAGTGATGGCCTTTGTACAGTACTGCAGCAGGTGGCCCTGGCTGCTTACACACAACCTGCTCTCCTGTGTCTGCCCTTCTTTCGTTCCTTAGGACACTCTTTTAACAAGAGTCAAAACCCATGAGCTCCAGGTCTGCTGTACAACCGATAGCAGGAAGGAACCACGCAAGGAGGCATGGTCCATGGAGAGGATCCGGCTAGGACTGCTTGTTTGTGCCGGCTGTCAGGTGTGCATCATTGCCTGGAGGGCTTGGAATGTCCGCCCGGTGCACACGGAGAGACCGCAGCATTGTGCAGAGCTCATCAGTCTGTGGTCTCTGATGCTGCACGATTCATGTGTGCTGAGCAGGGAACATGCCCACAAATAAACAAGTCTGGTGCCAAAGTACCTTTTAACATATTGTGCCAGGTCCTCAGTTGGGATAAAGCTCTGGAGTCCTGCTGATGTTAGAGTCTAGACTTTCATGGCGCCGGGCCGTGGCAGGGAAGATGCATTTGTCTGCCATCCTGTTCCATCTGGTGAGCAATGCTCACTCTGGTTGGAAGTCACCTTGGAGGGAAGCTTTCCCTGCTTACTCTGCTCAGCAAGCAGGAGTGTCCTGCTTCAAAATTGTTATTCTTGGTACTGCTCTGATTAAGAGCTGTTTTTTCTGCATAAAGCCATGTGGGCTGAGAGCCTGCAGTTAGAGCACAGTATTGGTAAACAGCACATTTGCTTCATGGATATGTGAGGTTTAATTCCATTTTTGTTCAGTCATCACTGGTCCCACCTTAATAAAAGAGCACTCATTAGTGATTTTTGTCCAGCTCCCCTCATGCCCAACACTGTTGTCTAAGCAGTTTTTACTGTGAGCTTGTAGGAGATAGCTCTTGCCCTAAGGACCTTTCTGCCCAGCAGGCACCATGATTGCAGGAGCCACAAGCGTGCAGCAGATGAGCCTGGAGACATGCAGTCATTCTGACATTTACATAACACTCCTTGCTCAAAGGGACCCTAGGACTACACTTAGTGTAGGGCTTCACAGCACTTTGAGGATAACAGGGCATGGGAAATACAGATATTAATTGGCTGAGGGTAGATCTCTTTGGGGGGAAGTTATAGATGATATCGGTGTGTCTTTTAGAGCAAGATGAACTAGGGGCTCTCTACAACACTCCCTCCACACCCGACTCGTACTCGACCTAGCACAGCCATATGTGTAAAAGACAGGTGAGACACTCTTTGGGACAGATTATTGCCCAGAATCCATATCTTAACAATCCCCATCCCTTCCCTTTTGTAGTCTGGTGTATTTGCATCTTTAAACAGAGGTAGATGGGTTGGGAAAGGATACAGGTTGTTCTGACTGCATGAAGGAAGTGGAGCCCTCAGCCCCGTCCCGTCTGGGTGGGAAGCAGCAACACCCTCCTGAGAGCAGCCCTTGTCGGCCCCTGGGAAAGATGCAGGATGTCACTGGGACAGAGTATAAAAGTGACTTGCAAAAACTGGGCAAAATACCTGAAAGGTACAGTCTGGAAAGATATTCACCAGCAGGAAACATGGAATAGGGCTGGAGGACTGGGTATCATTTGTGTTTCTGAACAGGGGCGAAACCACACTGATCCAGATGGGTATGGAAATCTGATGTAAATCATGTTGCTTAGAGACTCTGCACTATGGGCAATTGTAGCAGTAGTAGGTCTAAACATAGCTTTAAAGGTTTATTATTAGGAAGGGTGCTCCATAATCCTCAAACTCCTGCTGTAAACAAGAAACCCAGATCCCACTAGAACTATTTCAGCATTTGCTTCTTAAAGAGAGGATGTATTGTTTCTGCATTAATGAATGAAATGTCAGCAACCATCTAAGAAGTAACTCTTAAGGTTAATCTTACTTGTTCTCTGTATATATGCAACATTGTTACTTTCATTGTAATTTCCCCCGTTACTTAAATGCATCATAAATTGGGATTTTATTATGCAGGAGGCTTGTAGACATGCACATTTATATACTGCATACACAATTATGGAAATATTGCACTACTATAAAAACCAAGCCAATGTAAATGAAAGATAGAAAATATTTCTAACATCTGAGCTCACTGAAGAAAGAGCGGGAATCATCACCTTAGCAAAGCTTAGCTGAGTTTTAGTAACATTTATGTTAGTCCCACCTTTTGGGAGAAGCCGAAAAACTTCGGTGCTACTGAGCAAAAAGCTGTGCTGATTTATGCCAGCTAAAGCCCAGGCATAGTGTTACATGCCACGATTTATTTTTTCAGACTGAACTTGTGCATTCTTGCTGTGACATTGACATTCTTTGCTGTAGGTTTTGCTAGGGGAGGGTGGGCTAGCAGAGCCTGCAAAGTGGGGGCTTCTCTCACACTCTTCCCAGTGCCAGGGAGGGAGCATTAAGCAGGCAGTGCTGATCACTGCTGCAGGCAGTGCTGTGCATTAAAGGCTTCATTAACCCAAGTGTATCACTCCAGGCACGTGTGTCTGTTGTTCAAAGTGTGTCCCGTTCAGAAGTTTGTGGGTCCCGTTCAGAAGTCTGTACTTACATGTAATTCCTCTGGAAGGACAGAGATGCATTTCTTCTGTTCTCTTTTCATGTCCAAGTGTGTCTATCCAAAATACACTGCGTGCGGCAGAAGAGCCAAAGTTATCTTCTCTGTGGATAACTTCATAGTGCTGAGGAAATAATGACTCCAGTGAAATTAGACTCTTAGAAAAAGATGGCATCAGGAACCCATCTTCTGCTAGCATGTGGAAACTCTTGAACAGCAAAAAGATTATTAGTTACATAACTCCCTTCCCTCCTGGAAACCCAAGTGGTTATTATATCACCACTTAATTTTTCTACTGTGCTTCATGTCACACAATGCCCAGTAGACTTGTCATTACAGTAGAGATGTAGATTTTGCTTATTGCAACATACACAAAATGAGAGTGATGGTTATTCCTTCTTCTAGCCCGCTTGTGCCCTTCCTATATCCATTTCTTATACTGACATAATCTAAATAGCATTTCAGTTAATGACAGGTTTCTGTGTGACAAATGTGTCAGTCTACAGCATCCCTCCATATAATGCTGGATGTGAACAAGTATCCAGGTGACACGGCACAGAAGACTGTGTCTAGGAGTTTACACGCCACCAGAGCTGAAAGGCAGTAGATGGGCTGGGCAGGAGCTTTCCTGAAGATTTCAGGTGTGCTAAGCTGGGAATGATTTCAGACACCAGCAGAGCACAGGGGCTCACACCACATCCTCTGACTCAAGAGTTGCACTGATGCAGTTTCTCTCTGAATAAATGCAACTTGTGTCTCTTCTTGCATTAAGTCAGTGTTGCAAGGCTGACTCTTGTATTGCAAACCTGCCTGTTAGTGAGGATGGTGGTTTTTTGATTCACCTTGCTGCAATCCTATGGAAATGCCTTGTTCCTACCAGCAGGCTAGTCTTCTCCCAAGGACTAATTCCTGTAGATTAGTGCAAGACATGTTCTTGCCAAAACTGAGAAAAGATGAGACAGCCTTTGTTACTTGTGGCCTTGAGACTTTTGTCAAGTTTGAATGAATGGTAAAGTTTCATGTTTTGCTTCTCTCCAGATACCAGCTTTGGAGGCAGATATGGCATCAGTTGGCATCAGGCATTAGATTTCCTATTATGTATCAGAATGAGTGCCTTTCTGCTGGTCGCAAGTAGCCTCTGATTGAATCATTGCTTGAGACTGAGGGAAGTTTGACCTTAAGCCATCTGCTCATTTTTCAGCACATTCTAGGCACACCAGACAGATCCTCAGATTTACATGTCTCCCATGGCTTCAGCAGACCTGGGCTGAGGCCATGGCTTAGCTCCTGTATCCCTATTTGCCTGTGTCTGATTATTTTAGGGTATGGATAGCAGTGCTGACTTGCGCTCCACTGCAGGAAGAACTAAGCAAGTTTTGTAGCTTTTCTCTGCAACCCTGATATAAAAGGAGTGTGATGACAAGGTTATCACTTAATTGATGTTTTAATTGAAGTTTCCACTTTGCTTGGTTGCATCTCTGGATCTGCACCCTCAATATAAAGGGCATAATCCTGGCAAGCATCTGCACACTCATTTGTGAGTGTGGTCTGCATTTGTTTATGCAGCTGGATCACAGCAGGTGTTTTGCAAGTAAAAGCCTTGGTGTATCAGTGTGAGTCCTGGGAGTGTGTGGGTTAGTGTTTGTGCAGTTAATGTTTGCACCTGCCCACTCCACATCTGTTGAGAGTAGCTGGGAAGATCCAATTTGTCTTCAGGTAAGTTGTGTCTGATACTGACTTATGTGGGTCACAGCATCTTGACACAAGAATAGATATTGGAAATAAAATCTGTGGCTCTGCTGTCATCCTTTGACCTTAAGACCCTCCTGTCTCTTAGGCATATTGATCCCATGATAACATGAGGAGGGCTGCTGCTTTTTTGTAAGGTATCACAACAGCATCTCTCTAAATACACATCTTTATTGGGATTCATTGCTAATTTTCCCTTCTGATTTTCTTTAATATCAGTATTTCACAAGCTTTCAACCTGCAGGACATGAAAAACAGGTAGAGTAAAGCTTTTCATTCAGCTTCCTAATAGGCATACAACAAGCTGAGCAGTCCCTCCTGGGCATCCCAGCACAGCCCTATTTGCTGGCATTATTGCAGCCCCTTGTGAGGATTCATACAGCAAAAGTCTTGTGCAGAGCTGCCAGCTTTCCCAGACACTGGCAGCCGCCTTTGCCTCCTGTTTCAGTTCTTCCTTCCTGTTCCTTTTGCAAAAGCCTCACCTCTGCCAAGTGTGCACCAGTCTGTTGTGTGAGCCAGAAGTGCCTTTTGACTGCCTGAGGCGGTTTCACCCTTGGCATGTCTTTGGCAATGGCTGGTGGGGCTGGTACAGCCTGTTGTGTGCCACCTGCCTTCTGGGCTGCACTGCTGGCTCTTTAGCTGTTCCTGCAAAGGGCTGGGACAGCACCTGTGCCTGCAGTGCCCTTCACTGAGACCCACATTAGTCCCCACGGATTGTAGGTAAAATGACATTTCTCTGCTGAAGAGGTTGCTTCTGGATGGAAGGGCTTCCCTTCCCTCACAAATACCAATCCCTGGCAAAGCAGCATGGGGCAGGGTGGAGCTTTGCCAGGTGCCCATTTTCCTTGAGTACACATTATTCCACGCATCCCCGCTGCCACAGCAAAATGACAGAGTGGCTGGGGCCCTTCAACAAGCACATAAATGTTGCAGTGGGTTGTGGGGTGCAAATAATGCTGGAGATGGGAGAGTGCAGGCTGAAGATGGATTTCAGCCCTGGGAACAAAGCACTCTCTATGCAGATCCCTCTCTGCTATTACCTGGAGATTCAGCCTGCCCTTGGTGCTGGCAGAGAAAGAACTGACATCTCTCCCTGGGGTATTTTATTTTGGATCTGCACCAGAGACTGGAGAGAGGCTCCAGTTTTGCCCCACAGCTCTGGGGGCAGATGTCAGTGGGTGGCATTTGTCTGCAGCAATGGGCCTTGCCAGGGGGTGCTGCTTTTTGCTGTGGCTCTGTGCCTTGCAGCTCACACGCTGGGCTTATCTAAAACTGCTTCTTCCTGGTTAACAGAAGTCTGCACTCCCACAGAAAAATGTGACATAAATAATGATGTGTCTTCTGAGAACAAGTGCTTGTAGTCTGGAATCCCTCCCCAGGATAAGCTGGGGATACTTTTCTGTAAGCACTAGAGATTTTTTATCTGGATTCTAGTGTGACAGGCCAAATAATTGCCCCTTCCCATCCTGAGAGGAATTGCCTGGGACAGGTACCAACTGTGCATTCAGGGCGCTGGCTACCCAGCTCTTGAAATTCCCTGTGGCTTTACAGCCTCCTCCTGATGTCCAGAGTAGCAGTAGGGATATGGCCCCACCTGACCTCACTTAGGAAGAAGGGTGTGTGCCCTTGCTGTGGCAGTGGTGCAGCTCTGATGAGCAAAATGAAAAGACGGACGCATTGTGGTTCAGGTTTTTAAGCATCTGCAAGGGGTTCTTTTGTGAGTGTTACAGCAAAGGAAATGTTTGGAGAGGCTTGCTTTCTGCTACACAAAAAGGAAGATCCGGAATCCCAGGAGGGAAGAGCAATCTTAGCTCTGAGATAAGATGCTTTCAGGCAAATACTATATTTTTGCTTTCATTTCTGAGAGCCATTGAACCATCCTGAAAGCACTAGTCTGTGACAGCCCCTGCAGGCCTGAAGAGACTTTTGAATTCTTGACTAGTTTAATATAGTTAGTGCTTGGCAGTGGCACATTATTGACCATACTCTCCAGAACTGCTGACAGCTATAGCATTGCTACAGACGTGGAGTCAGTCGTTACTACTGCAGGTTAAGAAGAGGTTTTTAAAACAGCCCTGCTTGTCGTCCTGTGCCAGTCTGGTAGACAGGACAGATGACTGGTAATGGAAAAAAGCAAAACCACCCCCCAAAACTAAACCCTAGCAAAACTATATACTTCCAGGCTGAGTCTTCAGGGTGAAATGTATTTGTCTGTAATTTTTTTATGAGTTAACATCTGCTAAAGAAAGGCTTCACCACCTTGAAGGCTTCCCTGCAGTCCCAGAAAGCCAAGGGCAGGTACCCCAGTGACTTTGTAAGGTATTGGTGGGTGTACCAGTACCTGACTTTGCCTGGCCTGATAGCAGCAGGTCCTGGGGAGTGCAGGAAGGTCCCAAAGACACTGTTGTGTAGCTCATTAGCCAAGCTAACAGGATTTTGTCTTCTATTCAGTACAGGAGATAACTTTTATGGATACTGTAACTTCCTTAACTGCTGGAAGGAGCGCGGTGGTCCAGTGTTTCAAGATAGCTTTGGGCAGTGTCATGGTTTAAAAGGCAAGAGGTAGGAGTGGGCTCAAGCAGTGCCCTGGGCGGTGGGGTGGCTTCCTTGGCTTCAGAACCTCCTCCATCTACTTTAGGCTCCTAAGGGACTGTTCCCTCACATTTCTAGAGCCTCCTACAAGGAGCCTTTTGAGGGCAAGACTCCAGTTTCCCATTTGTGACATTTTTACATACCAGGTGTCTGCAGATGCATGTTTTTTATCTCATGGGTGTAGCAGCAGAGAGCTGCGATGTCCAAGAGCTCCCAGGTCACAGTGGCTGCTGAGCCAGCCTGGCCTCATCAGCAGCTCTGTGAGCGTGGCCAGTGTGACTGCTCAGCACCCAGCGTGCTCTGCATTCTTCTTCCTTAAGCACCTGATGACAAGATGGGGCTGCTGTTTTACTTACACTGCAGAAGTGGTGTCTGCAATCTCGTGTCGCGGCCACTGCCACAGCACGAGGAGCCTCTGAACGAGTGCTCCCCACCTCTCCTGGTACACAACAGCCCATTTTTGATGCTCAGCTGCTGCTGCTCAGCTGGGTGGCTGCGCCGTGCCCTGCGGTGCCCGGGCGTGCTGCCTCGCTGCGGGGGCTCGAGCTGCCATTCCACCTGGGAGAGGCTGGCACAGGCAAACATTGCCCTGCTGCCAGGCATCTGCAGGGAACCTCAGGCTGCAAATTTCCTCCCTTCTCTCTGCATCTGAGGGGCAGTCGCTCATCTGGAAGCACCCTCAGTGCTGACAGGCTTTCATCCCCTCTGTGGTTAATCTGGAGATCTGGCTGAGTGTCAATATGACTGCAAGTTGGGTAGCATTTTGACTTGATGGTGAAAATAAGTTTTGTTGTGGTTCCTTTTCCTGCATGCAGCTGTGTCTGGAGCAGCCCAGCCATGCACAGGGGCCCTTGTTAGATGCCAGTTTGATTGATCCTCACCCACCGCCTGCTCCTCTGTGCCTCCACCAAAGGATGACTTTTCTGTTGCCAAGAATTTTGTGCAGCAATACAGCTGAGTTCAGGACCCAAGAACTGTGAGGGCCCGTGCCAATTTTTTAATTGTATTTTTCTGGCAAATAGCCCTAGCTTGGTCTTAAGAAAAAGAAGTCAAGTATTTCTAGCTCTCAACCCTGTGTTAGTCTGTAGTGGAGCAAATCTTGGAAGTACAGCTGAACCTTACTTTGCTTAACTGAGGTGGGGAAGAGAGTACCCAGACTGCTGGGGTAGAGGGAAGAATGATGGAAGCCAAAAAATCAGCCCTATTTTGCAGGAGTTTAAGAGACCTTGGGGGTGAAAGAGCTGCTTTGGACACTGATGTATCTGAGCTGGGAGGATGGTCCTTTTGCAGGCTGGAAGTGTTCAGGCAGAGTCCTGTTACTTCATGCTTGTACTGAACAGCAGAGGAGGCTCCTGTCAGACAAATCCATGATTTTTTGACCCCTTGCAAACAGGTCTGACTGAACAGCTGAGCATGAGCTGAGTTTCACTGCATTACCCTGTGGGGAAACAGAGGCCCTGAGTTATGCTGGGGAGTGCCAGAAGCTGCAATAAAGAATGGGCAAAACTCATTGCATGGCATAAGCATGATGAAGACAGGATTATCAGCATGCAAATTCTCCCACATGCAAAACATGTGCCATCTTCTGGGTTATTTATTTGCTATTTTACAAGTCTAGAGTCTTGTCTCTACTTGAGGCAAGGAGGGTTTATCTATCGCCCTGAATTTCCTGCAACACGTGGAGCCTGTTCAGGAGCCATCTGCCTTGGATTCTTGGCCCTTGGCATCTCCAACACAAACATAAATCCTCCTATTAATTGCAAAAATATGTTGCACCAACACAGTATTTCAGGCAGGTTCAGTAACCCTTCACCACCCTCCATAACAAGCACTTATTTTCAGAATTTTATTCAGGAGCAACTTGGGACATGTACAAGCCAGAACCTTCCTTGACAAATGGCAGTAGGCAATTGGTTGTCCCCCAGGAGCATGTTTGTTCCTGCAGGAGAGCAGAGCTGGAGAGCCTTGCAGAGAGCCACATATTCTGGGCAATGAGAAACAAGGGCCATGGGCTTGCAGTGGCAGCAAACATGGCAACAAAGCCAAATAAATATTTATTGGCACACAGCTGGGGGTTAGAGCCATTGTCACAGTAGGGCAGAACCAAGGCGGGATCCACAATGCTGGATGCCAGAAGCCAGGAGGAGCAGCTCAGACACAAAATGGTACAAGGCTGATGGGAGGGCTGGGTGGAGGACAACAGCCCAGCCTTTTTTGGCCAGTGCACCAGTTGTGCTCAAGTGTTGCTCAGTGGAATAGCTGGGGTATTATTTTTACAGCACTTTTCCTGGAAAGCAGCACTTTGCAGCCCAGTGGGTGTGAGCCACGTCCCCACAGCAGGCTGGCACTCAGCTGGTGTCTGTATACTCTTTTTCATTGCAGGCTGGTTTAGGGCACTTTGCAGAGAGAAGGGCATTAGTTGATACTCCACATTGTTTCCTGGGACCAGTGCAAGGCTTAGGAACAGTGAACTCTGTCCAACTTCAGCATTTCAATGCAACAAACTTCTGAGGTTCTTCTGTACCTCAGGAGGAAGATGATTCCCTCCCTGTGGAGCTGGATTTGCTTTCCCACTTATGATATAGCTACAGACAATTGGCTCCAAAATGCTAAAGAAAATCAGGGCACTGTCTTAAGAGTTTAGCTGTTCCTCTGTGGATGGGGCTCATTCTGGGTTAGAGGAGCCAGGTGTAAATTTTTTGGTTTTGCTTGGTTGTGTGCCTGCAGCAGTCAGAACAGGCCATATACAGCAGTGTTTCAAACTGGAGAAGAATGAGTACAGACAAACAAGAAGGGATCCTGTAAACCTATGAACACCTAGAGAGGTGGATATCCAAGCCCCGAGCCTCCAGAGAGCTGCAAGTGCCAGTACTGTGTTCTGTTTGAAGGTCACAGAATCACAGAATGGTTGAGATTAGAAGGCACCTCTGGAGTTTATCTGGCACAAAATCTCTTAGTGAGAGCCAAGACACAACTTCCTCCTGGTCTGCCTGAGTCTTGGAGGGTTTCACTGGATTTGGTTGGACACAGATAATGTAATAAATAATACTTCTACTGTAATTCTACAAATGCAGAGATAGTGGCTTTGTAGCAGTTTAAACTAGTTTTTAAAGACTGTAAGTAATTTAGTAGCCATAGCAGTTGAGAAAAAGCCCTAAATTATGCTCAGTTTAGAAATTAAAATCTTGGAAATACTGCCTTCTTTTTGCATACAAGATATTTTCTGTACTGCATTTCAGCACAGAGTAAATTAGCAGTGGCAGGAGAAAAGATTTGGGAAGAAAAATGCAATAGAATTTGTAACAAAATGGCAAAACCCAGCTTAAGGCCATGACAATCACACACATTAGCAAAAACGATCTTGTCACCTCCATCAAGTGCTTCCTTTTCCAGCCCCATGGTGCAGGCCCATCTCACATTCTGTCTCTGAGACACAGGGACAAAGGAGATGGGTGGTTTAATCCAATTTATCCATGCAGACAAGAAATAATATTCCCCTTTCCTGTGGTACAGCAAGTCCCATCATGGATTATATGCTTGGCTTTCCTTAAACCACAGCTTCCAGTCACGTTGGTACATAGTTTTCCAGTACCAGTCTTGACTTGTCCTTCAGGTGGCAAATTGCCCCATCACCTCTTTCCAAGCCTCAGCCACATGACTAAACAGAGGATAATCTCCAGCCTCACCCTCTGGTTGCTTCAGTTTTTCTTGGAGGACTTTTCCAAAGTATTTCCAGTGCCACTCATGGGGCCCTCATCTTGGTCAGAGCCATAAAAGGGGCTCCAGTGTGCTGCAGCATTCTGTGATGGGCGAGAGCATGGTTGGAAATAACTCATCTGAAGTGTACTTAGAGAAAAAGTGTTAAGAAATAAAGTATCAATGATGAGAAGCCTGTAGCCCTTCTAGAAGTATGAGATCATTCTTACATGAGAGTGCTGTAACTCTTATGCATGAAAAATTCCTCATTATTAGAATGGAAATAATACAAACCATTATTCTAAAATAAGGATGTCTGGGCTTGCAAAATTCACATTCAGAGAGTGAGAAAAGGTAATTTTAAGCTCACCAAGCAAACATAATTGTTTTGCACAAGTTTTTATCTTAGCTTCAGTAAGGCAAGGTTCCTGGGGAAATGACAAGTGTAATTAAAACCTGTCTCATCATGTGTGCACACAGGGGAGGGCAAGCTGTGATGGTAATTATAACTGCTCCTAGCAGGTGTTTTTCTGTTAATATGGGGTATTAAATAAAACCTACCACGTTTACTAACCCAAATACTCTCCTGTATGCTTCTATGCACTCTTTCCCCTAAAATACTTGATAGTTCCCAAGCAACCCCAGTACTGTGAGGAGACTACATGGGTTTTTATGACTTTTATTTCAAGTTCATTTGCTATTTGCTGCCAGAATTTTCCCAGGGAATGCAGACAAAGAGTGGTAAATTGTGATTAATTTAGACAGCCTAAGTAGAGGACTCACGACGGCTCCCCATGTAATACAAGAAAGTTAACGGCTTGCTGATGTCCTTTTGTTAGGGAATTGTGTAGCCTGGTTGTTTAATGGAGTGTTTAAAAATTGTGTTGGCAATAGCCTATGAATAATGTATGATGAAATACCTTACCGCCAAGAAACTGCTGATATGCTGGGGAAATTTCCATCAGATGTGAGAAAAATTTTGAAGGCACTGTCTTCTTGGGATGCCCTTTATTTATAGCCTCGCTGCTTCAGAGATTGCATTCCCTTTTTAGATACTGAATGTGAAGATGCCCTCCACTGCCTCTGCCTCTGTCTTCCAACTCCACCTGACTCCATTTGCTTGTGCCCATAAAAGCTCCGGAATTTTTATGAGATTAGGCTTTATCACCTGAGCACTGTAAGCATGTACTATTTCCTGTGCCATCTTCACCTGTTCTAGGATTCTGCACCAAAGCGTCCTGCATCCAAGGAAGATGGACACTGGTCATGACAATGTCCCATGATGCAGGAAGCAGAAAAACGATCAAGTTATTTGGGGGGAAAAAAAAAAAAGACAAGTTGGACTTCACAGTGTGAAATCAGTTTGGATGCCTCTAAATTTTCCCCATGTCCTCCCCCAGTGCAGGAGGTCTCTGTGTGCTTTGGCTATGAGTAGTGGGAAGTCACTGTGATATGCAGCAAATCCTGCTTGACCAAAGAAATGAGAAGACTGAGGGTGAACCCCTGCTTGCAGGGGAGTTTTGGGGGTTGCACTGCCTTAGGTGCAAGAGGAAACGGGCCTCCTGTAAGACTCCAGGACACAGCTCAGGCAGGCATGGAAGCAGTTACAGTCTTTTCCTTTGCTCCTTGTTTTGGCCCTCAGCTCTTCTCCAGCAGAAATAAAATCATATCTTTGTTTTTCTCATGTGGAGTGTTCCCCACCTGCACTGAAATGCAGAAATGTGCCAGGAGGGCGGGTGAACACAATATACATCACTGTGCAGAGTGGTCCCAGCTAAGTGTTTGTCAAGAGCAGACCCAGCTTGTGGAGCCCGTAGCTCTGTACCCTGCCCCTTGCTGTGGTTTTGTTACGAGTAGCCAAGTGCTTGTGCTGCATTTTTGTGTCTCTATTTACACAGTAGAGCCCTGAGTCAAAACATTTCCTGCAATATGGGTACTGTATTATTAGTGTATTGCTAGAACAAAGCCACACAAGGTTGATGTTGGTATTAGTCAGCTGAGGAAGTGACATCCTCACCTGGGAGGTTGATGTGTTGGGTTTTGACGCTCATGATGCCAACAGCAAGCTCCAGGCATGAGGCTACAGGGCAGGGGAAAGAATGGGTTAGGAGACAGGTTGTATCCTCAGGGTGATCTGCAACTGGCTAAGCAGGAGGATTTGTGAAAATGGGAGAGAAGATTTGTGCCTTTACTGGCTTGTTTGCTGCTGGGATATATCTGGGCATGTAGTATTTTCACAGCTGCTGCAAAGGTGTATAAAAGGGGTTAGCCTAAACACAAGAAAGGTGACAAGGAGCACCTGAGGAGTTTGACTAATGGCCTAAATATTTTCAGTGGAACAAATAAAGAGAAAAGGTTCTAAAACTTCCTCCAAATTCACACCCAAAGCCCATCCTGCCAACTGAGAAGTGTTTTCCGCAGAGAGAGTCACAAAAGTCTAGGCAGAGGATCATGGTCAAGTTCAACCAGCATTTCTTGGGGTAGGAACACTGCCAGCTGACAGTATATGGAAGAGCAACTTTCAAAGGGAAGGAGCCAGTTCTGTTATGAAGTTTATTCCATTGATGCTTCTGATGATCCTATTAATTTCTTGTTTTTTAATGTTTGTTTTCTTTAGGTGAAGAGTGAAGGCCCCAAACTGGTCCCCTTCTTTAAAGCCACTTGTGTGTATTTTGTCCTCTGGCTGCCAACTTCCAGCCCCTCCTGGTTCAGTGCCCTCATTAAATGTCTGCCCATCTTTTGCCTGTGGGTTTTCCTTCTGGCTCATGGGATTAACTTCTTAGTGTCACACCGGAGTGCCAGCCGCATCCTAGCGGGACTCATATTCTCGGCAGTGGGAGACGCCTTTCTCATCTGGCAGGAGCAGGGCTACTTCATTCATGGTGAGTACAGTGTCAGTCCTAAAGGGACACCACAGTGCCCAGCTGTTACCCTCTTTATTTAGTAATGAGTTGCTGGGCCACATGTTTTGTTTATTCATGTACAGCTTAAGCCCCGGGCGCTGGGAAGCACTTATCCCTTGACTAAAATCCATCATGGTTTGAGGAATCACATCATGGATGAGTCTTTCTCTTGAGCTTCTCTTGAGGTTAGAGAGGTAATTGGGTCAGGTTAGGTTTCATGGCATGTGTCACAGCATCTGGACTGGCTGAAGTTGAGAAGGTGGCATGCCAGAATCCCTGGGGAAGAGAAGGAAACGCTCATGGCACTCATCAGTTCCCATGAAGCTACGGGACGTATTTACCTCCTATGTCTCTGCAGGGAGATCTGTCAGCCCTTTGCTGTGAGTTGGGGATGGAACATATTGTGCACAGCTCCTCGGTGGAGAACAGGTGGAGAGGACATTTATGTTTTGATAGACAAGCCCATAGCCTGGGGGAGGCATTAAGTGGATGATAGAAACCAAAGCAGCAGCAATCTTGTCCTACTTGCAGGTTCATCAGTGTGAATCATGCAGCCTGTTGTACAAGACATGTTTGTTTTGCAAAACGTTTAAATGATGGTTAATCAAGGACAAACCTTACCGCAGTGGTCTGTCTTCTCTACAGAAAGATCCACATCTCTCAGAACAAAATGAGCTTGGTTTATTTTGCTAGTTTGCAGACTGGAACATAATGATTCAGATTAATCATTTAAAGCCATGTTGAACCTGCCTGCAGCAACTCTCTCACTGGCCTTGGACTGTCACAAGAAATCAGCAGCAGTTGAGTCCTTCACTGAACTGACTGGTGGGGTTTCGGAAGTTAATTTAACCAGCACAGGGATGCACATAACACCCACCATTAACTGGCTGCTGTGACTGTCCCACTGGAAAATGTGATGAGACGAGGAAACTTTCCTGACTTGTGCTGTTGTCAGCTCTGAAAGTCAAAGGCTTATTTTTTCCCCTCTCTCATGAGGTTAGTATTTAGTTGTATTCTGGAATTCCCACAAGCTCTTTCTTTACGAGAAGGAAGTGTGTGCAGTGCCAGATATGAAAGGCCAAATGCTCTGAATCTGGTTTTAATCCTGCTTCCCAAGGGCTTATCCCCGTCCCATTAAAAGTTCATGTAAAAATGTTTACTGATTTTGGTGGGGTTTGGATTAGGCCCTGAGGATTGGATCTATCTGGCTGAACCTTGGGCACGTTGCTGAGGAGCTTCAGCTTTCTTGAGGTGCCACCCCTTCTGTGTTGAGCGCTGACATTCCCACCGATGGGCCTCCTCCCAACAGGAGTACCTGGCTCAGTCACCTCAGCCCAACTGGTTTTGCCTCCTGAAGTTCTTCCTTGAGCTATGGCTTGGAAAATGTTCAAGGCCCAGTTCTCCCCATGATCATTTTTGTGTACAGACTGTTCTGTGCGTCTCCATTCCCGTGTAACTGGTGTATCTCTGAGTTTCCTCTTCAGGTTAGTGCTAGAGGAAGGTTAGCCAGTCACAGCAATTCAGCATCTGGTTGATGTGCTTTAATCTGCAAATGAGTCAGGTTTTCAACCCTAGTCTCACAACTGAGAAGTTTTGCTCTGTGGGTTTAGGCACATTTTTTCTTCTTAAGGAGAAGAAAAGCTCTGTTGGAGCATTTTGAAAATCTCAGCCCACTGAGCTACTACCTTCTGTGGGGAAGTGTTAATATTTGCATTTCAGATATAAGCAGATAAAGTGCACTGCTTCACTTCATCCTTCACTTTCCTTGCAAAATGTGTTTTCTCCTATTTAAAACTCATCGGATTTCTGTTGCTGACAGCTGACAATATTTTTGACGTCATCAGTTGTGGGAATTTGAAGTTTGAGGAGAGAAGAGGAAATACTGGATAAAAATGTACATTCTGTTCAATTTCTGCAGTTTTTGGACTGAAAAGGGTTGGAAACTGGGCTCATTTGTAAAGCTTTTGAGACAATGAGTTTATAAAAGGACGTTTGTTCATTACTTTATAGGGAAGTGAGAGCCTGGGAACCTACTCCTGGCACACTTGACTTTTTCATTTTTGCCATTTCAGTCCACTAATAACACGTTATTTTCTGACTACTGTCTTACTGCATATAGAAGATACTTTACAGTGTTAATATCCACCTCCTTTGATAGCAGGCGCTTAGAAACAATTTATGCATTTGGTGAAGAAGACAGGGACTAGCAAAAAGGCCTTATTGCCAGCCTGAGAAAACCCAGAGGAAGAAAGTGGGAGAAAAGGGCTGATCTCCCTGATGTGGTTGAGAGGATCAAGGTAAAGGCTGAGAAATGCACCCCCTTCCCTGTGCAGCCATCATGGGTTTCCCCAGTTCCCGGCTTGGTTTGTGGGTGTTGAATGAGTAAACCTGGGAGCTGACTCCCTTGTTTGTGACCAGCCTCATCACATATCACGAAACTCCTCCTGCCTTTCCAGGCTCTTTGCCTGCCGCATCCTGTCCTCTCCCCCTCCTCCTCCTCGCTGCCAGATGCCTGCATGAAGGACAACACATTCTTCAATTCCCTGTTGCAGAATGCTTCATATAATGCCACTGAAGGAAAAAACATTCTTCATTGCTAGGGCGACATATCCATCTTCTCCCTGGGCTCTAACCTTTCCTGCACTATAAGCCTATGAAATGCTCGTCCTAAATCCCTTCTCAGTTTCTTCGGCGTTCTGTCCATGAGGTGCAATAACTTTGTGAAACATCAGCTTCTCATTGTCCTCTTTTGTGCTTCTCTTCTTTCCCCTTCATGCTGTCCATTTTCTGTAGCCTCACCCTGCAAAACAGATCTCACCAGCCCCCTCCATCCTGTGGATTTCCTTTGCATCCCACCATGGCTGAGCTTTCAGTGGGTGTCTGATCTGGTCCTCCTCAAAGGCAGGGCGATATTTCCACTTCTTCCTTGAGCTGCCTCAACACAAGAGTAGTAGGATGAAGCAACGTCTGCCAGCTGCAGGTTTTTGTGACTGCCCTTTACACCAGAGCATCACGTGTTAAATGCGAACAGGTGTCCTGCTGGAGGAGTCAGCTTCCCAGATCCCTTTTTCCATTTCATGCTTTCATGCAGAGCTGCGTGAAAACTTCCAGCTCCTCTAATTACCCTGCCAGGACAAAGCTGTAGAGCCTGCAGCTGCACCATGTGTGGGTCTGGGAACCAGAAGACCCAAGGAGCTGGGCTCTGTTTGTGGCCCATTATCTACAGTTGTCATGACAGCTTGGAGGCAGCAGCTGTACCAACACATTGGGACATATTTCTGTCAAATGGATTAGTGGCAAGTGAATAACATATGGGCAGCACCTTCCAACACCCACATCTGGCATTTCTCAGCGGTGTTGCACTTCAAAGGGAAGCCGGCATTTTATTTTCCCTGACTGATTCCTGGTAAGGTTCATCTGAATCTTGCAAATAGCCATAAAATTGTTGGCAGATCACATTGGTGCAGTCCCTGAAATATGTCAGCTGCTTCTTTCCAGCTTAGGTTTCTCCCAGCTATGGGCAGAGATGGAGAAGCAGCCAGATTTAGTCCTCAAGTGCCTTTGGGTTTGTGGCTAAATACGGGCAAGCTTTGTGCCAGGGTTCAGAGGGATTAGTGTCTTTTGTCACGTTTTGTTCCTACACTGCTGTGGTTCCAGTCTTCTTGTTCCACATGTGACCTATGAGCAAAACACTATGGATAGTTAGAGGGGGTGATCTTTGGTCTGCCTTGCTCCCAACCTTCTACCCAAAGCAGGGGAGGAGGAACTACCTGAAAAACAAGATCAATTCCTTCTACAGCAGCTTAGTTCCACCCGGCTTCTCAGCAGAAAGGCTTTTGTCACAGCAGAGCTGTACTTGGCTGCTGCTGTAATTCTGCTGGGGCTTTTTTTTGGTTGGAGGCTTGGTGCTATCTCCCATGTACAGATTTTTGTAATAAAATGGTCCCAAATGGCCAGTATGGTTATCACTGGCAGTGTTACTGGTAGGTAACACCACGAGGAGTGTTTTCTTCTGCTGCCGACTGCCAGTCACTGATGAAAGGTCACACTTTCTGTGTTAATGCCTCTCTCCAGGTCTGCTGATGTTTGCCATCACACACATCCTGTACTCTTCAGCCTTTGGCATGAAGCCTTTGGACCTCAAAGCCGGCTTGCTGATGGGCGTTGTTTCCAGTTCCTGCTATGCCTTCCTGTACTCCTACCTCTCGGGTCCGTTCACCTACCTGGTGGCCGTCTACATCGCCCTGATCGGCTTCATGGGCTGGCGGGCGGTGGCGGGCGTGCAGCTGTGCAACGACCTGTGGACGTGGACCAAGCTGTCGGCCTGCGTGGGCGCCATGCTCTTCATGGTGTCGGACCTCACCATCGCGCTCAACGAGTTCTGCTTCCCCGTGCCCTACTCGCGCTTCATCATCATGGCCACCTACTACGCGGCCCAAATGCTGATTGCGCTGTCGGCCGTGGAGACCAGAGATGAAGAGGACTTCAGGAAGAGGAGCTAAGTGGAGTGCCAATAGTCTGTGAACCCATGGGTTATATCTCAGGTGCTGTAGCTGCATTCACCCCTGAGAGAGATCTCCATTTCTCTAGGCACACTGGTGATGTTGATTTTGCTTCTTTGAAGCATTAAATTTGGGAATTACTTTTTTTTTTTGTTGGCTTTCTCTGAATACAGCTTACTTCAGTGTGGAGTCCACATCAGAAAGCTTAGACTGTCCCTGCAGTAGTTACTCATTCAACTTTTCCTCCTTGGAAGTGCTGTACTACTGCATTTTAGTTGTTAGTCTTGAAATTGATGATGAATGTCTGGGAAGAGGAGGGCTGGTGGAAAGGAGGTTTGGCCATGCACTGTGCTAAAAGGCTTGCTCTCTACTGGAGGCAGACAGGCACAGATCTCTGCTAAAGTCATAGGTGAAAATTAATTTCACTGATGTTTGTCTCTTTTTGTGCATTACAAACTCAGTATAGCAAACTGGAGCTATTCCTCTACTGAGAGGAAGCTTGGAGGGAGAGTAAAAACAGCATATCCAGCTGGGAGCTGAGCTCTGGAGTCAATGGCAGCATGTGGGGCAGTACCCAGCAGAACCAGCATGAAAGCAGAACCCCAAGCTGAGGGCACAGAGCAAGAGGTGTGCTGGCAGTGCTGTGTGCTTTGATTGCAGTGCTCACTGCTCCAGGGCAGGTCTCTAGGTGCAAGTCAGCACTGCTGCCTGTGGCAGAACTGTAGAGAGCAGGAGTTTGGTGGGATTTCAGGGACATGTTGGTAGCCACGCCAGCGTGTTCTCCCTCGCCACGTGCACACAGTCACACAGTGCCTGCAGCCACCAGTGAGATGTAATGGGCACACGAGGAACTTTGATTTTTAAAGCAGATCTTACTCATTGTCTTACTTATTGTATGCCCTAATTATCCTTAGTATGGCAGACAGGCATCTAATCTTCATGCCTTTTTTCTCCAATGTCCTAACAAGTGATATTCCCTGTGCCCATTAAGTTTTAGTTGCACTTTCAGTAGTACTTTTAGTTCTGCTGCCTGCAGTATCTTCAGTCTTTGTGTGAGCATTTCCTGTGATCAAGGCCCTGATTTTGGATGTAGATTGCCATGTTTTGCCAGCTGGTGGGAAACGATCCTCTTCGCACCACTTCTTTTTTTTTCAGAAAGCCCCTTGTCAGCAGAGCTTCCTGAAAAGCACTGTCCTTTGTGTTCAACATGCCTGCCACTTCCTTCTCAAACTCACATGGACTCACACAGAACCCTGCTAGCTTTTCCCATGTGTTGAGAGATGCTGAGAGGGTCTCCCGCTCCTCTCCAGCCTCACCTGGTGTGCCTGGCAGGGAATAGGCATTGCCTCCCCATGACTTCTCCATCAGTGCAAAGCAGCCAGTGTTACAGAAATCTGGGTTAACCATCCTGACCCCATGGGGGCATCTGCTGCTTTTCAGACAAGGATCAGAAAGGTCAGCTGCATTATGGAGAGGGAAAGCACTGTAGGTAGCACAGCCCCGTGTAATCCCTTCCCTTTAATGCTGTTATGTAATACTGTCCATATTCATTCACTGGCACATAGGGGCCTGCCTGGAGTAAACAGCTAAGGGAATTTAGAGCCATAAACCATTTTCATTCATCAGCATTGCTTATCTCCTGGCCACAGATTGAACCCTGCAGTGTAGCTCTCTGCAGATGTCACCTGCTGCTACTCAGCTTGGCTGTTTGCAAATCTCCTTCTGCAACAGAGTGACCCAGCTAAGAGGAAGTCTAAGCATTTGGGGTGAATCCCACCATCCTCCCAGCACGTGAGCAAACAGCACACTGCAGTCTTTGAGTCCCAGCTCCTTGGCATGGGTCAGCACACTCAGTCCTTAGCTGGCAGTTCTTCAGAGGAGCTCCCCCACATCCTTCTCTTTGCTTTGAGGGAAATGCTTGTGTGATAAAGTAAGCTTTATTTATAAGTCTTGAGTTTTGATTCTCTTTTTTTCTTCTCTAGAAACAAATAATCTTGAACTGCCTGAAAATAGCTGAGTTGCTTTTCTGTGTGCTTTTTCTTCTTGGCTCGCTTTGCTGTCCTGCTCTACCATCAGCCACTGGATACTTGCAGAAAAGAGTCTTGATGTGTTATTAGGAGGCCTCTCCCCTCCATTGGCCATCAGAGGTGCAGTTTCTGGCAGCAGAAGTCTCTGGGTGGAACAGCAGAAACTTGTACAGCCCAAGTGGGCTGTTCCCTTGCTGTCCTGGAACAGGTCACCTGGAATGACCTGGCTGGACACATTGGCCAGTCACACTGGCTCCATCCTGGTGCTGCAACAGATTCAGCCTTCCCAGGAGCATGGGGCAGAGCCCTCAGCATACAAAGGAGAGTGCTGGTTGGCTTGGAGGTTTGCCGGCAAAGGCTCTTAATCTTCAAAATCTCTCTCTGGCTCTGCATTCCTCTTTTCTAATCCATATTACTTGAATGGGACCATTTTCCTGGAGGCTCTTTCCTGCTGGGAAGAGACCAGCTGCTGTGGACTGTGATCTGACACAATTTTGAGATGCCTAAATCCTGAGAAACACTAAGCAGTTGCTGGCAGTCTGTTAAATAACTTTTTCTGGGATTAAAACTGTTCCCTCAACCCCAGTGAGGGCAATCTTCACTTTGAAATTGAGCAAAAAAAAGGAGTGGTGTTCATATGTGACAAATGGTGTTACTGTCTGTGGGGCTGCCTTTGTGGACCCTCCTGTTGCCTCTTTGCACCATAAAACTGAGGTTCAGTCCATTCTTCTCTTTTTCAGGAGTACAGTCCTTGAGAAGCACCCAGTCTTTGGCCCAGGAACATTACAGAGGGCATGAAGCCTTCCAGGTGGTGTAATGTTCCTGGCCCCAGCAGCAGCAGCAGCTCCTTTTGTTGCTAAGCACAGAGGCTTTCTTTTCACACTGCTGTATCCAAACATCCTTCTGCAATCCCTGTCTATGGTCACTTGAGCTTACACACATGGTTTGGTTACTTTCTGTAGTTATCACCCTCTTGGAGGTCCTTTGGCTCTTTAATTGGACATATAAAAGATGCTTCAGCCTCTTTCTGCAGGCAGATCCTCCTTGCACAGAACTCCCAGGGTCAGTCAAAGAAGCGGTGCTAATCGCAACTTGTTTTTAAGTGCTAGTAGTGCTTCTGGGCTGTGTCACAGGGTGATGCTCATGTGGAAATGGCAGGTCAAGAAGAACAAAGCCAGAGGATTTTACCTTTAAGCTTTATTCTTACTCTGTGCTGAATACCTGGCTTCTTAGTCCTCCATATTGAGGCATCTTTAAGACCGATTGGTTTCAGAATTACTCTAACATGGCCTTTGAGTAGATTGCTGAAGGTTTCATGTTGTCATCAGTGGAAGTAATTTATATATTTTTACACAAATCTATAAAATTCCCAGGAGGAACTTGGCACTTTTTAGTGGGTCTTCAAAGTTTTCCAGTCCTGTAGTTTGACACTAACACCTGCATTTTCATCTTGCTATAGTGGTATTTTTGGGAGCAGTTCTGGAAGAAGCAGATCAAAGCAAACAGCAACTGTAGACCTCAGTGGCAGGTGCCTCTTTCTCTTTGCTTGGGTTCTGAATACAGACAGGGGATCTTTTGAGCAGAGGCATCATAACTGTGTTCTGGAAGAGGATGGGAAGTTGCTGACTTCTCATGACAGAAATCCTTCTGGGTAATTCTCCTGCCTTTTATCCATGCTTGCTCTTTTTGTGGCCTTGAGTGAGTCACTTAAATTTTCTGCGGCCAGGTCCCCATCTGGTGTATGAGGGCCAGTGCAATGCCAAGTTATCCCAGCAGGGCAGCAGGCCCTCACCCCATTCTAAAATGGAGATATTTACCCCTTACCTACCTCACAAGGATATCGTGAGGATTGCTGCTCATAAAGTACTTTGAATATGTAAGTCACAAGTATTATCCAACTTTAATGTTAAAATTGCTCTTAGGGATCTGCAGGACTTCTCTTAAAGCACGGAATGTGTGACTGCCTTTTCAATTTGCGTCAGATAGAAAAAAAGCAAAATATTTATTCATGCTGGTTAACAGGATGAGCTGAGCTACACTTGAACTCTGAGGGAGGTTTAGCTTGAAAATCTGAACTCTCTAATTTCAGTTTTGCAAATGGTTTTTAGTTCTTCTAAAAGCCTTGACTAAATTCTTAGATGTGAACCTTGCATCCAACTTTTGCAGTCTGGTCTTGTCCTCCACTGTTAGCTAGAGTAAGTATAATCCAGCCAAAACAGAGTGCCTCACAGTCTGCTGTGGCTTTTGAAAAAGCTGGAACAGAAAATATAGTCATTCTGTTCAACCTTCAGTCTGCAGAAGGTCAGCTGAGTTTCATGAGACAACTTTCAAAGGGATGTTTAATTTCTCTGATTGTGAGTTTTACTGGCTTTAAAATCAGCAGAGAAAGCCTTGATGGAATCAGTAAGGTCAGCACATCCTTCTTGAATTCCTTTCTTTTCACCCGAATGAAGGAAGTAGTGGGTTTTGTAGCAAAGGAAGTGCTTGTACCACCAGTCCCATGGCCCAGAACAAAATTTGATCTAGAAATACAGTTCTCAACCATCACCATATTCTCAACTAGGATGAAAATGCCACTGTTCACTGATCTAAATTTGGACCACAGCTAGAAACTACCTAGTTTTTGTAGCACTAGCTTCTGTACAAACAAAAATGAAGGCAAGAAATTACACACCAAGGAATGTGAGCTGTGTACATGTGAAATGGACCATTATTTTGAAGCAGCTGCAGTAAAATCTTAATATGAACTCAGAAGCAAACACAATGCAAATTTTTATGGTTTCTTTAAAATATTTGATGGGTTTTCATTTTCTTAGTTTGGAGAAAATTTTCTTAATGTTATTTTATTTTTGCTCTTACTGTAAAGAATGAAAATACACAACTCTAGACAGACCACAAATGAAAAAAAAAGTGGCCAGTTGGCAGGAATGCCAAAACTTCTGTGGCTTGTATTGTTTCTGTGGTGACACTAAGCTGCTGTCAGGTGAGCTACTGGAGTGGTGTGATGGCTCAAAAGTGAGGCTGAAGCACAGGATACAGGGGTTGAGCCACCAAGACTTCAGTGGGAGCATGACTGGGCCAATTTGGATCAGTCAAAAGATGGAGCATAAAGAAATAAAAGACACCTTTTCCTGACAGAAGAAAAGCAAGAAACCAAAACCAGCCCAGTTGGGCGATGGTGCTGCATCACTACAAACATATTTATCTAGACCCTGCTGGTGCAGGTTCCTGCTGGACCAAGCCTTGCCCCTAATTCAGCTGGGGAGGCTTGCTCCAAGCCTATGGTGCTGGCAGGGTCAGGCCAGCAAAACCTGAAGCTTTGTTAAATAAAACTCAAAAACCAGAAAACAACAACAAAAACAGGAACAAAACCCCAAAACCACAAAAAACAAAAAACAAGGAAGGAAAAAGCAAATGCCACTGGGTAAGTGGCAGTTCTGCCTGCCTGAGAATGCAGAGTGGCTGGTCTGTCCTGAACACTAATCTCTATGCCTTGGACCCGTGTGAGTCTCTTGCTCCAGCCCCTCTCCCACACATTCCAGGCAGAGTGCACTGAAAGATGTGACTGAAGCAGCTGCTCTCCTCTGGGGAGCCAAGCACTTTGCCACGTCTGAAAGTCTCTAGCACTTACTTTCTTTACTGTGATTGTAAAGGTTACCACATACAGTACAGCCACTTGATCTGGGATCTTTTCTTAACACATTTTTATGCTGATTCTACTGTTTTAATTCTTTGTTTGGAATGTAATTTTTTTTTCTCATTTCTTCTGTGTGTAACAGCAATTAAAAACATTAATTTACTCGGTATTTTTACTGTGCAGATATGTCGTCTCCTTGCTCATTTTCTGTTTTTGTCACTGTTTCAGCATGGAATATGAGGCCCCTCTGTGGTGGGCAGCTTTGTGCCACTGTTAAACCCTCCAGCATAATTTGTGCTGGAGCTGTTCAGCACCCCACTAAAGCTGACTCACAGTCAGCCACAGCATTCCTACCAGGAGAACCCTGAGAAACACCCACGTGCACCCTACAGAGCACATCCAACACAAACCAGCCAGGCACCTGACTGGTGTTACACCATGTCCTGCGTGCCCTGGGATGCCAATCTCTGGAGCAAGCTTGTCCCTTGCTGCTGCAGCCAGTCCCACAGACAATGGCCGTTTGTCCACACTCCAGGGAGAAGGGAGCTTGCTGCACAGGGCTGCTCCAGGAAGACTGCTCACTGCCAGGAATTCCCAGACTAATGGCCAAATCTCTCTTGCCCCTCGCCCCAGGAAAAATTTCCAGGAGGAAAGGAGTAGAGTAGTCTGCACATTTTTCTCTGGTTGGGGATCTGATGCCAGCTTCTTCAGCTGTTTGATGCAGTGGCACAGATACTCTGTTTCATTAATCCTGAACCAGGCCATCTGTCACCAGTGGAACAGGTTTCAAGGATTTATAGCATAGAAACACAGCGGGTGTAAGTGCTCCCAGTCAGTTGAATGGTTCTGCTCGCAGGCTTGATTGAGACTCCTTCATACTCCCCTTCTGAAGTGGAATGGTTCCTGATGTGAGAATTAATCAGTACCAGGCGGAAATACAACCAAATTATTTTCAGGGCAGCCTAAAGGGGTTAACAGGAGGCAAAAGCGGGTGATTCTTTCCTCATTTTTATTTGGTCTTTTACAAGTCCTTTCAAAATCTTAGAGGCCTGCAGGGAGGAGTATCCTGTTTCCTCATACCTCCTTCCTAGCTCCAGATGGAACAAAAGTGATACAATATTCTCAGACTGAGTGTGTCTGAGTGCCTGGCCACTGCTATATTTTTATTCCACAACCGGCTCCTGGAAGATTTCAGTCTACATTAAAAGAACCAGCACCAATGTACGTATATTTGTATTGATCTACCTGTCAGCCTGTTCAGTGGTTCAGGTTTTCTATAATCTCTTATCTAGGCATGGCCACCAGCAGTGAAGTTCCTGCACTTTCCATGGCCAGCTCTTTTACAAAGTGACTCCCTCATTTGCAAAGCTGTATTTACTTGGTATTGTGAGGATTTAAGTATTTCAGATTTATGGCTTACTCTGTGTTTATATACAATCTTGCATAAAGAAGCCTAAAATATCATGGAGCTCCTGCTGGGCTATCTGGAGAAAAGGAGGCAGAATCCAAGTCTCTTCTTGAACTTGGAAGCAGGATTCTCTCCAACCTTTGGCTCCTTTTATTACCATTAAGATATTTTAGCAGAGGGTATAAGAAATATCACCTTTAACATCCTACTGCACAAAATCACTTAGAGGGAAGGAAACACTGGAAGTGTCCCTGCTGAGCAGAAGCTCCACTCTACCACCTGGTCTATCTAACTGACCTTCACAGAAGCCAAGGGCAGCTGCATTTTGAGCCACATGAAGGCAAACTACACAGCCACAACAATGCTGTTCTGCATGCCAATCCAGGCACAGCTAGTTCCACTAATTATATCTTGTGTTTCAACTTCTGCAAACTTCCTATCCCTGTGTCCATCTTTTTTTAAGGAAAAGAACTAAGTGCCTTAATTAGTGCAGTCAGCCCTATGTTTTGAGTGCAAGTCTCACAAAGTTATGGATAAAAAGCTTTATAAAATTTTTAACTGTATAAAGGAAAAAGTCGTCCAGTCGCAATTTTTGTAGGAAGTGACAGTTCAAATTTAGGGAGTTCTCATTTTCACTCCCATTTCCCCTTGTTCACTTCAGCACTGTTCTGAATAATTCACTTTAGGTCTAATAGTCTTTGTGTTCTTTGCAACCTGCCCCCTCCTGCCTAAGGAAAATTATATTCCCTGCTTCTGAGCTACAAGAGCAGCAAAGCTGCTGCTGTGTTTCACTGAGGTGGTGCAATGCCCTACTTGTTTTTGCAAATATTACGAAAAGGGCTAAAGCTGAAAAACACAGCTAAGCAGAAGAGTGCAATTAAAGAAGAGAAATAGAAGAGTACTTAAGTACTGGGTTTGTGTGGCAAGGCTTTGGTGGCAGGAGGAGACTGCAGGAGTGGCTTCTGTCAGAGGCTACTAGAAGCTTCCCCTGTGTCCAGTAGAAGCAA
Source organism: Promerops cafer (assembly GCA_013398275.1). Classification (NCBI taxonomy): domain Eukaryota; kingdom Metazoa; phylum Chordata; class Aves; order Passeriformes; family Nectariniidae; genus Promerops; species Promerops cafer. The sequence continues at coordinate 108,536 of VZSE01008502.1, read as the reverse complement.
TGGGTCCAAGTGTCTCTGTGTCAACATTATTGAGAAGGGGAAAAAAACTGCAACAGCAATTGCAGCCAAAGAGAGGAGTGAGAATATGTGAGAGCAAAGAGGGACAAAGATGAGGCGTGATGAACTGACCACAGCCCCCATTCCCCATCCACCTGCACCAGTGGGTAAAGGAGGTAAAGAACTCTGAAATAAAGTTAAGTCCAGGAAGAAGGGAGGAGTAGGGGAAAGATGTTTTAGAATTTAGGGGTTTACTTTCCTTACCCTACTCTGATTTGATTGGTAATAAATTAAATTCCCCAAGTTGAGTGTGTTTTGCGTGTGACAGTCATTGCTGAGTGATCTCCCTATCCTTACCATGCTTCATAAGCCTTTTGTTAAATTCTCTCTCCTGTCCAGCTGTGGGAGGGTAGTGATAAAATGGCTTTGGTCTGTACCAGGTGTCCAGCTGGGGTAAACCCACCGCAATATATTAAGAGGAATTGAGACAGAGGTTTAGTCCCTGTGGAATCAGCACAGAAATCAGCTACTCCTTCACATTTATTCAAATCAGCAGATTTGCTCAGACCTTAGGTCAGTCCTTACTCCTTTCCCATAGGACAGCCTGTCAGCAGGTAAAGACCACTGAAAGTCTCTGAAAAATGTCCCTAAAGAAAATCTTTTAAGTCCTGGTCTGAAGGCGCTCATGTCCTAATGAAGAGTGCTTGTTTCCACATGAGGCATGATGCCCTCCAGCCTACAGTGCCCATCCTCAGACAGTAACTACCCCTCTTCCAGAACTGAAATGATCAAGAATATAGTTCCTAAAATAATAAAAACAAATCTGCAGTTAAGCTCGATTTGACGTGAGTGCCTTATCTGCTAAAGTCAGTTTTACTGTCTCTTATTCTGAGTCCTGATTTTCCACGTCACTCAGCTGCAAATACCAGGCAGCAGAGAGACCCTACCCAGAAACTGCCCAGGTCAAGACAAGGAAGAGCCTCAGGAGCCCTCAGACATAGGCTCCCATTGAGGAAGCTGGGTATAAATCAGCACCTCACCCATACAGGGCTTTTGCAAGCCTCACTCCTCAGCCAGGTCTGCTGTAAACAGGCTGCTTTGAATAACTTTGAAGAGGTGTGTTCCTGTTGTAACAGTGCTCACCTCAACAAGCTCAGTGTGGGAGGGCAGAAGGTAAGTGCTACCCAGCAAGCAGATCTCTGAGGGGATAGGGAGCTATTCTCATGCCCCTTAGGCCTGTCTGCCTTCCCTGAGCGGGGTGAGCAGCGCTGTCAGGATTCCTTGTGTCAGCCTGGCTGGCAACCAGGGAAGGCTCCCACTGATTTTAGGGACAAGGAAGCTGTGCTGCAGCTGTGGCTTCAGGGAGGAGTGTATTAGGGTTCATGGGAAGTGGGACACCTGGTAACAACAGGAATGATTAGAAAAATGGTAAAGAATTGCTTTCAGTCTTTTGGGTGGGCAGTTTCTGGCTTCAGTGAAGCAGTGTTGCATGTATTGTACACACAAAGATCAGTTTGAAAATCAGAGCAGGAAACCCAGTGTGAGCATCCTTTCCCTCTGCTGACCCCCTGTGAGCTACTTCCACATCAGCAGAGAGAACCAAACCCTGGGTGGGGTGTGTTTGTGTGCTCAGCAGTTGTCAGCAGGCTGTCCAGAAGTAATGATCTCAGACAAAAATAACCCTGAAAGATCTTTCCAAATATAGTCCCTCGTTATTGGTGCTGTATCAGTTTCATTTCAAGCTGTGCCTGGCAGCCTCTCTCTCTTGCCCCCTTTAAGAGGACACTAACAGGCTTGGGGCACCAGGGCCTGTCTCAAAAACTTGTCCATAAAACCTCACTCTGCGCACCTGGAAGTGTCCATGCTCACACCACCAATTTGAGCCAGCTGGAACCAAGCTCTGTGTTACGACCTGATTTAAAGCTTCACTGGGTTCAACAGAAGAGGGAAGGGAGAGTGGGATATGAAATATCTGATTTTCTTCCTCTTTTTGTCTTGGAAACCTTACTAGCTGTCATACAATGTTGGCAAAATCCTTCCATTTTAAAAAGGAAGAGAACAGATGTACCCAGTGCAATGTCTGTGCAAAAAAAAAGAACAAGGCTATTGTCAGAGTGCATCCATGGACTGCTTGGAAGTGCTGAGTATGCCATGGATGCAGAGTGAACCTGGTTACGGACTGAGCAATGGCCATGTTTGCTTCTGAGCCATTTAGGGAATTCATGAGGCCTGCTGACCAAATCAAGCCATTTTAAGGGATACAAGACTGCCTTAAGACAACTGAAGATAAATCTCAGTGACTTCGAAGGAAGACAGAGTTAGGCTGGTTTTTGGATACGAAGGTAAGCTCCTACAGTGTGGCCCTTGCAGCTCCAGCACCTACAGCCTGAGCAATCTTTTCCTCTGTGGACAAGGAAGAGAGCCTGGAGGAGTGTGATCCACAGTGCCAGTCCCAGCAAGTGCGCTTGTCCTGGAAAATAGCACGGTGTGAACTGCATTCAGACATGAAATCTCGTGGTTACTCAGCCGGAGGGAATCACCCCCAACAAATCCCAGTGGCTGCACACCTGACCTGTGACAGATGATCAGCTTGCAGCTGCAAGTTGTAGGGTTCATAAGTGGTCAGGTGCTTCTTGTTGAGGTGAGCCACAGTTTAAGCTTGGATGTGTTGCTATCGCTGCCCCTGTACTGGGGTCACTGGTGGTGGGGGTTGCTGATGAACGCCCAGCTCAGGGAACAGATGTTGTCACATGCTGGCTCCTCAGTGGGGCCATGAAGCAGGAGGCACTGTCCTTCCCACTCCATCTTGAAGTCAAAATGCTGCTGAGGACAGTCACCGCGGGCTGCTTCCCACTGCACACACAAACATGCAAACAGAGGCAGCACCATCAACACTGAGAGTCTTCTTGTGCATGAGTACAAATCTTAAAGAGCTTGGGTATGACATTTCATGACCTGGACCTTACTTCCCATCGGGGAAAACCCCGGGAGTAGGAGGAATGAACAATACACCACATTTCTCTTGGCATCTGACCAGCATACCTCTCTCAACATGCAAACAAATACAAACTGAAAAGCAAAAGGGGAAGGAATTGGAAATCTCGTTCTCCCATTAATCTGCTATGCAATTCTAAGCAAGCAATTAATTTGTTTCTTCGGCTGTAACTAAGGTGTCAGACTTTTGCTCCACAAGGATATATCGATGCTTTCTCTCACTAATGCCATTAAATTGTGAAGTGCTTTTTGGATATTTGGCTCCCAAAGCACTTTAGAAACGCATGATTTAATTACACCCAATTATAAACCAAAGCAGGTGATCTTGTAGGGGAAGAGATATTGCTCTGCTGGTGTTGCTCTGAGGCATTAATAGTCTACAGAATGCTCAGGGGAAATCAAGGGGAACTGTGTGTACAATTTAACTTCCAGTGTCCACTGCAAATCTTCCATTTTCAGCCTGTATTTAAACACATTTCTTGAAGTACTTAATACTGCTTGTTTCATTGACTTGGGATCTCATCAGGTAAATGCCCGGGATTGTAAATGTAGCACTGTATGGCAAAATTCTTTCATGAGACCTCATTCTCAGAAAAGAGCTTATCTCCTCATTCTCCTTCAGAGTTTTTCTACCGTCTTGCAGGTTTATGCAAATAAACCTTGTGACTTGTCATTTATAACGAAGAATAGGAAATCAGTTCACATCTCTGCCCTGCTGGTCCTGCCTGTAGACATTATCAAAGGAATGTTGTGCAAGGCAGAGCCAACCTAACTTTCCTCCATTTACAACTCTCCTACACTTGCCTACATGCACAGAAGTTACTGAAGTCATTTCAGACTCTGTAGAATCCAGGCCTGGAGAACTTCCACACAAGAACACAACTAGAGCCACGTACCTGGAAGTGCTCTTTCTGGACTGCACACGTAGCCAAAGTGACACACCTATGGTCTAATTGATCAGGAAAGGCTGCTTGGTAAATACAAATACACAATCTGACACCTCATTACTCCTTTTAGGGTACCACTCATTCTGTCAAATTAATGTGTTGTCCATTACTCTTAATGGGATTAGAAGACTCAGCATGTGGATAGGCTTCTAAAGAAATAGGTGCCTAATCTAATAATATGTATTAATATATAATTTTTTATATTACTATATTGTTTATTACACCAGTCACAGGCCAATTAAAACAATTGTCTTTGCTTTAACCATTTAGAGTCACTGCATTCTGCAATCCCTCAGACTGGGCAGAAGGATCACTTACCATTTTGCCTTGATGAGCTGGGCCACATTCAGTTATGTTTGGGAGCACTGCTCATTAAACATCCATGTTATGATTAGGCATGTGTAAAGAGCAACACAAAGAAGGCAGCATTTACCTGACAGGATGACCTCTAAATGTTTAATTTAATATGCTTTCAGGGACTTCTGGTCCAGAAAGACTGTCACACAGTCTCCTTCGTGTCACACATTTCTTTGCTCCTCATTTAGGGAACAAATCCCAGTCAGACTGAAAATGTGCTACAAGACAAATGACTTTTAACACCAATCTTCTGTTATGTCAAGACATAATATCACCCTCTGAGCACATGAATGTCCTGAATTTTAATTGAAGCAGCATCTGTGTAAAGTGCTATGTAATGGGCTACATAAACGTAGTAAAAGGAAGCCTGGTCCTGAAGAGATTGCCAACAAATGGAAGGGATAGAAGAAGAGGTATTCTTGTATCTTATCCCCAGGTGAGCACCTGAGGTGCAAAGCAGGTTAGTGACATACCCAAGGCCACACAGGGAGCCTGAGCTTAACCCTGAGTCTTGTGCTTACCTCTGTGTTTGGAGATGTTCCATTGCTCCTGTGAATCCAGAGGGTCAGTGTCCCCCCTGTCATTGCAGACAATGACTCAGAAGAAGTATTTCCTCCCTGGGAGCAGGCCTGTGACAGGGTATTTATTGCTGTAGCCCACCTCTGTGCCTGTGAACCACATGTCAGTACTGACATCACATTGCAGGACACCGTAATACATCTCCTAGTTGTCTTCTGCATCTGAGCTGTGGTTTAGGGTCATGGTGTCTGGGACACCACTGCAGATTACTGGGTGGTCAGGGAAAGCTAAGAATTAATGAGCCTTTTAAGCACTAGTTTATTCTGTTTGGCTCCCTCCCTCTGTCCTTTTCTGGGGCAAAAATATTTTGCTTCCAAAGTCACTGTATATCTAGGAAAGTACTTCCTTCCTTGATTTCTTCTACCCTGAGCAACTGGAGGGCCAATTTGTACTGTGTAATTACCTTCTGATGAAAAAATAAGGCTGTTGGTTTTAAAAAGCATTCTCTGAAAGGATGACAAGTACATAGGTCTGTAACCCCAGCAGATCATTACAGTAATAGAAGTCTCTCTAAGGACCCAAGCCAGCCTGCCTCCACTTGGCTGGCACAGACCCACTGGCAGTGGAAGTGATGTCACCAGATTGCTGAGGGGACAGACACTGTTGTGTCAGTGCTATTATGGGGATTTACCTGTTGAAATAATGACATGAAAGACAGGTAGCATTGGGAGTGTCTGGAGCAGTAACTGCTTCACCCTTTCCCTCCACATTGAACAGAGTAAACAAAGCCCCAGCAGGACCCTCCTTATGAGGCTCTGAGCCATGCTGCTTCCAGGCTTGGCTCAGCTAACATAAAGGAAGGAGTTGGGAAACACAATGAAGAAGTAGGAAAGTCTTTTTTGACCAGGGAGTCTTTCTTCCCTTGAGTGGAAACATTTTAGATTGCTTCCATGGCCTTTTTTGGATAAAAGGTTGTATAACTGGAAGCATTTGGGGGTTTTTTTGGTTTTTTGGATTTTTTTTAAAGAAAAAACCCCCAACCTCCCTAACCCTAGCAGTGATGCAGAAATTGTGTGTAATTTCCATCAGCAGAAGAGTACCTCCTGTCAGCACCCCAAGGTGATGGAGTTTTCTCTATGCTGTACCTGCAGCTTGCATGTTAATGTTGTAAAGGACATCTCTGCAGCTCTTCTTGAGGATGATGTGGCACAGGTTAGAAACAAATCACTGGGTGCTGTGTGTGGATCAGGACTGGCAATGGTTCCTGTCCTTTGTCTTTTTGCCACAGCACTGGTGGTGGTGGTGGGGAGCACTGGCCAAGACAGCTGCAGCTATAAAGTTCTGCTTCCTGGCTTGGGCAGCAGCAGAAACAAGCCCCATCTTTGAGCACATCAGGGGTGTCTGTGATTACAGGAGCTACTTGTACAGAATCAGCCTGATACAAAAGTGTTTGAAGGAGACCAGTGCTGGAGATTTCTTCAATCTGCAAAGGCAATGGCAGGCTTTGTCCCCAGCGAAGTGCACACAGCTGGCATGGCCTGGGAGATTCCACATAACCTCATACTACAGTTCATTAGTTTGATCATCTTGAAAGCTGAGGGGAAACAGCTGGTGTGATACAGATCAACTCATACAATTTAAACTGAGAGGTACCTTCTTACAGTGGGGCTCAGTCTGCAAAGTCCTGTGGAGCCTGAGCTCCTGTGGTAGTCTAGGATTAAAAAAAAAAAGCATATAAATTGCTGTTAGCATCTATAGAAATGAGCTCAACATCCATGTCAATATAAATTGTACCTCAGACAGGACGGTGTTGGGACCTCAAGCATTGTCTTTACAACCCTCAGTCACTCAAGGTTTAATCAAGAATGATTTCTCTTCACCTAACATGAGCTGTAGTTGCATGCCTGAAAAATTCTGCTCCTCATGGTGAATCACAGAGCCTCCCCAATGTTTTATGGCATTGCTGGGCACTGATGCTCCACCTGTGAAGGGCTGGGTTCTGCAGCTGACAAACCTGTGTGCACAGAAGTCCCTCTGTCACCACAGGGAGGCCTATAAAAATGCTTGCCATAAAAACAGTGAGCTGTTACGCAGAACTTCCTGAACCTGAAGCTCTGCATGAGTTTTCTCCAAGAGTCAACTGTGAAACTGAAGTGACAGCTTGTGATAAAGGCTGAAGGACAACTCCAGTCTCCCAAACCCTGCAGCTGTATTTCATCAGATGCCCAGGAAAACACTAATTTGCAGGATTTCTGCTCTGACAGGACACAGCACAGAAGCTCACAGAAAAGGTGTGCAAAGGCATGGTGCTGTCCCAGCACAAACCACCATGAGGCTCTTCAGCCTCACAGTCAGATCAAACCTGGGCAGGCGGGAATAAAAGAAAACAGAGAGAGAAAATTTTAAAAAATAAGAGAGTGAGAGATTGCACAGAAAGGTACAGCCATTCTTCAGCCTGTTGAGTCACATCAGAGACTGTAAGAAGAACCCTTCAGACTGTTTCAGGTGAAGGCACTACTTGTAAGGGTTAAAATGTTGTCAGCTCTTCTCTCAATCATTGTGCAACCACAAGAAAAACATCAAGGCAATCAACTGCTTTCTGATGAGCACCTACTCAGGACAATTTCAGGTGAGGTGGGTGGAACAGGAATATTTTAAAATAATATGCCAAAAGAAGTGTAGCTTACTTGTAATACATGAATGAGAACAAAAGAAAGGAAAAAGCCAGTTTTAATGCCTCATTTGATGACTTTACTGTCCAAATTCTGCCACAAGCAGTTTTGTATAATGTCTGTTTCTTACAGGACTTCTGATACTCTTCAGCACAGTAGTTCATGTTGCCATGCCACACCAGAGAAGTTTGTCTGGAGCCTACAGTCTCTCTGGGATTTTTTGGTGTTTATTTGATGATACAGTAACAAAGCCATGCCCCATGGATGGGTTGTGTAGTTCCAAAATGGAGACTGAGAAGAGAAATGACCATTTTTCATATTGGCCACCTGGATGTTGCCTTCTGAGGCTTCCTCAGTGAAACCTGAAAGTCCTTCTGCTCTACTCATGAATCATCTATTCCTGCTGGCCTTACTGCTACTGAGGACAGCCAGCACCATGCTTTGTCACCTGGGAGTATCTTAGACAAAAAAGCCTGAATTTTCTAATTAATAATTAAGCAAACAAGTTCTAAACAATAAAGATTTAGATGCTTTGCTACCTCAATTAGTAAGGTAGCTAGGGATTTCATGGCAGGTCATTCTCATTCATATCTTCATTCTCAAGACATAATTAGTGTACTTGAAGCATGACCTCTGCTAATATTACTCCAGCTTTTGGTGCCAGAATGCTGAGTGCTCACTGAGGCCTGAAAGGATTATAATCCTGTCTCAGTAACACCACATATTTACAGCAAATGGCTGTTTCAAACATGATGGTTTGTTTACTGTAGCATCAGCTGTCCTAACCCATACTCAGACTACTGAATCCATGTCAGGAATCAGAGAATCTTCCAACAGTGACCTCTGTAACCACATGTGAGGTGTAATGTGAGAAGTCATGTGGTGGAAAAAACAACTATTACACCATTATACCTGACACACTCATTCAGGGGACAGCTTAGCAAGAAGGATGGCACAATGATTTAAATTTGGCTCAAGGATTACTCAACTCTGTGCTCCTCTCCATCTCCTCTCAGAACCTCTGAAAACTGAACAAAACCCAGCCAAGCTGTGATGATAAATGCTCTTTTTTGGTGCAAGATGAATCTGATAAAGCTTTACAAAATTTGGTATATGTTGAAAACAAAAGAAAGTAACAGCTGACAGATGTGAGTTCCAGCTAGATGGATACTGCAGGTCTTACCTGAAGGTGACACTGCTAGAATTCCTTCCTCTAACAAAGCTGCTTCTCCAATACCAGCTTCACTCATGGCTTGGGTTCAGAAGTAGTATTTGTCTGTAAGTGGTAGTAGATATAGGGATCTTGGTGCATTTTGTCTAACTTTTGGTGTCCTCAACTCGTGTCTCTAATGTGTATCCTGACAGAGCATCTCCACAGTCTGGTTCCCTGCCAGGCTAAGCCAGGGCTGGAGTTGAAAAATCCACCACCTTCAGCAGTTGTGAAGGCTCTGTGACAGCAGGAGAGTCCACAGCTTGCAGATGTGAATACAGAGCTGGTCCCATTTCAAGATGCCAAACCTTTTGGGGTATAAAAAGAGCCTTAATGAACACAGAGCAAGTTCTGTCCAGCAAAGCAATGTGGTTCCTAACATGGCACATAATGGAGACACTGTTTCAAGGTTGGCCATTTAAGAAAACAATCTCAAACATTCTGGTACAGAATCATCTGGGAATCTGCTACGAGCACTGCCCACCACTCATTTTCCACATGTATTTAGAAGAGGTGTGTAGCATTAAAGGTTTGCTTCTGTCTCTTCCTAGCTGGCTGGTGAGCTCTGCAGTTCATTTCCTACAGCCTGTTTTCTATGACTTTGAGTCCCTTGTGTCTCTTTTTGTTTAACAAATCCCTCCTACAGTCCTGTGGGAAGTAGTCAGGTGCTATGTGGACTGGGATTAGGGAATGTGCTTACTGACTGGCAAGATCCTATTAATGTTCTTCAAGTTTATTTGCCAAAGATTAAAGTACCCTTAATTATTAGTCATTTTAAAAAAATACAGATCTTGCTTTTTGCTCTTTAGCCCACTTTGCAGCAGCCTCCGTAATATATGAGAAGAGCAAAAGGTGGACTGCTAAAAAAAACTGTATGTTTTCAATCAAAAAATAGGGAGTTGTGTATCCAAATACAAGTCCTGCTCTGAAATTCTCAGCTAAAATGCAACAACCTTCCCCCTGGCACCAAAAAAGTCACCCAGTGCAGCATGCCATAACAAACTTGATGCTAATGGCTTTTATACAAGGCTCTCATCTGAGCACAGGGGTCATAAGGAATACAGTGCATATGGACAGAGAGCTTTCTCCTCTCCAAAGCCTAATGTGAGATAATGCAAGTCTTCAAATAGGAGAAGAATCATAGCTCCAGGCTTTAAATTCGTTTTGTGTTGTCTTCTGATGCAAAAGAGCCTGAGTGCTTTCCCATCTGAGTAACTATTTAACCTTAAGGCTTTCATCTACTACATAGAATTCTCTGATTTTTTAGCTATACTAGCTTCCACACTTGGCCATTTTTCTTCTGAATTATGTGCAGCTACTAAGGCCCACTTCAGTATCTATTACAGGATTCCATCAATAGTGTAGGCTATTTATTGATGGCATCTGACAGTCTTCTGTTTGTAAAATGCTTCAGTCACATAGAGAAAGAAACCTCTGTAAGTGGCACAAAATAAAATCTGCCCATTTCAGAGTTTCTGAGGCTACTGTAATCCTTTGGAGTTTGTGGTATTGATCAGTTCAGAACTAGGCACAGATTCTTTCTACTAAAAATTCAGTATTAAAATAAAAGAATGTAAGCAACTCTCATGAATCTCACAGGAGCTTTCTCTTCTTTTAAAAGGGTTGGTGGGGGGGTTGATAAGCATAGTGACATGTATGACAAATTATATTCTTTGTCCTACATTAGGGCCTTTGGCAACCTCTATGTGAACATTAAGTACTACAGCTACCTACACCTCAGAACCTTCATCACGTTGATCTCTGCTGTTTGCAAATACTTAATTTCCCCCAGCTGGGAATCTCTGTGTCCTTGTTTTAATAGTTACATAGGGATCACTAATTTAATTGTTTTTATTGCTTTTGGACTGAGATAAACCAAGAAGATGAAAAGGAGAGAGAGAGAGAGAAAAATAAAACGCAAGAGATGGCTACAGTTGCTTATCACCCTCTGACTGAGGCCCAGCCTGTCCCTGAGCAGTGCCTGGCAGCCCCCAGCCAATTCTCCCCAGTTTATATACTGAGCATGATAGTCTATGGTATAAGAATATCCCTCTGGCCAGGTTGGGCCAGCTGTCCTGGCCATGCTCCCTCCCATCTTCTTGTGCACCTGCTCACTGGCAGAGCATGGGAAACTGAATAATCCTTTAATAAGAGAAAACACGACTTAAAAAAACACTACTACAAAATCCAAAACTGTGTTGTACTAGCTACTAAAAAGAAAATTAACTTCATTCCAGCGGAAACCAGGACAATACCATGACTGATTGCAATTTAATTAATGTGACATCCCAACATTTTGAATGAGATAAAGGAAAGAATCCAAGAAAGAACCAAAATATTAACAGAAAAAGAAGAGCAACAGTCTCATTAGTCAGATGCTGCTGCTGATAGGAACACTCCCATGTGTTGCACAAGCTGTGTTAAGCATGGATCATACAGTTGCTATCTGATGGATACAACAAAATCAGTCACTTTTTCAAGTCAGTTCTGGTCTAATTCAGGAAAAAGCAGTCAAAATTAGGCACACCAAATCCATAGGTGTGAATTTCAGAGCTGCTGAATGTTCTGGCCTCTCATTGTTGCTTGTGGGTAACAAGCCACTCAAGCAACTTTTGTGAGACACGTCTCTCAGAGGCTCTACACAGAGGAAAATCAAATTAGCACAGAACAATCACAATTTATTGACTCCAAATTGTGTGCATGTGTTATATTTGTGTGTATAAAGAAATACATGTATGTATAGCAGGAAGCCAAGGAGGGTAACTTGTTTGTTTAGATTTATTCATGGTCGCAACATTTTTCTAAAGACTATTTCTTTGCCACCTACTTCCCTTGGTCACTTCAAATGTTTAAATAGTTCAATTACTGCACTTACTCTGAAAATAAGCTCTTTCTGCAGTGCATTACAGAGTAGCTCAGAAGCATATTCCCTAATCCATAGGAAGTTTGGACAAAAATACAAATCTTTAGGTGAAAAATTATATATATTGCTTCAAGTTGGTGGTTTTCTTTCTTAAATGTTTCAATAGCCCAGATTTGCTGTTTGCCTTGTATATCCTGTGATGCAGTCTGGTCTTGGAATTGGAGACTAGAAAACTGCTTTCATTGGGGATCAAATATTGGAACAAGAGGTCTCACAGAATAGTTTGAGTTGGGACTTTGAAAGCTCATCTAATCCAACCCCCCTGCAATAAGCAGGGACATCTTCAACTACGTCAGGTACCTGAACTGTAACTCCCAGAAGATAGTTCAGCAGTGTTTGCTAACTAAATTAGTTTTTCACAGAATGGTTTTGGTTGGAAGGAACCTTAAAGATCATCTCCTTCCAATCCTCTGCCATGAGCAGGGACATCTCTCACTAGACCAGGTTGCTCAGAGTCCCATCCAACCTGATCTGGAACACTTCCAGGGATGGGGCATCCACAGCTTCTCTGGACAACCTGTTCCAGCACCTCTCCACCCTCACACTATGGAATTTCTTCCTAATGTTAATCTAAACGTACCATTGAAGCCATTGCCCCTTTTCCTATCACTGCATTCCTCTCCAGACACAGTGATTTTTCAAATTCAGCACAATGGCTCCACTGTCTTTTCTCACCAAGGTTTTGGCTGTAATGCAGTCACTGGCTTTCTCCAACACCACGTTTTCTTCCTTTGTCTCCTCCACACTGTCCTTGATGGGACTTTGGGCCTTGGCTTTGCCTTGGAAGGGACCTTCGATGCTTGCAGTGCACTTCGTTCTTCACAGTGACACTGTGTAGCAAAAAGTTCCAGCACAGATTCTTCAATAATTGGAGAATCTGGAAAGAACAGAAGACATTTGAAGGCTGTAGCTGCAAATATAACTTGACACCTCTCCTGTATCTGCGAGTTCCCAGAAAAAGTGGTCCAAAATTGGGCCCCTCATACACTCCTTCATGTTTTGACTATCAGAATTTCGTATTTTGTAAAAGTCTCCAGGGACACTCCAAATTTTGTCTTATGCTTTGATTGGTCACATTTTGATTCAGCTGATTTAGTTCTGTTTCTTATACAGTGAATCACCTGCCTTCCTTTAGTTGTTCACCTCCGCAGAAAAAGAGTGAGCTCTGGGAAGTAGCAAACCCCAAAGCCCCTTACTTCCCCAGGATCTGGAGATTTGATTCCAGGCAGTTTCTGTTTTGTAAAGCATCTTTCTGCTGCTCTTCTCCAAAGTCCCATGGGGATATATACCTAAGATCACAATAAAGATAGTAGAATCAAGTTACTAAAGAAAATGCTCCCTCATTTGTAGCAGAGTAATATGGGGGCATGATAAGGATATCTTGCACATGATAATAAAACCTAAAACAAACCAAAAAGGTTCCCAGTACCTGAAGGGAGCCTACAAGAGAGATGGGAGAAATTATTTACTAGGGCCATGTAGAGTCAGGACAAGGGATAAAGGCTTCAAACTGAAAGAGAGTAGGTTTAGATTAGACATTAGGGAGAAATTCTTGACTGTGAGGGTAGTGAGGCACTGGCACAGGTTGCCCAGAGAAGCTGTACGTCCCATCCCTGACAGTATTCAAGGCCACAGGAGGCATGGGGCTCTGAGCAACCTGGCCTAGTGAAAGATTAGAACTAGATGATTTTTAAGGTCCCTTCCAACCTGAGCCATTTTACGATTCTAAACATATTTGTTGTTTTTTATTTCTTCATTTTTGTCACACAACACGTAGTTTTAGAAATCACAATTCTCTGCTGATACTCAGGAAAACCAACTCTCCCTATACCAAAGCTTTGCTGTGGATGTGTTTTCACTGCAGCACAGGTCTGATGAGCATTCAGTGCGGCAGACACAGCGCCCGCGTTCCTGTTTGTCCCGCCAGAGGTCTTCTCCTCGCAGCCCGGATCCAGCGGCAGAAGAGGCTTTTTGCCACGCCGAGCGCCCATCTGGCGCCATCTGCCTGCCAAGAGCCGAGCGATACACACAGTTTCCTGCTCCTATTCATCACTGCAGAAAAGGTGTTTTGCTTGTTGCTCATGACATCAACGTTTCAAGCAAAGGCTGAGGCCAAAATTCTTGATCACTGACTTAGCGACTTAAAATCAACCAGTACGACTGCTCGATTTTCTCCCCTCGGGGAACAAAGAAGCAGCAGGAAGAGGTTTTGCTTGTGCACACAGATAAGCCTGTAAAATGCTACTGGCCGAGGTGAGGAGACCTGGTGAAGCACTGATTCTGCAGGTGTTTGTGTACACCTGGTAAAGAACAGGAAGGACACAGGGTGGCTACGTCCCCTGGCAACTCTGCCCCGCTGCTCCTCTCCCAGTTGGTCAGTGATGAGTTTATGGGTGGTTCCCTGCTTCACTATCCAAATCCTTTTCAAGCCTGTCACCTGACAAAAAGATTGAGGCAGGAAACAACACAGACTGCAACGAGCAGAATTTCCAACTGCGTCCCTGAATCCTCTGATCAGAGTATCCTGCCCTAAGATGTCTAAGCTGTCAGGATTTCTGCCTCCTACTCAGGTAAAGTGATCCATGGACAAAACGAATTCAGTGTTGTATGGATCTGTGCATCCTTCTCGATGAGCCACCTGCTATGTACTGAAGGGTGTGCCTTTGCATGCAGAGGATACATTTACTGATTACTCTGAAAATCAGAGATCAGGAGAGGGAGAAGGGTGGGTGGTGAGAAGCCAACTTTGTGGGAGAGAGTGTGAGCCTACAGGCTGAGAAAATGGGCTGGCAAATGTGAAAGCATCTTCACAGGAGACTGCAAAGGAAAATTTTGACAAAGCCAAGATCCAAAGCCAAAACTTAGTAAGACTGAGACAGTAGTAGTGTGGAAAGGATATGATCTGTTCTTGTCTGATCTGTCCATCTGTTTGTCCTTATTTAGAAGCCCTTTATCAACACCAGGCCAAGTCCCATTAGGGTTTTGCAGCCTTTCATTATACAGATCATCCCATGGGCATTTTACCTGTTTGCCTTCTTTGCATCGTTCAGGACAACACAGCTTGTCAGGACCCCCAGTTATAAGTATGAACAAAACACTCCTTTTGGTTGCAAATATCACAGAATCATAGAATAGCTCAAGTTGAAAGGGACTTATGAGGATCATCAATTTCAATTCTCTGGTCCTTGCAGGACTACCCAAAACTAAACCATATGACTAAACATCAACCAGACACTCCTTAAACTCTGGCAGGTTTGGTACTGTGTCTCTGGAAAAAATCACAGTAGAAGCATATGAACAAAACACTGTTCAGAATTGTCAGCTGAACAGTTCAAACACCAAGAAGGTGTTTAACAACAGGGAGATTTCCTAACAAAATGGGCAGATCACAGGATGGAAGTGGTTTAGTAAATTGGAAGAAATCCTGTGAAGAAAGGGGGATGGAAAAAGGTTGTTCCTAAGTGGTTTTTCCTCTCCTTTATGTGTGTTCACTGAAGGGAATGCAGCTATAGGAATCCAAAAGCTGAAGCAGAAAACTGCCCCTTGGCACTGCTCCATTCCCACAGCTGGTCCAGAGGAGTTTTCACACCAGCCAAACACTCCCTCTACTGCCTACACCATATCTGTATCTGAACCTGGACTCTGATGGGCAAAGATGAATCAGTTACTAGACACCAGACTACTATTCCAATGTGCACAGGAGTCAGAGGCAGCTCAGACACAGCTTCCAGGTTGGCTGTGCCACAGAAGTGGTTTCTGTTACAGAGGAGTGACCGGGGATGGCCCCTGCCCTACACTGTCCCTTCAGACTACCCTGGCCATGGCCCACAGAAGGCACTCAGACATCAGGCCTGGCTCCCATCCTGCAGGAGCCTGACACAGAAAATGCAGGACCAGCCTCACAGAGACACGTCAGGGGTGGCACTAGGGCAGATCCATCCTCCATGTGAGAAAATCTGCCTGCCTTCACAGCTGAGCGTCTTTTGGCCCCCGAAGTTTCCTTCCTACCGTACCACCAACAGAATGGTCAGCTGTTACTGAACTTGTGAAGGATGCACTGCTATCATTTTATCCTCCTCCTGTGTAGTTAATTTCAAAATGGTCTTAAAATGCTTTTAATAGAAAGCACCTGGGCATAGTTCAAAGCTGGTCCACATCTAGCAGAGGTCATCTCAAAAACCAACAGCCACTAAAATCCACACCCTAACTCTGAAACTCCCCTCCAGTCTATGCTGAGAGCATGAAGCTAAACTTTCCAGCTTTTCTTCCTGGTTTTCTTAACAGCCATGTGTATTTCTGTAAAGATCATAGACTTAAGTTTACAGCGTCGATAATGCTACTGCAAAATTAATTCACAAAACAGATGTGATATTAAATATTTACCAGCCTCTTGTTGTGCTGCTGGTCCTCAGCAGACTGCAGTCAAGTCCAGTTCCCATGGGTCACTTTAAAGAATCAGGATAAGAATTCATTAGGGCACTCCTGACTAAAATAAAACACGCAATACATTTTACTAGCCTGGTTTAGGTGACAGGTGTAAGGACTTAAATGGAAGATTTACTGATTTATGCTTCTACCACTTCATACAGCAAAAAGTCCTCCATTATTACTTTCATACTACCAATAGAAGGTACAGATTAACAGCTTATTCCATGTTAAAAAATAGAAAGACTGCAGATCAGTGTTATTTTACAAGTTTCCTAGGTGCTCCAGCAAAGCAGCACTGCTCCATTGGAGAGTTCACTGAAAAACAGTGTAAAGACTAAATATTCCTCCTCCTCTTCCTCTCTTGAGTCATCCCCTTACCTCCCACAGCTGCACTGGCACTGCTGTACTGCTCATTAGGGTCACTGTCTTGTGTACTCTGTGATCACTGTGCAACCTCCCCAGCCACTCAGCTCAGCAGCATTAAATAGTAAGCTCTGCTCTCTTCCCTTCTTGCCTCTTGGTGTACTCAGAAGACCTCTCTATCATCATCCATTCTTCATCCTCTTCAGGGTGACACCTTCAGGAGTTAGCACACACTCCAGGCAGGCTTTTCCCTTCATCTTCACTTGGGTGTTCTTGAGATTGCTGACAAACTGAATTGGAAGCCCTGGGAAATGGGAAGGAATGGAGAAGAAAAAATGGCACATATCAGCAAGTACCTTATAAATCAAAACAGGTGTCTTGGTCCTTTCAGGATACAACATGGGCTCCTATGCAAGAGAGATTCCAGATCTGGTAATTTACTTCCAATGTGAAAAGGAGGTCTTGATGCTCCTCTGCTTGCCTGTCACACTAGCTTTATGAGACTGTGGATTCCAATTTTGTCAGCCCAAGCTCTGGGGTTTTGTGTTTTTGTTTTATGGATTTTGCACCTGAAACCTTGCTGTCTCACATTTGATCCACCCACTGTGCAAAGATGTTTACTTTCCATCACTTATGATCAATGAAGAGCAGAGTGTTCTGTACTAGACCTCCAGTCGTAACATCCAAGCCTTTAAAGTAACTGGGCTGAACACCCTTAATTTTCACAGGGTGTGCCAATCCATCATCAGTTGAATCATCATTCATGCTTATCATCTCACTTCAACTCTTTCCCACTGAACTTTTAAGAGAAGCTTTGCACTTTCTTTACCAGGGCTATTCCAAGCATGCTGTCTGTTGTTCACTTTTAATGGTTCCAGTTCTGTCAGGAGTTAGGGAGCACACCTGTTAAAATACTGAAAAGACAAACATTCAAAAAGACAAAAGACAAACAGTCTGTTATTTTTAGTTCTTGATATCCAAATTCTTACACTGAAAAGCAAAATGTCAGTGAAATACTTTTGATTTCTCAACTGGTAGCAGAAAGATAATTCACTCCTTCAACTTCAGTAGAAATTAAGCTCATAATGCTCACTAAAAGTTGTACATAATCCTGTAAAGCTGTTTACCAACAGACACACTGCTTTTCTGTTCAGTTCTTCTGTCCCAGCTCTGCTCTTTTTTTCTCTCCTTGTCATTGTAAAGTAAATGGTTTCAGGCAACTGCAGATGACATCTGCAAGCATACCTGGAACCATCTGACAAGCTGGAGGATGACTGCCATATTACTGCTTTGCCTGCCAAGAATGCTGCAGTGCCTGGCACAGGATCACTATTTGTCTAAGTAAGGTAATCTACCACACTACCAAACAGCCTGTGCCCAAGCCCTGCCTAGGACTTAATCAAAAAGATAAGTATTATACTTAAAAGATGATGCTGATGGCAAAGCTCGTCTTGAAGAGATGATCCTGCTGCAATAAAAGGTAAGGCAGGCAGGCAGCATCACTGTTACTCAGCACTGATTAAAAGCTAGGTTGCTGCATAATATGTGGTTGGTTTTCTTTCAAAAAGCAGGCATACATTTGTTTGGTCATAGGAAGCACATGCAGATGAAAAAAAGACCATTCTCATTAGGCCCAGGCCCATCCACTCACTCCAAAGTGCTGCAACAGTGTTTGGGCAAATTTCACTTGCACTAAAAGGACAGTGCCAAGGTGCATTTTATCATTCCCATCTTCTCGGCTAAAACTGGTCCAAATTCAGTAGTGACTCACACCCCTTCCACACTGACGTCAGTGGAGAATTTGGCTTATTATGTGTAATAACCAGGCTTCAAACTGAAAGCTGCTCTCTCTTGAAAGGTGTTTTCATATGGGTGCTGTGGTAATTGCGGGTTGGTTTATGACTTGTACAAGTTAGATTTCTGTTCGAGCCTAAAAAGGCTAGTGAATCATGAATGTTGTAGAGACATGTGAGAAAAGATAGTTACAGTTTGGTCCACCAGTTCTGACCCTCAAATGTTTGTCTGCAGTTGATGTTGACATTGTACAAAGAACCTCTTGGGTCTGAGAACAAACATTACCTATCACTCTCTGCACAACAGTTTCCTGTCATCCACAGAAGACTGTAGGTGCCTAGGTCGGCCCCATTCCCACTGGAGATGCACAGCATATACTTCAAACCTATATGCTTTGTGGCTTTTTTTTCAGGGAACACAAAAGCTCTCTTCCATAATAAGCACAATGCTTGCACCTGTGAAAACACATCCTTCTTTTTGTGCAGTGGGCTCAGAGGGCAAGAGCCACAGAACTCAAAGCCAGCAGGGGGTAGATTCTTCCCTCCTGCTTCACCTCCCTCTACTTGCAGCAAATCTGCCCTTTGCCTGACTTCAAAATTCTTTCAAGCTTGGTTGTTAGTAACTGGCCTAGCAATAGTGATGGAATTATCTTTAGTCGTGATCAGGGACATTGTGCAGATGGCATCAGTGTAGGTACAGGACACTGCAGATTTGTAGTTATCTGTGCCATCTCAGGAGCAGCATTCAGATTGGAAAGAGAAAAAAAACACAGAGAAGCATTAAGCAGAACCTCCCAGTAGGCTGGGGTGGTAGGGAGTGGGTATGACAAATGTGCTAGTGAACTCCTCTTTTTAGTTGTGTTTATAACAGTGGTTTTTTAATCACTAAAGAAACTGACCTGTTGAAAATCCAGAATCTCTGAGGGCAGAAATTTTGAGGCCAAATAAGATTCCCTCTCATCCCTAGAGGTTTCTCACAGCCTTCCTAAAACCCCAGAAACAGACAGAAGTCTTTCCACTTATAGTGATGTATTTTGGATTAGGTGCATTCTTGGCTTAAGAAAATTTGAAGCCACCTTTCTTTTGAGAGACATCCTATTATTCTGATGCTCTGCACTGGCAGTGCAGAGTATTCCCCCTGCTCTGCATGAAGAATACAGGCACCAGAGAATGGGAAATGCAAGCTGTTGGACTTAAGACTCTGAAGTGCTGTAGGAAGAGTTTGACTTGGCCTGACTGGCAGATTTGCAAACAAAGGACTGACTGAGAGAAGAGGTGAATTAGGGTGAACTAAGAATTAAGGAAAGAGGAGAGAGGGGGACAGAGCAAGGAAAGGAAGAAAACAGAGGAAGGGCAGTACTTTTGCAACCATGGGACATCACAAATTGAACAGGGATGAACAGGGATATGTGCCCTGAATAATACTCTGAATTACTAAGATTTAACATTGGTTTTGCCTTAATGACACTTGAAGGAAGGACATTGACCTGTTGGAGCGAGTCCAGAGAAGGCCACCAAGTTAATTAGAGAGATAGAGCACCTCTCCTGTGAGGAAAAGCTGAGAGAATTGGATTGTTCAGCCTGGAAAAGGCTTTGGAGTGACCTAATTGTGGCCTTCCAGTACCTGAAGGGAACCTCCAAGAAAGATGAGGCAAGACCATTTACAAGGGCAGTAATATAGTGACAGGACAAGGGGGAATGGCTTCACACTGAAAGAGAGTGGGTTTGGATCAGGTATTAGGAAAAAAAACTTTATTGTGAGGTTGGTGAGGCACAGGCACAGGTTGCCTAAAGAAGCTGTGGGTGCCCCATCCCTGGAAGTGTTCAAGGCCAGGCTGGATGGGGCTCTGAGCAGCCTGGCCTGGTGGAAGGTGTCCCTGCCCATGGCAGGGGGTTGGAACTGAATGATCTTTAATGTCCCTTCCAACCCAGGCCATTCTGTGATTCTATGACACGCAGGAGGCATTAGTGCCTTACTATTCTAAACAAAAGTAAGTAACAAAAATAACCCACTCTCTCTTTTCCATGTTACATTAGGGCTTGGTTTGCTTTTAAGTTTAGCTCAGAATATTGCTTTGTCTCCTAAAATTCAAGAAAAAACATTGGAATTAATGAATGAATGAGTGAAATGGAACAGTGGCCTGTTATTTACTTTCTCTGTTTGAGTTTATTTTAAATCATCATCTCTTTTCCCATCTGCTTTATGGAAGAGATTAAATTAACCTTGCTTTATTTTACTTACTTTACTTCTTAAAACTTTACATCCATCACAGATACCACTCTGGAATGAAATTCTTTCATTAGCAGTTCTTTGCACACTGGCAGGAATGATTTGTGACTTTTTGTGATAATATATCTCAAAAAATAAAGACTCATACGATCTTTCTGTCACTTTAGACAGTCACAGATCTGTCATATGGGAGAGATTGTACATGATGGAAAGGCTTATTTACTTATGCATTAAAGGTCACATTCTTCCAGCCCTAGCCAAATCACTCAATCATGAGTTCTGCATAACAAGAACTGCTGCATTTAAATCAATAAGGACAAGTTTCCAGCAGCTTAAATGAACAGCAGCTTTCCCACTGATCTGACTAATCCATGAAAAATCTCTAAAAACAGTGAGGATGGATATAGTTTGCACCTCTTTTTGTTTACCCCTCTTCTGGTTGTGGAAGATGACAGACTGTATGTCCTTGCATGGGGTGAGTGAATATACCTGAGAGCACCTGGAAATACAGTCAGTTATTGTCATGTACTAGCTAAAGGTTTTCCAGAAAAAAAATTTTTTACTTACCCTCGGGTTTTTTCAGTGGACAAGGTTTTCCCACACATTCAGGAAGGCTTTCTCCAGCAAGGATCTCAAAGGAGCACATCAGCATGCCACAAATCTCCAAAAAGGCAGAAGACTTCCTGGAAAACACTTCTTTGGTTAGGGCAAAAGTATGTTAATTAAGTGAACAGCAAGGTACTGCAGGATTTATTTACAAGGAATGGGAAAGAGTGGATACAACAAGAAGCCCTAAAACAGAGCTACACAGAGAACTGCTCATCACCTAAAACTCCTGAGAGAGAAAGGTTTGTGCAGCAGGAAGAGTTCTAGTTGTCTGTAGGAGGCTGCTGATCATCTCCTTGCTTCTTTCCTGAATTTCTGCAGGATTCTGGGCAAGTAATTTGCTCTCTCTGTATATATCTGGTCACGTAGACAATGAGAAAATGGGGCTGCCTTGCTGTGCAGGAGTGCTGTAAGGTGCTTGATGTCAGATGTCATTCCAGAAGCCTTCACAGCTGGATGAATCAAAAAGCCCATTAGAACTTACTCTGTTCTGCACAAGCTGCATAAAACTCTTCAGTGATGCTCATGCCTTATGTCTAGGTAAATGTCCATAATTTAGGACAAATCCTTCTGGTTTAAACTGCTTAATTGCAGAAAGCTTCAAAGAGCTACATTTTTCTATCAGAATGAAGCCATTGAGTTTATTTTATTATTAACTAGTTGTTAAGTTCAAGTAAAACTGGTTTGGAATTTCCCCCCAAAAACTGACCAGTAAGGAGCTGTCCCTGAATACTAATTTCTAAAGCTCCATGAGAACACCACTCTGAAGCAGAGTTATTTTTCTGTGGTTAATAGAAAAACCATTTCTCTCCATTTTACACCAGGAATATCAAGAGAAACTTGACTACCAGCTTGAGTTATTCCATTTTATTCATTTAGACTATTTCACTGCACTTGTTTCTAATACCGGACCTCTCCAGCTCTCCTAAGTATATCACATACAGAGCGATTTGTGAATCCCACAAGAGCCTGAGCTCCCAGTGGATGTGGCTGGGAACTGTGTCATTGTCCTCACTGCAGTGACAAGACAGTAAGAAGGCTGCTTTAAGCCAAGATAATCCAAGATTGGTCCATGTGTGAAGGGCAGTTTGGGGAAACTGGACCATTTGATTGTAGTCCTTGAGGGATGAGTATTAGTCATCTAGAAACTGCAGCTCTCTAGTTTTAAAAATTGTTCTGTGACAAGACAGATGCAGTAAGGAACTGTAGCCTCTGACACAGTTGTTTATGCTGCTGAAAGATCTTGGGGCAGAAGAAAGTCAACCCAAAATCCTTTCCAAGATTCGGGGGCACAAATGATAAAGTTAGGGTTATGCATGGCAACCTAGAAGATACAGCCTACAGGAAACACAATGTTAGCACCATATGACCTGGGGAGTTTGCTTTGTTGCCAGCAGGAATTACAGATATGCCAAAAGTGCTCTGTTTTGGGCATCTCCCCAAGGAGATCCTTTTCCTTAACAGAATATATATACCTTGATCTCCATGCTGAGCTGGCTTTTGCCTCCAGACTGCCTATATGATACACAAATGCTCTGTCTCCTTATGCCTGGTCTGCCCAAAGGTGTTCTCACCCCCTTTGTCACCCTCTCTCACTGTCCTGCTCTCACCCCTTCACCCCTGTGTACCAATGGTCACAGGTGTTGGTCACAGCACTGATTTGGGCTGGTTAGGAAGAGACAAGATGTTACCCTATAACGAGAGGCCCTTGAAAAGAATGCTGTGGATTTGCCCCTCAGCCATTGTGGGGCAAATCCACAGCAGCAGCACCCAGTGCTAAAATGGGAAGGGATATAGGATGCTGCTTGTCTCACTGCTCCACTGCTCTGCATACCTTCAGATTTGGATTTTCAAATCCTACAAGGGCTACAATGGCATGGCTTAAAAATCAGCCAACCACCTTTACAGTTCCTTCTTTCACCTCAAAAATGGAATTCCCTTTACTTAGATTTCTTTTGCCTGATCAAAATTTGCATCCTTGGCCACAGATTTTTTTGAAGGTGAAAATTAGTTACGCTTCTGAGTGATGCTTTACAAAGTTGCTTTCTTTGTAAGGGAAGGAAGGGAAAAGCGAAGCAGATACGAGTCTGAAGGTATTGGACTCACACAGCCAATCTCCACCCTGCCTAACCACAGCCACAGAACACAAAGTATTCTGACATTCTTGAGAATATATGTTTATGTAAATGTTAGCTTTTTATCCCAGCTGATAAGGTCCTGGTCATTCCTACAACAGGAGCTTTCACAATTCTTACTGACCCTTCAAAGTCCCTCAGCTCACATCAAGTTGTGTAGTTTGTTGCATTCCTAGGAAGATGCCTGTGTCCCTTTACCCTGGACAAATATGGCTTTGAATAGTTCAAAATTTAAATACATACTGGCCTCTTGTGGGCTGTGTTGTTACATCCTTTACACTGGCTTCAGCACTTTCTCATTCTTGGAGTAACAGGGTGATTAAACCTCAAGTATGATGCTAAAAGGAATAAACCTTCTGTAGGTCAAGAGGATACCTTTTTATTTAAAAATAAACATTACCTCCCCAATCCCAGGTATTCGTATGATTGATTTTGACACCATTTCAAAACTTTGGTCAAAGGCAGTCTAAGAAATAATTTAAAAGGGTTTTTTTTTTTTTAATGCTAAAACCAAAATATATGGGTCCAGGTTTCAAACAGTTAAACATTTAAAAAATCCTGCTTTGATGTTTAAGTCATTCCTCAGTGCTGCTTTTACACTTCCAGGCTTTGGCTTTGTTTATTTTAAAATTATATATGCAGCACTTTCTCTCTTCTCCAAGTCCAGCCAATTCATTCACTCAAGCAGGGACTCGGTGCTTAAGAAAATCAGTTCACAACTTCAGATTGGAGGTCATTCTTTAATCAGCTCTCTTCTAGTCCTTAATAAGTCTAAGATTCTGCCACACTTCTTCATATGGAGGACTTCATTCCCTATGGGAAGGGTGCTTCTCAAGGGGGCAATGAATTACAGATCTCAGCTTGTGTATTTAGCTCTTTTTTACTTTACTCATGTTAACCACAGCGTTGCTGACATGGCACAGGAGATTGTTTTAGGTGGGTAAGACCAATCCATTCTGCAGGACACAAACTACCTATCTTGCTTGCAACAAAGGCTTAACAAGATATAGTGGCAATAAACTGCTTAACTGACCACACTTGATTTCTGTTTGGAACAGAATGTTGCTGTCTACTCTGTATTTATGTTAAATTCAGTTTAAAAGGGAGTCTAGTGCAGGAGGCACTTGGGTTATGCTCTGCAAAACACAGGAACTGAGAAAACCAAAGAACATAAAAAGCTAGCCAGCTTCCACAGGCTGATGGGAATAAATCTATGGGCAAACTCTGGAAAAAGCAATGGACACCCCAGCCTCCCATTCACCCCCAGGAATATACCACCTTTTCCTGATGATTTTTAGGTGATTTCGGCTAGTCTAGGAAAGAAAGAGGAAGGTGAAAAGTTTAACAAAAACAAACAAACAAAAAAAAAACAGTGCAGAGGCTTAAATATTGTCAGCTTTTCCAGTGAGCAAAAAATACCACATACAGACAGCCAAAATAAACATGTGCTGCTCACAGGCTAAAGAAGGAATCCAGAAAGGCAGACACTCTGTGCTCCCTTGTCTGGAAGTCCATGTTCTATTAACACAGATCAAATGAGAAGTGTGTGGACATGGGACTGGTCACGTCGTGAAGTTGGATAAGGTGTTATTGATTGCTTTTTAAATAAATGCTTGAAGAAATCAACCTTCACTTATGTCTGCAGTATTCTACTTCAGGAACAAGAGCCCAACTTAGCTACAGAGAAACCTGCTTTCTGGACTGAAAGTTGTGTTTTCCCCAACAAAAACCAAAACACAACACAATCCAATTCCTCCCACCTCTCCAAACTGACATCCTGACCATTGTGTTGCCTGAGTGTTTGCTGTCTGTACTCCTCGCAACATCCTAAATACCAAGAAGACAACAGTGGATGTAGTAAAACCAATCACACATGGCTTTCCTTCTTTTGAGATAGGAGGAGTCAAAGCTAATTTACAAGAGGAGGTTTCCATTGTGCATTATCAGTTTTGACTTAATTCCTGACAGGTTTCCTTGTGTCCACTTCAGAGGCAAAAAAGCTAAACATGCAAAGAAGATCTTTGCAGGATTTTTCCCCTCTGATGCATGGAAATGTTGCTTTTACCTTTTCAGAGGAAAACTGCACCTGGTACTGGGACTAGGGGAGTTAAGGTGAGACTAATAAAAAGCTGTAACTCAGGCAAACACAACCGTTTCTCAGTGGAGAAATGCCATTAGTAAGATGCACATAACTGCAGATTTCTACCCCCAAAATTCTGGGATGAAGATGTGTACAGAAGAGGTTGAGCCCTCTGAAGGGTGTCGAGCAAGGCAGGCTCTGTCCAAGGAAATACATGATTTCTGGAAAACACTGGCTATCAACATATTGGGTTAAAAGTAGTGCAATACAGTAACTTATTAAATTCTGTTTTAAGCATAAGCAGCAACAGGCAGATAATGATAAAGAACCAAGAGGGAACACAAGTTGAGTAGCATGGTCCAGCAGAGAGAAAGGGCCAGGAACTGGAATACCTGAGTCCTTTGCCAGACTGTTTAAGCTTTATGTTCTCAAATGTTCAGAGCCATATTGCCAGCTCTGGTGCCAACATGGCTTTTAAGTCTGAGTAAATAATTCAGTCTCTCTCTTCATTCAGCTTTGCTATCATCTGAGTGAACCTGACACTGCTGCCCTGCTGGGTATTACATGGCCCAAAAGCTTGGGCAGGTCTAATCATAACCCCTTCTGTGACTTTCACACCACGCCACGAGAATGTGGCATCTGTTGTATTCAGGTGCTGGAGCCTGATCTCTATCAGTGCTCAAATGAGAGTGGATTCTTCTCTTCCCTTGCATGTAATCGAATAAATTAACTTCTTTGTGAATATGTGAAATTCGTGTTGAGACACTAGAAATCAATGCTTGTGTTGCCTAGAGCATGCAGATCTTTGACTGCCCGTACCTTATGAACAAAGCTGCAAATGCTGCTTTCATTCACATATTTCTTCTGTGCTTTTGAATGGAGAATTTTTTTTAACTTGCAGGGAAAAAAAGCTTCCTTGAGCTGCCCTACTTTATCCTAAGGTGACAGTCACTCTTGCAGACACCAGGAAATACTCATCTACAGACTTGGCAGAAGAAACAAGGCTATCTCCAGGGACTTCAGAAAAAGCGTTTTGTTTTTTCTCCATAGCAAATCTATAACGCATGACCATCTATGTGCAAGCTGCACGATTCCTCCACTGAAGAGACAGCAGGGAAGTGACAGGAACCAAGGTCCTGTTTTGCCCTGTCTTCATTCTCAAGTCCATTTTGCAACTGCAAATTCACATGTGAAGATTTTTCTATTGTAGACTAATTACAGAGGAAAAGTCCAGAAGAAATTGATACTTTTGAAAGTCTTGGAAGAAATGCATTTCTCGGGAAGAGAAATGACCTGACTACTAGGTAATTGAGAATTTAAGAATATTTAAGAATAATTCGACCAAGTCATCTTTATCTTGATCCTTCAGAGAGCAAGTCGTGCTTTATCTGGGGACAGCCCTTACACTCCAGCGCAATCTTAGTTTTTGTTTCTACATAACTTTGGTATCTGCTGATCTCAGACTACCTGCATGAGGACAGAATGTGCCATTAGTCTGTTACCATGACAGAAAGAGAAACAGGAAAAAACTGCTTAAGTGCAGTGACCAAATGACCAGCAAATAATCAAAGCACTGAGCTAGGCTCTGCCCTGTTCAAAGTGTGAAAAAGCTTATCAAACAGAAGACATCACAGCTGGTTCTAAATAAAATAATCTCATGTTTGTTATATGCTTACCCACCTGGAGAGAGGAATTCAGTCCTCTGGGAAACAACTGTGCTGTAGGTACTAATGCTGTGGTCTCTGGTACAAAGAGTCCAGGAACTGAGCAGGAGACAGTGGATGAAGTATGCTGAGAATTTTCATTTAATAGAGAAAGAGTAAAAAGACAAGTCTAGCCAGAGACATAGCTTAGCTTAGTTCCTATTGTCAGCTCAGTTTCAAATGCACTGATTACAGAAGCAGCAGCCCCACTCATCTCAAGTGCTTGCACACTGCCAGAGCTCCTTTCTGCTAATCTTAAGCACTTCTTAAGACTACCTCTGCTGCCAGAAGAGATCAGAACAGCTGATAGAAGGTCCTTCAGATCTCAAATTCTATTAAAAAAAAGAAAAAAAGAGACAGAAATATGTTAATTATGATAGGGCCAGAGAGTAAATAGGAGGATTAGCTCCAAATCTCTTAGACAAAATAACACTTTAAGAGGCATTTGAGTATTTTGATCCTGACCGAGTGGTATTGTTCTTGCATGGTATGAGGTGGCAGCAGTGCAGCCCTCATCACCAGAGCATGCAATGAGGCTGACATCTGCTTTGCAGCACTGAATTGATGCCAAACAACCTGATTTTATCAACAACCACACCCTCAGGACATTCCACACATGTAGAATGGGAGTGGACAGCCGGCCAGATTTCCTTCATTGGTGTAAATCATTCACTTCTACTCAAGTCAGTGAAGCACTACTAACTAACACCTGCTGATAATTTGTGCAAGGACCTCAAGGTCAGTATCTTAGAGCCCTTTATACCTTGTTTGCCATAGTTATTCTCCTCTAGAAAATCTCCTTGTGCAGGAGGCAACTTGTACGTTGAACTTACCTCCGACCAACAAGCATTCTTTAGCAGATGCTTGGGAAGCTGATGACAGAGCAAGTAGTTTTATTCACTGAGTCAGTTTTGACATGGAAGGGCACTGAAAAGCTGAAAAATATTTATAGGGAGTTCCACTTTCAATGTTATTCAGAATATCAGTGGTTATTTTGTTATTTTTAAGGAGTGCTTAGATGGAATAATGTTACCCCTTCGAAAAAGTTGGTAGCACAGAGGAGAATATAGCTATCAGGATTTACATAAAACTAACAGTCATGTTATGCTCAAAAGCTTAAGTTTATTGCTCTCTTTAATGACTATCACCAGTATTTTAAAAAAGAATGCCAGTTCTTTCTGCTAGCTTCTCACTGAAGGAAATATTTTAAATACAGCAATAAAATCAAGTGGTTTAAAGAGAACACATTTTGCCACACATTCATGCAAACCCTGCAGACAGGATTTTTACAGGTTCATGGATACAGAATAAACACAAAGATGTGTACTGAAATATTGGGAAACTTTTTCCCCACAGTGATGAAGTTGTAGGCGTAACATTTCAGGCCTTTCCCTGCACCTGCTGACGTCAATGGCAAAACATCAGTGGGAGCAGGATCAGCCCTTATTGTTCTGAGAGCTGCTTTACCTTCTCCTGATTAGGAAGTGCAGTAAATTCGCAGAATCTTCTGCACTCATAGAAGCAGTGGGTTTTGGTTATTGTTACAAATAAAGAGAAGCAAATACATTTTTAGTAGGTCATCAGAGCTTCTACTCACAAAACACTCATCTTTCATGTTAAGGATCCTGCGTACCTCCATTTTTCTCTGCTCAGTGGAGCACTAAAATGTGTGCTCACCTCTAAGCATTAAACATAAACTACAATCTTCCCAGCCTGATGGAAGTCTGAACCAAAAAGCACAGGCAGCAGTCTGTATTACTGGAAAGGAAACACTGTTGCCTGGACCAGTGGCTAGAATGGGCTAATTATTGTCTAAATTTGGTTTGAGGGCAATTTTATCACAAAGCAGCCAACAAGTTCACACTGATTTTTTTTTTAAGCTGCCTTTAGGATTTGCATTAATTTTAATAGGCACTGGACACATGGTTACCCTCAAAGCTTTGAAACAAGAATAAATTCATAGAATAAAAGTGATTTTATTATTAGATTTTTCATAGAGATGAACTAAAAAATTCCTCACCTGATTTTGAATTTCAGATTTCAGGAGAAATTGTATTCTATGAAAAAATAGAAACTATTTGCAGAAATACAACCTGTTTGCCAGATGAGTAAGATGCCCAAATATTGACAAAGAAAAGGTAAAGCACGAAGCATTTATGTTCAGATTGATGTCTACTCAGATCCACCCCGCTGTGATGATCCTGGGGCACACTGCTGGTAAGAATTCGAGGCAAGAATTTGACTCATGTCATTGAAATATTGTTTCCCCCTTAGTTCTGATAACACTGGGAGTGGACTGCTTTAGAAAAAATAAACAAGCAAATATGATGTGTGAAACATCATTTCAATGTGAATCTACTTGAGTCTTTCAATGCAGAGGCTCAGAAGGTTTACGATACACACAGTATTCGGTAATTTTATATGTAAAAACAATCAGAAAGAGGCAAAAATTTACTTTCAAGCTTAGTCAACATACGGCACATTTCAGCATGACAATTCAAAAAGTTTCACACTGTATTTGGATATATTAGCAATGACCTTTTAAAAAATAGCAAACTGAAGACAGTGGATTTTTTCCTGTTTTTTTTTTCTTGCTTTTGTAACAAATGAAGCTACTATTATTATTTACAGTATAAATAAGCCTTTTTTGGTGAAGATTATGTCCTGTCACATATGTTTAAGACAAGGCGTACCTCAGCTCTTAAATGTCAATGCAAACAAGAGCATAAAAGCAATATCAAAGTAAAATAATATCTCTCCAGCTAAGACAGCCAGGTTACCATGTGTCTCTTATCAGATCTGAAACGTATCTGAGCGTAGTCAAAAGTTCTCCTGGCTTTAGCCTTTAGGAATACCATGAACACTTATTCTTCTGCTGCTCTAGAAAGCTGCTTTCCGTACAAGCTCATGACATGATGCACAAATTGATACTGTTCACAAGTCTGGATCATTCCTCCCCTGAAAGGCAAGAAGAAAAGGGGAGGGAAACAGCAATCTCATTACTTGCAAACACATGAGAAAATAGCACAGCTAACATGAAGCTTGTGCTCCACACCAAAGGTCCATTCCAAAGCTTTCTGAAATGAGTGAGAAGTGCCCTTTGATTGCAACCAGCTTCAAGTCTGACCTCGAGCTCCATTTTGAAAGTGTCTGCTGAGCAAGGAACAGAAGGTAGTGAGAATAGGAACAGGCTTTACATTCATTTTCCTTGGCAGAGGCTGTCCTCCAGGAAAGTATCACCATCGTCATTTACTCTTATATTACCTGAGCACCTGTACTCCAAGAACCCTTCTGTGAAAAGTAATTCCCACCCCAAAGCCCTAGAGAGACAGATGGGAGCAGGGGAATAAAGAGGGGAAGTAGCTTATCCAAGACTTCACAGCTGCACTAAGGACTGAATTTGGGACCAAAGAGGGCCAGGCCAGGCCAAGCCACACCAGCCCAGACAACTGATGCAATTCTCCCATTCTGCAGTGAGGATTCTTTCCTCTGTGCCACTTCACATCAAGCTTTTGGCAAGTTAACCAGAGAACGAGGGATGGCCAACAGGATTTTGGAGCACACAATGTTACTTCAGAAAGGACCACTCAGATTTGTAACTGAGTTGACTACTGGGCACACCTTGATAGCAAAATATCCCCCAGTGCTGTAACCTGTTTTGGTTCAGCTTGTTTTTCAGCTTTTGCAGTTCTCCTTAAAACTGAAAACCTGAAAGAAAATGCAAGCAGGAGCAAAAGCAGTTTGATTTTCCATGTGTCATTAGCCTGTGTATTTCTGCAAGCAGCATATTAACCAACATATGAGCCCTACAGGCGGAGACAGAAATGTACAAAACCAATCAGGATGAAGTTGTTCATTTTAAGCAGATTCTACTAACATTCGAAATTTTGCCAAGAGTACCCCATCGAAAGTGATATGATCTCTTGACAATCCATTACGAAGACAAAACTTTGGTCTGATGCTCACAGAAAGTGTATGCAGAATTGTGCCAGCGCTGGTGCATGGATCCCGGCAGCACAGTGCCAAAAGGAGGCTGAAATGACAAGTGGGGTTGAGGAACATGGGAACCCCTGGGTGACTGGAGACAACCAGACTGTGTCAGCCTGATGAGGAGCGTATGTGGTGCATTCCCTTAGAAACCTCACCAGAGGACATTAATGAAAAGCTGCTTCCTCTAAGCCAAATGGGTAGCAGACTGCTAGCACTCACCTTGGGGACAGCCCTTTTCTGTGGGGTCCAGCTTAACCATTATGGGTCACACAGCCATACAAGTAAGGCAGAGATGAGCAGGAAAGACAACCTTGTCCTTCAGCCCCTTGCACTTATTTTGTTAAGCAGCTGCTGGAAATAACACTTAACAATGAGCAGGGAAGGGCAGGGACCTATTCTCCAACCTCTCATCATCTAGCAAAGGTGAGAAACACACACTGTGTTTCTAAAAAAAAATAAATATTTCCTAGCTGAGCATCTCCTCCCCATCTGCTCTACTTAATCCAAGCTCACAGTTGATTTGTTTCTGGGTCCCTCTGTGCTCCACACAGCACTGAAATATATCTATGTCAGACTGTGACACACAAGCAACATTAGTCATATCTGACAACTTCTCCCCAAGAATTTCTATTAACAGTGGGGTTGCACCCTGAAGTTGTAGCAACAGAAGCACCAGGGCGTCCATAGAGATTCAGATCACAGGAAATTATTTTCCTTTTTATCCGGTTTCCTGCTATGTGGTGGCTTCCTCCCTTGCCACACATATGCACACCACGACATGTGCTTGCTGTCCAGGCTTTGGCACAGGATTATGTTTTCACCCCTATTTGCCACAGAAACCTTTGAAATCTGAGTTGCATTGTGGGCAATGACAGCAAATGTCTCTCAGCACTGTGGGAAGGATGCAGGAATGATTACTTCCTCTCCTTAGTCATACTAGGTTATTTTAGGACCATCTGTTGGCCACTGATGCAAAACCCAATGCACAGAACTTTTCCAAGGGATTTGTGAGGGAATGAAGGGAAAAAACCCTTTGTTCTCTCCATACCTATGGCAACCTCAAAGGTGGTTCTCAGGGCTAATGTCAACCTTTCCACTTCTGTGTAAAGCAGGGAGCTGCATTCCTTCAGACATCTACTCTGGCCTGTATTCACCCTTCTTTCCCTTAAGTCCCTGGTGACTCCTTACCATCCTAGACAGTAAAGATCAGGCTAGAGGAGGAGACAGTCTTCCCTCTAATAGCTGCTTGGACACTGTCACAACCTCTCATGCTACTTTTGAAGCCTCCTGGAGATTTTGGGGGGAGTTAGTGAAAATGAGAGTGGCTGGCAGCATGACTTCCAAGAGACTACAGGCCCTATTTTTCAGTCCTTGAAGAAATCATGCTTTTCTGTAGAAAGGATGGTGATCTACTTTCCATCTTGAGTATTTTACCCCATGACATTTAAATGGCTTTTATCTATTCCATCCCACTCCTGAGAGCTACATGGCAGCTACAGAGGCTCCTGCAGTCTTCCTTTCCCCCTATGGTGTCCTTTAAGAATGCTTTTCCTTCTTCAGAGTCTTAAAGTGACTGCCAGTTCCCCTCTCCCTTCAAAGCTAGCATTTGCAATTGGCCTGCTGTATCACACACATTTGTAAGCAGGCGCCTTCAGCCTTCATTTGTGTGGTGATTCTCCTGTGTAACATTAGTCACAGAGACAAGATATTTCACATCCAGACAGATATTTAACTGGACCATGGATAATCAGCACTCAATATTCATATTCTGGTTTTCTTTTTCTCAAGAAGCCTTCCCTTGTCTGGGCTAAAATCCACTGAAATAGCCAAATCTCTGAGCCCCTGCAGGTCCCTGTCTATCAGAGCCTCAGCAGGGCAGCAAGCATTTCATTTTTTGCCTCCCACTGAGTATAATTTCTTCTCTGAAATAAAGTTCAGCGTGGGGTTGAGGTTCTTTTTTTTCCCTCAGAAAAATCTTTGGTATGTTTTTCGTGACATCTCTTCCCCCGACTACATTTATCATTATCATTAGAGAGAGCACTGAGACATGTTTTGATGGCACTTGAAACCAGTGGGAGAGGAAAAATAACATCTCTGGTACAAATTTCAAGTCTGTTTACTTCATAATCAAACTCAAGGTGGTGTGTTAAGAAATGCTTAACTGGAAACCATTGAATTTGTGGAGATTTTCACGGCTCCTTTCGTATGTCTGCAAACACTCCAGGTAGTGCACTCTCCTTCCCCAGGCAGTGTCTCTCCCACCATGGCTCACAGCTCCAGTACATGAAATAAATTTTCATTACTCCTTCTGGTAGGAAAGTGATGATCTGTGGCTCTGAACTTAAGTACAGCAGATCTTTGAGCCTTTGCTTCTGTATGAGCACATGGGGCCAAATCCTCAGCTGGCAAAAGGTCGCCCCTTGCTGCATGGAGATGGGCAGCTGTGCAGACTTTGATGCCAGCTGTGAACCTAATCAGCTCTAGGGCTGTTCATTAAGGTTTCCTGCTCAGGCAAAGATTACAAGTCAGAGGAACGTTCTCTCTTGGCCTCCACTTAGGTTTGTTCTTCCCCTCTCCTTACTTGCTCCTCCTTAAATAAGGGGAACTATTATCATTTTTGCTTTTTATTTTTCTGGAAAGGAAACAGGCTTTCTTACCTGTCTAACCGTAACTGGCAGGCTGTTCGCAAAATGTCAACTATGCCCTCGTTCTTCAGCTGTTTACAGCAGACACTTGTGGCAATAAAGCAGCCAGTCCTCCCGATGCCTGCACTAAGGAAGGGAAGAGCAGAGAGAGGCAGTGGAGATGTCAGAAGGATTTTGGAACTTTCTTGTCAAACGACTGCCACTAAACCAGCACAGACCCCATCATCCCTTTTGTCCCTCTGACCTTTGCCAGCTGAGCGCTTCCGGATGGAAAGTCATAACTAGGAAAAGATACCAGCTTTGCTGGATGACATGATTAAGTGTGAGCCACTCACAGCAAAAGGGTGAACATTGCAGATACAGTGCTAAAAATGGACTACTGGAGACTCATTGGCCCAATATGTTGTGGAACCTCTCACCGAACCATTGAAAAAAAGCTTCTGCATTTCTTAGTAAGATTTGGTTTGACAACAACCCCGGCTTTGAAGGCAAACTTTGCTTTGAAATTCTCAATTCTAACAGCTCCTTTGAAAGCTATTTTCATTCACAGGTAGAGTGAAAAACCTCAACCTCTGGTTAAAGAATTAGAGCTAACAGCAGTATGGTAAGTGTGATGCCATTTTCTGATCAGATCTACAATCTAGTAATTTGAATTAGAATAGAATACAACAAATTTACTATCAAAAAAATGTCTTTAAATTTTCCTGAACTCTTTTGTATCTGATACAATCCCTAGTTAATGACCAGAACTGAGTTTATTTTCAAAGGCACAGTGCTATAGAAGCTGTGAATTCTCCTCATCACCTAACAAACCACCAGCAAATGCTGGAAGCTCTTCTTATGCATGAAATAATTAAGTGAGCATACTCAGGAATAATTACTTGACACAACTACAGGAAATTCTGATTTCATTTTCGTTGTGAGAAAATGGTAATGCAAAACCACTGGCAACAAATGTTCAAGCAACATTGGAGTTCACGGTTGACAGCTGCCCACAAGTCCTTCATCTTCCACTTGACCATAACCAGACCACAGCACACAGCTCCTGATACTGTTTACTGTCCAGAGACCTCAGTGTTTTGCAAAGAGAGGGAACAACACCCATTTTTAGAAAAAGGAAAAAGCACTTGTCCCAGGACAAGCTGCAGGTCTCTCAGTGGCTGAGACAGCACTGGGTGGCACATTATCCACATAGAACATGTCATAATCCTATCACCATGTCTCTTAGTATTTTTTTTTCAAATAAAAATGCCCCATTTCTCCCCAGATTATTACAGTGTCATGGGAATGACACCATACAAGAGGACAGAACAAATATGCAAAGCAAGAGTGACATGGTAACCAGCAGCAGATACCATAGTTCTTCAAGGAGCTCCTAGAGAGTCACAAATTTCCATGGACAAAGAGGACCTCCTTACAAACCATTCCTTATTTTCATCTGAACTCTCCCAGATTTTTCCACATCTGTTTTAAAACATAGGCAGAAAAACTGGACGTGTGGTGTCACATGAGCATTTAAATAGGGATTACTCTGTATTAGCTTAGAGTCGGATCTTTGATGACACCAGGCTACCAACCATTTCTGCCAAGAGGCTCTTTAAAAACATTCTCATTGTATAATACCCATTTACTATGGCTTTTGGAGAGCAACCATCTGCTGTTTCCTAGAAAACATTATGCAAAATTAAACAAAATTCTGTACAAAAATAAAATTGGCAAAATGTATGTTATTGAAATTATGGAAGATTACCCTGGCAAGAATGTTGTGTATGTTATTGAAATTATGGAAGATTACCCTGGCATCTCTTATCAGGCTTTCTGCTATTTACCTGGAACAACTGTTTTGAGAACAGATTGTGGTTTCCAAGTAATCACATTTAACCTTTCTAAACACTGGCAAAACAGGGCTTCCTTTTAGACCTCTGGAACTTCTCCAATTTTCCAAGAACTGTAATTCGTCTATACTAAATTTAATGGTTTAGAGTGTGTGAACCAACTTTTTTAAAACACTCTTGGATGAAAATCAACTAGCATATCTGATTTAATAGTGGTTGCTGATGCTTAACACGCTCCCTAGATAGGAGTGCAAAAGAACATACTTCATGTCTACAAATGATAAGTACATCATCCCACTTCTTTCTGAGGACAGAAGAGAAGTATCTATCCTCATCTATTTTTATTCTGCTCTGATTGATAATTACAATTTTCTCATCAGGCATCAAACCACTGTAAAGATTTTGCTCCTTCCATATAAGTTTTCATCTTTGCCAGGGATTTTTACTGATAATTCAGTTTTACTATCAATTGCATACATTTCCTGACTATTGATTAGTACTTGCTGTAAGCAGCTTTGTCACTCTTTCATTTTTGTGTTATATTTAAATTATTGTCTTTGGCCTAATAATGATTTATTAAAAAAAAAAAGCAGAGAAGGAATCTACAACACAGGGGGGTTTGATGCTTAAAGTTGAATGCTATTATTTGTCTGCTTGCATATGTCTTCCTACTCGATTTCACCTAACGTATGTTAATCTTTGCTAACCTGGCCCTCAAAAGATAATTAAAGGCATATATTACTGGTAAGGCAAATGAAATGGAATTATTCTTACAAGTAACTGAGCCACTGCTAGCTTCTGTGTTCAACTCAGCCTGTATCTGAATGCAACACTTGGTAATAGAAAATCATTGTCATTAGAGCTTTGAAGTTCCAAGCATATTTCAGAAGCAGTTGGGCAAGATTTCACACGTGTGACTGATGGCCTGTATGGCAGTCTCTGCACTGCACCACTCTATGCGAAGAAGCCTTAGAATTCAGACTCAACATTTATTTACCTGCAGTGAACAATCACTGGGGCATTCTTCTCCTCTGCACTCTGCATGGCCTCTTCCACTTCCAGTACTAGCTGTAACAGAGGAGGGGCCTGGTCTGGTGTCTTCTGGTCTGGCCAAGACGTGTACCAGTAATGTTTCAGGTTTCTGACTTCGTCTCCTTTCTGCAATCCAGTAAAGACAAGCACCACAAAAGTTTTACAAGAACTTCTCGTTGCAAAATTGATACTGAAATGTGGCCTCCCCTTTAAGACTGGGAAGATTAAATCAATCTGCTGGAAAGACAACACAGCTGGGCACACATAGTCCAGGAGACGCTGCAGAGCACTGATGAGATCTTTTTGACACAGGTGGTGGAGGAGCCAACAAGGAGAGGTGACCTTGTATTAAGTACATGGTTGGGCACATTCAGGTTGGGGGCAGCCTTGGCTGCAGTGACCAAGAGATGGTGGAGGATCCTATGTGGAAGGAGCAAGGGCAGTAAGTAGGATTACAAGCCTGAACTTTGGAAGACATAACTTTGATTCCTTCAGGGACTTAATTGCAGGAATCCCTTGAGTTAGGGCCCTAGGAGACTGGGGATCCAAGACAGCTTGTTAATATTCAAACATCACTTCCTCCAAGCTCAATTTTGGTGCATCGCTCTGGGTAAGAAATCATGCAGAGAGGGCAGGAGCCATGCATGGATGAGCAAGAAGCTTCTGGCAAAAAAGAACACAAGAAGGAAATTTATGGAATATGGAAAAAGGGACAGGGCACTTGGGAGGAATATAGGAACGTTGTCAAAGTACGCAGAGATGTGACAAGAAAGGTTAAGGCCCATTTGGAATTAAATTTGGCAAGGGATGTCAAGGACAACAAGAGGGGTTTCTTCAGTTGCATCAGTAGCAAAAGGAAGAGCAGGGAAAATATAGGCCCGCTGCTGAATGAGGTGGGAGCCTTGGTGGTGGAGGATGCAGAGAAGGCAGAGTTACTGAATGCCTTCTTTGTTTCAGTCTTCATTGCCATCGCTGGCCCTCAGGAATCCCAGACCTTGAAGGCAAGAAATTCTGGAGAAAAAGACAACTTTCCTTTGGTTGATGAGGATTGAGTCAGAAAGCATTTAGGTAAACCCGATGTCCACAAATCCATGGGTCCCAATGGGATCTACACATGAGTGCTGAGGGAGCAGGCAGATGTTACAGCTAAGTCAGTCTCCATCATCTTGGAAAGATCATGGAGAACAGGAGAGGTGCCTAAAAACTGAAGGAAAGCCAGTGCCACTCCAGTCTTCAAAAAGATGGCAAGAGGGAGGACCCAGGGGGCTAAACACCAGTCAGACTCAGTTCCATCCCTGGAAAGGCAATTAAATAGTTCACCCTGCATAGTGCCTCTAAACATGGGGTAGAAAAAAAAAGGTTATCTGAAGTATTCAGCATGGATTTACCAGAGGGAAATTATGCTTGACCAATCTGAAAGGTTCCTATGATGGTACGACTGGCCGGTTGGATGAGGGGAGAGCAGGAATATTGTCTATCTTGACTTCAGCAGGGCTTTTGACCCTGTCTTCCATAACCTCCTCGTGAGGTAAGCTCAGGAAGCATAGGTTAGGTGAGTGGACAGTGAGATGGATTGAGAACTGGCTGAATGGGTTCAGAGGGCTGTGATCTGCAGCAAAGAGTCTGGTTAAAGGCCCATAACCTTCCCCTGAGATCAGTGCTGGGTTCAGCACTGTTCAACTTACTCATCAATGACCTGGATGAAGGGGCAGAGAGTACCCTCAGCACATTTTTGACAGTGATACAAAACTAGGAGGAGTGGCTGACACACCAGAAAGCTGTGCTGCCATTACATGAGACC
This sequence comes from Promerops cafer, assembly GCA_013398275.1. Taxonomy (NCBI): domain Eukaryota; kingdom Metazoa; phylum Chordata; class Aves; order Passeriformes; family Nectariniidae; genus Promerops; species Promerops cafer. Next base: position 70,276 of record VZSE01008502.1, on the reverse strand, counting down.
TGGGCAGGCTGGAGAGTTGACAAAGAGGAACTGATGAAGTTCAACACAGGGGAGTGCAGGTCCTGCATGTGGAGAAGAATAACCCCAGGCACCACTACAGTCTGGAGGCTGACCAGCTGGAAAGCAGCCTTGTGAAGAAGGACCTGGTGGACAACAAGCTGCCCACGAACCAGCAGTGCCCTTGTGGGGCATTGGCCAAGGAGGCCAATGGTGTCCTGTGGTGCATTGAGAAAAGCGGAGTTGTCAGGTTGAGAGCGGTGATCCTGCCTCTCTACTCAGCCCTGGAGAGGCCTCACCTGAAGTGCTGTGTCCAATTCTGGAGTCCCCAGCTCAAGAGAGACAAGGCACTACTGGAGAGGGTCCAGTGGAGGGCCATGAAGATGATTAGGGCACTGGAGCACCTCATTTAGAGGGAGCTGGGCCTGTTTAGCTTGGAGGAGAGACAACTGAGAGGGGGCCTTATCAAAATCTGTAAGTATCTGGAGGGAAGGTGTCAAGAGGATGGCTCAAGGTTCTTTTCAGTAATGCACAGCTACAGGACAAGGGCAATGGGCAAGAACCAAAACACAGAAATTTCCATCTGAATATGAGGACAAATTTTTGGAGGGTGACAGAGAACTGAAACAGGCTGCCCCGAGAGTTTGTGGAGTCTTTTTCTCTGGGATATTCAAAACTCACCTGGACACAAGCACATGCAACCTGCTTTAGGGGAATTTGCTTTAGCAGGTGTGTTGGACCAGATGATCTCCAGTGATCCCTTCCAACCCCAACCATTATGTGAATGCTAAATGGAACAGAAATCCAAATGGGAAGCCACACAATACAGAACTCTGGACTTCATATATCATGACTGCACTTCAGAAAACTGCCTTACAAAAAACCCCCCCAAAAAGTTCCTTCCCCCACAAAGTATTCTGCTCTTTTAGTGCCAAGAGATGTATGCAAAACACTCCAGGCAGTCTGTTCCCTCTTGACAGATTCATTCAGCAAAGCCAGAGCTGTGCTTGTGACATAATTGCTTTCATAATGTCTTTGACAGACAGAGAGCCAGGAGCCATATCTCTGTCTCTGATAGCTAGATAAATAGATGAGGGAGAGAGATGGGAGCTTATTTTTCTTCTCTTCTGACAGACAAACTTATATCAGTCTCCTGTCAATTCTACTCTTCTCTTAGACATGGTGAGAAGTTCAGAGGCACTATGGAAGGTGGGAATTGTATCTAGCTGCAGTCCAGGTCTCTTTGAGAGACACAAGTTCTGATTCTCTGTCTCAGCATGGTTATGAACATAGCAAATGTGCTGTTTCCTTTTTGGAGTGCCAAGTAGCACTATGAGCTTCTGATTCTGTGTGTTCAAAGTGATATCCTTCTGTCTGATTTCTGAAGGTGCAAAATAGTAACATGGTGCCCAGGGAACTGGCCTTACCCTTGCAGACATAACACAAGCCAGCTGGCACAGGGCAAAGTAAATGTTTGCAAAAGGTCCAAGAACAGAAGTGTTAGCTTCCACAACCCTCCCTTCAACACATGGCTGGCTGAATTGAAGAGAGAAAAAAAAAGACAAATATAACTCCTTCTGAAGAACAAGGCACAAAAATCTGAAAATAGTTTCTATCACGTATACTCCCAAGTCCCTCCCTATGCTTGTCAGTCACTGGATGCTAAGAGTGCTCTGTGGTTGTGCATTTTCCATCCTTCTCTTTGGATGACAGAGCTTTTGCACAGCTTCACAGTGAACTAGATTGGGAAAGCAATCACGTTAAATCTTTTTCCTTTCTTGGGATGGATTAATTTTCGGATGGATCAATAAGTTTCTCCCTTTGGCTTAGCACACAGTCACAAACACTTGTGAGGGCACGCAGGAGGGGACGTAGGAGATGGCACAAGGGTCAGAACAAGGGAGCTGGCCAAAGGGAGGCGTGGCTTCATTGAGATGTTGTTCCATCTTACACTGGGTTTAAAGTGTTCACTAAAGCATAGCCATAGAATCCTTAAGGCTGTGTCTAGCTCACATCAAGAAAAAAAGTCTTACTATCATAGCACAAAGTCTGGCCTTAGGTTATTTACCTTAGGGAGAAAATACCTCATTTAAGAGAGCATAACTAGTTATCATGAATAGCACTCGAGCTCACTACTGTAAATCTGATCAACACCGCTCTGAAACACAGTTGCTTTTGAATGTGTGACTATGTGTGAGTCACAGAAGTTATAAACACCCAATTCTTAACTCAGTTGTAAAAAATTATAATAAAAATGTTGTCAATAACACTGAGAGAGAAGTAAAAGTCATCTGAAGGAAAACATGAATCACTACATAAGTCATTTAGTTGACAGCAACAGAAAACAAAGTTCTAATGATGAACTCCGGATGCTTTTAGTTTTGTCCACTGTGTTAAAAGTTTTATGCTTCTGCTTGGAGAACCCTGACTTCTGTGGTTCTGTATACTTCTGCTTCGACTTGAACAAAATATTCTCTCTTGATGGTTCCTTCAGACTGAGAAGACTTAGGAACAGCTAGGAGGAAGCAAGATTTAATTGACGGTTTGAAGTCTACCATCACGTATGCTGTAGCTGAGATCATGGCTCAGTGGCTAGACACTGGCAGCTTTCTCTGAGAAAGGAAAACAAGGCTTGCCTATAGCCTGAGCTTTTTCTAAATTCCCAAAACCTGACAAATCTTGTCCCCTATACTGAGAGAAAAATGACAGTCCACTCTGTAAAGCATGCAGTAATCATGTATTTCTGAACACTCCTGTTTAAGGGCAAACTGAAGTCAATTCATGGCTTTTCCAGTTTTCACTACCAAGTCACTTAATGTATGCATGGTTCAGAGCTGCTGCTCCACTACTGCCATTAAATGACAAATGTACAGCTCTACAGAATGGTAACTTGAATGGAATCTCTATTTCAGCTCTAGAACTCAGCAGTTCACATCCTGACATTTGGGGTTGAAGGAAGGCAATATTGACCCACTAGTACTGAAAACAAAACCATTGTCTAACTGAAAAGCAAAACCAGATGAGCTGCAAGTCTGCAACATGTAAATATTCTTCACGTCCCTCTTGTCAGGGAATGTGATTTTCTCCTTGCTGCCTTTGCTAAAAGCATGAGTGACAGACTTTCTACACTCTGAATCCAGACATGGGATGTCATAGGCTGGCTTTCTGCCCATTAGCATATGGCTGAAGAGACTTGAAACTGGTTGGATAAAAGGAGAGTTTTTCCAGCTTGGAAAGAAATTGTCATGTTATACTGAGGTCGGGGTAATCTGGCAGATGAAAGATATATGAAGTTTATGTAAACAGACTGTTACTGAAACATGTAGCTTGATGTTCTAGAACCTAGCAATGAAAAGAGTTGTAAAATAGGACTCTGACACTTTAGATTATTTTAGTATGTGAGTACTTAAAAAACTGAACCAGTGCTAAAACTTTCTATCCACAAGATGATAGAATGGTCACTGGTATATAAAACTACACTTGCGAAGTAAGAAGCTCTCTGTGAGCTGACATTTCATTCTAAATGACCAATGAGCCCAGAGGACAAAGGCACAGAATGAGTCACTGGTTTCTTACCCAGTGAACCCCATACTGCTGCAACTGGCCTGGTGGCTTTCAGACTGTACACATGCAGCCTAAATCTCTGACTGCTTATTTTTCTGTAACCTTCATGCTGGTGAACTGGGCAAAGCTACAATGACTTCAGTAATGAAAAGTGGTATTTGTACAGCAGCACACTGTGCAGAAGCTTTCTACACAACTCCCCCTGAACATCTGCATTTATAGGTTTGGACAGCTAAGCTAATGTAAGCACATTGGAATGATTTACCTTTAGGGTGATGAGCCTTAAACGGTAATCGTCTGCTTGTATGACTCTGTTAACTGTGATTTCTATTCCTTCATAGGTGACCTGTTCCTCTGGCCAATATTCTGTGCATTTCTGTGTGCAATATAAAACAAATCCAGTTAAGCAGGTATCAAGGGATGCTCTGTTTTTTTCTCCTCTGAAACTGAATATACATGCAGAGATGAATATGAATAAATTTTGTTTCTATAATAAGTACAAGCTTTCACTTACTAAACAGGGACCACATTTCAGCTGATTTTTGCTGCATCCATAATAGCCTGATTGCTTGATTAAAAATGCACAAATCAAGTAATTACTAACCAATGCTTTTAAATACACACATCCTTATTTATCTTTATGCAACTTATGTGCATTTTGAAGGTTCATTAGAGAGGCTGGTGGCAATGTGCTTGTGTTTTTAAATTAATCCTTTTCTTAAGATAATAATCATTAGTATAATATACACTAGTTACCAATATATCTGTGCTGCATATATATGCTGATGTAGAAACACAAAATACAGCTTTTCTATTTTTTATTAAGGCTCAGTGCTCTCTGCATATAAAATGATCATTTGCATATGTTTTTGCACAAAAGAACATGACTGGAGATGTTTGGGGAAATAGATTATGTACCAAAATCCACTTAAAATTGTCAATGAGAATCTTTCAAATCTAGAGAACTAAAAGGCAGCAGTAGCTGTGAGAGAGATGGTACTACTACATTTGATTTTGCCAAAAACCAGTAAGAGATGCAGCCAGCACAACCTGACACTTAGAAACACAGAAACCATAGTCCATTTGCAGATCTGCTTTGTGGTACAGATACACAAGAGATGCGCCAGTGAAAATTTGTAGGCACTCTGATCCTGGAAAACTTTTAGGCACTCTGATCCTGGAAAGAGGGCTAAAAAAGACTGTGGTTTTGTACTTAGTTTTTCTAAATGAATCAATATGCAAAGGCAAAGACAGACATTTCAAGATGGTGCACAAATAGGTTCATGGACAAGGAATGACGTGAATCAGGCAGAGTCTGAGTAAAAGGCTCCCTTGTGATAATGCAAAAGCTATTTCATTATCACAGGGGAGTAGGTATCTGCTACTCAACAAACCTCAGTAAAGACGATGCTTGTAAGATTCCTCTTTTACACAGCTGTACACAATCTTGCAGGAAATAAGTTGAATCATTTTTCTCTCCCCCACCAAACGTAATTCCACTTGAGGAGAAAGACTAACAACAGAAAAGTACCTTGCAAAGTTACTGAGTCAAAATTTTTGTGTGGGAGAATCAGTGTTGTTCCATCTGCACAGTACATCAGTTAATAACCCACTGGGAGTGTGGCCCACTGTGTCTCTGTAAAGTTATTTATGCAGATTGTGTCTTTTCTTCCTCTACTCATAAACTGCAGAATCCACTGCAAAAATTGTTGAGAGCGCTACCAGCTATCAATAGCACAGACATTGCTCTGCTTAAAGGAGTGGAGTAAGATTGCCCACTCATTTCTGTGGGCTGTCTGTCAGTTCAGATTAGAAGTGACAGAGGGCTGAGGTGCAGAGCTTTTAATACTCACATTAGTGAAGTCATTGCACTGAGGAGGAACACAAAGCCTCTCTTACAAGCATCATTGCTGAACAAAACTTTTGGGTTTGAATCTATGTACTTTGAGTCCTGTTGTTCATCTATTAATATAGGTGTTGCTGATAAATGGAGTGAGTACAGAAGACATTTATATGAATGTCCATGAAAGGACCCTGAGATTGCTGACACCATTACATTTTTGACAGAAAATATATCAGGAAAGACTCAGCAGCTCTGTTGTGATATACAGGCTGTAGCAAGCTCCAGTTCTATAGTGCATCAGCACTGCAGTGCACTGCTTCCCAAGACTGGTAAGAGGGGTGGAACAGTTGGTCAGTGCAGGTAAGAGGCAATCCAGACATAAAGGTTATTTTGGCTTCCTGTTATACAATCTTATTATGAAAACTATAGTGGAAAAACATATCAGATATGCCATTCAGGACCAGCATTTCCTCTGCATCTTTTTTAAACCTCAGTCCTCAAAAGATTCTGGTGCACTGACTGTGTCATGACGTTTTAATATCGTATGTGCCAGAAATTGGCAACTTTGATTAATTAGCAAGTTATTGCTTCAGTGCTGCGGCTCAGACACAGGTGCAAGTTTAAAACATGAGTGAAAACAAAGCATTCAGATCAGCAACATACTCTGTTGTTGTGCATCAGCAATCAGCAATTGACAGGATGTGTCCAATGAGCCAGCTGTAATAACTAACCATTTTTAACTTGCAAAGCGTGATAATTCTGTGTCGGTCTTGTTCATGTCTTTTTTTCAATGAAGTTGAAGGTTAAATTTATTTGCTTTGTATCTGTGAAAAGCTAAAGGTTTGTGCACATGCATGATTATGGGCACTAAGCTTCCAGCTAGCAGATAAGCCATTACAACTCTGTCTGTGTGCTGGATGTATGCCCGTATTCTTTGGCTTCTAAGCATCTAAAGCTTCTTCTCCAAACAAAAATCTCTAACCTAAATTACTAATCTCTTCTCAAGGACAAGCCTGACATACATTGATGCTGCAGCTTAAGAAACAACATTTGGATATCTCCACTCAACCTTGCTGCTTAGTGGTGGGGGAGGATGCAGAGCCCAACACATGCCCAGACCACTTTCTCACATCTTACACTGCCAGTAAAGGCAGATGTGAGCTCAGCTACCTGTCTGTGAGCTGAAGCCCAGGCACAGTTCTTGCAACTCTGCTATGGGGGAAAGATTTCAGCAGGTAAGTAATGAACAGCTGGAGGGCTGCAGTATTATAAACTGCAAAAAAAAAAAGAATTCACTTTAGGTGGATTAGGACAAACATCACTACAGTTTAATTTATGGAAGTAGGTGGCAAATAGAAAATTTCAGCATCTTAATTTCAGTATTTCATAAGCATTCCCTAGACACATTCAGGGGAAGTTCCTCAATATCCAAGCCAGTTCTAGTTGTTGATTATCATACAGAAATCAGGTACTTCCTCAATGAAATGTGCATATAGACATCAAATAATAAATGCAAGATAAAGCAGCAACAACTCTATTGATTAAAGATATTCAACCTTAGCAGTTATGGGGTACTATTGCTTTTGATTCCTTTAGGAAGAACTTCAAAGGCTGCCTGCAAATAGAGCTGGGTTAGGATGGGTTTCAGGTCAGCTGGGAGAGGAAAATGGCAAAACCAACAGTAGGAGAAGTCAGAAAGCAAAACAGGACTTAGAGTAAACTGAATTGAAAGAGAAGCCTGCCTCTTCTCTGAGCCTGAAGAATTTGACACTGGCTGTGATTGCACAGGCCACTGAACTAACTTCTGTTTGCTGGCTTAGTGTCTGTGCTGAAAATAACTGCTGGAGTACAGATAAAAATATAGACCGGATGTAACAGCATTACCTCATTCATCTCTTCTATATTGGTAATCATGACAATGATGGGAGAACGCTCCTGCCACACCATTCTCCAGAAGTCAGTGACAGTATTAACTATCGGTCCCTGAGTAGCAATATATACCTTTTCCTCTCCTCCATAGCCCTGCCAACAGAAGAACAAGAGATCAGTTTTAACAGGGATGTCCACCATAACCTTGAAGGTTCGCTCTTAAAAAAACAGAGAGCTATCCTGGATGAAATGCTGACTCCGTGGCACCAGCTCTCCTCTCTGTCTCTCTCCTGCCCGTGTGTGCGTGGAGCAAAGGCACAGTATGGACTCACGTAATTCCAGCAAAGAGCGTCCAACAGCCTTGAGGTGATTCTGGCTAGGTCATGAACCTTATTCAGGCTGATTATCCAGTGCCTTGGTTAGGCCAGCTGACAAGGAATTTTGCATCAAGAACTGCAGAAGTGTGTTTCTGTCTGGTCTGAATCTGTAAAGGTGCACTTTGAGATTTGGGTTTCAGCTAATGTAAGCAGGAGAGAAGAGCAATCAGATCAGCTAGGATGCCTTTAAAAGCCAGTGTATGTTGCAATTCTGTTTACATTAACAGTGGCTGATAGAAGCTGGGCAGACACACTGGGCTACGGAGCTCTTACCCTGATGTAGTTAGCATTGATGTAAGAGCTGAGGGGGTCGTCCTGATCAGCTGAGGTAAGGCACACTCTGCTGTGAGGATCTGAAAGGTGTAAGGAGATAAGGAATAGTTTACCAGTTGCTCAGAGGAAAGATACACTCAAGATTATTTAGTACAGCAAGACATTTACATGCATTCATGGCCATCACAGCAGATGTGAGTGGCCTTGGAAAACCGCCATGTTAAGACCATTAAAAAAGGGAAAGGATGGTTGGGGTAATTTGCAGCCTTCTGACGGTTTCACCCACTCTCTGAAGCCTGCCTTAATTGGTCCTGAGTCAGTGTCTCAGCATGACTCTGGAAAAGCAGTTTTCTGCTACAGGAAATTATTTCTCAATCTGTTAGGTCAACAGACTCATTCCAGCTTCAAAGACATTAGAATATTTTTTGTGAAGTGACAGCAAAGAGCTTTTCTACCAAAACATAAACATGTATTTCTTGCACCCAGGCAAGCCAGATGACAATAGCTCTTTCCCTGTTTCATCTTGCAATGAATCGAACTCCAAGATGTGCTATTAACAAATACAATGGTTATAGAGAAATTAAAGAATATTAACAGTCTCTTGCATTTTAAGTCTCTTCAGTACTTGAGTCTCCTTCATTGAGGCTGTTTACAAAGCATTATTCTTGTTCTACTAAGATGACAAAAGAACACATTATTCCACTTAAGAATAGTTCAGTCCAATTCCCACTGAAGTCAATGGCTGTTTCACTGATTTTAATGGGAACTGACGCAGGCCCAAGCTGTCCTGTGGCTACTGTCAGGGACAAAGTTGCTAAAAGTTCATTCAGGAAAAAAAAGCTCAGATCATAATAAAGCCAAAATAAAGCCTTTAACCTTTAGAGAGATGGTTGGGTAGAAAGCAATTATCTGAGATGAAGAGGTCAAAGTGACAACAGTGGCTGCTGGCAGATACCCATAAGGCTGAGATGAGGAGATACCAAATTGAGAATATAGAGATCACTTAGAGATCGGGCACCTTGGGCATCTGAAATCAATATCCACTTTTGCAATCTTCCCGTTCCAGCAAAATCAGTGAATTAATACTTGAACGAATCACCTCAACCATTAGCACAGCAATAGTGAAAGATGGTTAAATGCTTTTACACTTCTGGTCTGAGGTAGAGTACAAAGTCATCAGAAGAGCTGCACACATCAGGCTGCAGTTGCTGGAGTTTGAAGAAATTAAAAAAATCTATTTTGAAACCATTTCCAATCCAGATTCACTGACTGTTAGGTATAGCTGAGGACATTTTTTATTTGACTGCACTTACATTTGCTAACCTGACATTGAACCTTCTGGATTTTGCAAAAGACTACTGTAGATGGTGGTACCATCTTCCAACAACAGGTTAGAGGGAAAAAAAAAAAAGGCATGACATCCGATTGCATCACTTTTCAAAGTATCTTGAAGTATGAGAGAGAGGAAAATGATGAAACTTGTAAAAATTTGTACAAAAATGCTTCTCAAAACTCCTACTCCTGCCTACAAATAAAAATAGTGTAATAGAAAAGTACTTTTCTGTGTCATCTTAATGCTATCAGGCCAGTTCCTAATATTCTCAGTCTGCATTGGAAAAAACATCAGTCAGGAAAATAACATTGCTAGAATTTGGTCTTTCAGAAGACATTTAATCAAAGAAATCACTAAGTAACATCTTAATAAACCAAGTTCTTTGGTACAACTTTTAAGGAGCACCAAATGATGCAATTCTAATAACTAAAAGGCCTACGTTTCCCTGAGGATCAGCAGCATTTTGGTTCTTCATGCTCTCTACCTCTTTGGAAATTTGATTTATGCTTTGAAGCCATGCTGCTGCTCCATAAACATGGCTTTTGGACAATACATTGCGGTGACAGTACACTTCATGCACTCTGCAAAGGAAAATGCAAAGCCCTCCAGCATGTGGAATAAACGACCCTGCCTCAGTGACTTAAAAAGCAGAAACTTACTTGGGAGAATTGTTTTGTAGCGATTCTTACGCACTAAGCCTGGAATATCGTATTCCTTTGGATCAACAAAGTTCATTGGAATTTCCTGTTAAAAAAAAAAGAAAAACAAAAAACCCACGAAAACATAAGAGACAGTCAGTAGTATTATTAGATTCACAGGAGGTATAAAAACTCCAAGCCCATTATGTCCTCTCTGCGAGGGAGGCAAAGTGATGAAGTCAGCTGGGACATATTGTACAGTACCTCTAGCAACTTACCACCAAAGTATGATTGATGTTTCCTTTTACTGTCACCGGCTTTCTTTTCTGAAATACTTCATGTGAAAACGCTCCTGGTGACTAATTCATTGAGTAACACGCATGACATATTCACTCCTAATATTATTAGAACTGAATTGCAAGTGTAGGCACAGAGCGATGCGAGAGGTGGAACGCAAGACACTGCTCCAAGAGGATGGACCTCAGCACCATCCTTTCTGACTCACATCGCTTCCTCTATGAGGGTGGAAGTTAATAACTTGCTGGGGACTTGCACCAGCAACAAAGTATGACACACATTATGACAGGCTGGTGTGCTGACCTGACTCCATGGAGCTGCGGGAGCATCACTGCTTTGCTCATGGTGCTGTCAAGCTCCCTGGAAAAGGACAGCAAAGGGGTATTCGGGGATTGCCTGTGCTCTCTATCGCTGATGCAAAGAACACACGAAGATGGAGGGGCTTCTTATTCCCCACTGCTCATCCCCAGCAATAAGCAGCCAGTGCCAGGCAGGAACAGACAGGAACCTTCCACCAGCTGGAGTCAGCAGGCAGGCGAAGAGAAGGGATGTGTTAAGCGGCTCAGCAGAGATGTGCCTCATGGGAACTGGGAGGCAGAGCTGCTCATCCCAGCTGCTGCACACTGGATTGGAGAGACCACTGCAGGACAGACTGGTAACAGCAGTCAGGGTTGAGTAAGACAAGACTCACTCAGGGAAAAAATGAAGATGAGCAGAGCTATGGACTGTAGAAACATAGAATTATTAAGGCTGAAAATGACCTCTAAGATCATTGAGTCCAACCTTTCATCTAGCACCTCCATGTTTACTGCTAAGCCACGTCCCTAAGTGACACACCAACATGTTTACAAACACTTTCATGGATGGTGATTTCACCACCTCCTTGGGCAGCCAGTTCCAGTGCTTCACCCTTTCAGTGAATAATTTTTTCCTAATATCCAATCTAAACCTGCCCTGGAACAACTTGAGGTCAATTCTGGAACCTTAGAAGACTATCTGCACTCCATCTCTTACAAAGCACTGAGCATACTCTTGGCTTTAACCAGAGGCAAATAAGGACAAAAAGGTTTTGTTGAAGTAATTTCCTATCAATTTTGAGAACTGCATAGGAACAAAATCTTCATATTTATCTCAATTGTTCCTTGGTATTTCATCAACCCAAACTCTTCCTGAGCCAAGCTCCATGGGCTGTTTTTGGGTCTTAAGTCATTCACCGTGCTAGCCAATTCTTGGTGAAATCAACAGGACTACTGTCTGAGTAAAAACTCTAAATCTTGTATGAATTTCAGGATTTTAGCCCTGTTAATGCCCTCCCTGACTTTTCTTCCAAAATGAAACAGCTGCTTGCTTCATCTAGGATCTGGACTTTGAAAACCAAGTAGGTTAGACAGAGTGAAAACACACGAAGAGCTAGCTGGTGTTAATTATTTCATAAAAAAAGAAGTAGTTTACAATTTTTAATTAAAGAAATGACATTTTGATTGTACAGCATTTTGTGCTCTTTCAGTTTTCATTAAAGAATGAAAATAGCTTGGGATGGCTTGGTTGCTGAATAATTCTATGAACACCAGGAAACTTAACTCAAAATCTCTCAGACAAAAAAAGTGCATTGTTTCCTATGTCTAACATTATTTTCTTTGCTTGAAAGCTACAGAGTAGCTCAAAGACTGGTGAAACTGTATGTGGACTGTTTAGTAGTCAGTTTAGACACCAAGTGAACATTTCTTCCCTAAAAGAACAATAGATACTTTACTTTAAAAGAATCAGGTCTTTGCCTACACAAAAGCTGCTTTCCTTCAACTTGTACAGCACTAAAGGAATTAAGGACCACAGATACCTTGTGTTCTATTTTAAAACAGAAGCTCAGACTATCTCCCTGTTCTTGTAAAGACCCTGTAAAAACCCTGAAACTGCGCAAGGAGGGAGGACAGTAAGTGATAATCAGAGAGGTCTTTCCCTTTCAGGCACTTAGAGGTCATGAAGACGAAAGGCTGAAAGGGCTGTAATGTTGCAAAACATAATCTTCCTCCTGCTCTGCCAAGATTTCATGCTTAAGAGAATATTTGACGTGGCAGTATTAACTTCAGTAGTTTACAAGTAGTAAATTATTTTTGTGCAGAGAAAAGCCCCAGTAATACATACTTTCTATAGCTCTTGCTGAATGACAGAGCCATACTGTGTTTCAGGTAACCAGAGAACACTGAGATTTGGAAAGTAGCTCCACATTAAGCATTCAGCAGCAAAGAGGGTGGATTAGGACTAATTTCATCCCTAGGGCAACTCCAGACACATTTCAAGAAGTTACGCTTGTAGCAAATGTGGCTTTTCTTTTGAACTCTAGTGATTTTTTGGTTGCTGTTGTTAAAAAGGTAATACACGTCAGCAAAAAAACCCCAAAATCTTGTGAAACAAAGACTTCTTGTTGTTGCTGTTGTTTTTGCCCGTACCAGTTCTCTAGTTTTTAAGTGACAATATCACTGAAAGCTTTCAGACATTGTAATTTAAAGGAATGATAAATTTGGGAATTACGTTAAATGCTTCACTGACAGAAGTGGAGTTTGCATGTACTAGTTTTAGACTGGCAGAAAATAATACCAAGGTCTTCTATGAAGGTAAAACATTTTTATTGATGGTCCTAGGAGAGAGAGGTCAGACACTCACAAAGAACTCTGCCTGGAGTATGAAAGGATCCAGTGCTTTCTTGTGCAGCTCCTCTTCAGTCAGGATGTTCGATGCCGTCTGGAGATATTCTCGGGCTGACTGCTCCCGTGGGGACATGACATAGCCAAAGCCTTGCTCAGAGCAGCCTGGGGTGCACATATCCAGTGTGAGTGAAACATTTGAACCTCTCCTGCAAAACAGACCAGTCAAAGTTTGCTTTCAACAGACCCATCACTGACAGCAATGACAGATGAACAACTTGAGGAAACCACCCAGCTGGTTTTGATGGGGACATTTCGGTCACTACGTGTAAGAAAATGGGTGATGCTTCTTGTGTGGACAAGACCAGAAGATGATTTTGTACACCAAAACATCACTGGGGTAAGATCTTAGGATAAACTACCAGTTGAACTTTATTAAAGACACAAAAAGCCAATCAACTGCAGTGAATAATTTTTCTGTCTGAAAAATGTTCTTTCCACGACTGTATATTGTAAGAAGGGTAAAATGAAGGTCCCAACACTTTAACACTTACATTATAAACAGAGATACTGTTGAGTGTAGAATTTTTAGTGTTAGTTAGCCACACAACAAACCAAAGAAGTCAAAAGCCTACTATGAATAAAGTTTTAAAGCACTTCTGAGCTTCTCTTAGTCTCACATATGATAGACAAAAGTAAGATTCAAAAGCCGTCAGCTAATCTATATTTAACTATCTTTAACATAATAATAAAGCCACACAATATGATGATTAGTAGGTGAAGGTTCTATACATCCACACAGTAAACCTATTTTTGATGAATCTAACTAAATTTTTTGAGTTGAGAAGGTGTGTGCAGGAGTGTGCAGGAGCTATTAAAAACCATGTAAGCACGCAGGCTTGACCAGCTCACAGAGAGGACAGAAGTCATCCCTTGGATCAAAGCCCTTTCCTGGTCTCAGGAATTTGTCCAAAAGAATTGCAGCCAGCCTCCTGCTATGATTCACAGCCATGGGGAAATGCCACTAGTGGCAGACACGGAATCTTTAGTGACACCTTTCAAAGATTTCACCTTACCCTCCCGTGTGCTGTTAAACAGCTACCACATTTCTCCCCTGAAACAGATCTATTTGACAAAGATTGCTTTTGGTTCTTTCAAGGTGGAAGAGGCTACCTACATTAAGAGTACTTCAGCATGAGGAAATGAGATTATTTCTTCTTCAGCAACAATCAGTGGTGTTTGAATTTAGCTGCTGACCACCCTTTTAATTGCATAGGTGATTAAAAAATGAGAGGGAAGTAAGAGAAAAGCAGAACAGATGCCAAAGAGGCACAGGTAAGTAATTTAACACAACACACCAAACAAAAGAAAAGTGACCAATGTGTAATGTGAATGAAGTTTGTCAGGGCACAGCTCAAACCTGAAATGATGTCTGTCTCCTCAAGGACACATGTATGTTGAAATCAAGTTTATATCTTAACCGTTCGCATTGTACCTAGTTTGAGAACTTCAAGCAATTGCTTTCATTCTTCCACTTCTAGTCATTTGACAGGTTTTTCATTGTAATTCATTACTTTAACCAATTGATTATTCCCCAAGCGATACTCCCCAATTCTCTTGACACAGTGAATACCTTTCGTGTAGGCTAGCAGTCACCTGAGGAGAAATGTCACATCTTCAAAGTGACAGAAATGGAATGAAATCAGGGATAGTGAAAAACCCAAATGACTCATATATTTCGAGACCAATCTTGCCTATAATGAAAAACCAACAAAGCAGCAGCTCCAGGAACAAGCCCCAGAGATTACTGTGATCTCATATAAAGGCAGAATAAAACAATGAAAGGTATAAAAGTTTAGGACAATGTTATAACAAACCATAAAGCAATAAAAAACATTCTAAACCCACAAGAGTGCCAATCAAAATCCCCTTCTGTAACACTCCTTTTTACTGTGTCCTGAGGAGCTTTGGAAAATCAGCATTGTATTCTTAAAATCTAAGTTCTGTCCTTTGTTTTAAGCTTTAGAAATGCGAATTAACTATGGTTAGCACTCCAGTTAAGCTTGAAAACTGAGAAGTAAAGAAAGGTGATACTTTGCTGTGCTGGGCCCTTCAGTAACTTCATTCTTATTCATAACATTGTCACTTTTGCAGAATTTCTTCACAGGAATTCTATCATCAAGACCTTTGTTCTATTTCACTAAAACAACTGAAAGGACAAAAACCAGAAAAATATTTTCCTTTAATCTTGAAACTGCCCTTTCCGAGCTGTGAACCTCTCTGAGAAGCTCCTGACTTGCCTGAGAACCTCCTCTTTTCAAGCTGCCCTTATGGTTCAAGCAGTGAACAGCAGCTCACCCCAAAGTTTCATGACTGGATTCATTTGAATCATTCATTTACTTTTGGATTAACTCATTTATATGAGGAATACCAAAGACTATCACTATTTCTATGGTTTGCTTTTGGAGAAAAGACTAGTCCTCCAGAATAAGTGACAGGGGAAAAAAAAAATCAACAAGACCCACCTCTTTCAGAGATAAAAGCTTTCACTGCTCTATAGGGGATTTCATGCAATGCAGTTGCTGTCTTGATGAATGGTGAGAGACTGATCAAACACAAATAGATGTATTCAATGGAAAGAAATGATCCTTTAGAACAGCACTTGTTGGCAGCTGTCCAGAAACTGTGTGCTGTTTAGCTAACATCCTTGTATTTATTACTGGACTGAAAACAGGACAGGAAATAAAGCAGGTGCTTGACTTTATAACCACATTTGAAAGTGACATTCACAGAGGCAATAAAGCTTCCTACTAGGCACAGAACTCCTAACAATCTGGAAGCAGACTTTTCCCTATTAGTCACATCTACCCTACCTTTCTTGCAAGCCCACGGATTTAACCGTCAGAGTAGCTGGGTCTGTCTCCGCCTTAATGTCCATTACGCAGTCAAAGACTGGAGTCTCTGGTACGGGATCCAAATCTAGGAAGTCATCCTCATTTTTGTCCTCTGTCCACTCTGAGTACGTGAAGGAAGGCTGCCGGCTCACAGACTGGCGTCTGTCCTCTTGCAGTGGAAAGGGAGGGTCTGGTCGGGCTCTGAGGAGGTGCCAAAACTGGAGGAAACAAACATGTAAAGAAGTTTCTGCTTGTAGCCAGCCCTTCCATACAGCCTAGGGCATAGATCTTTAGGGCAGCATCCCATCTGTCTGTACTAGAATTGGAGAGTACTGAAGGGAGCAGGAATGTTCCATGCAGGAGTGGCTTTGTGGTGCGTGTTGCAAGGATTCACATCTACCCATTCAAACCTGCTTTCAGCCACAGAGGTTTCCACAGAGCTAGCCAGGCTTAACTCAGGGATACAGTGGAAGTGGAATGTGCTTGTGACCATCATATGCAAGCCAACGTGATACCACAGTCCTTTTGTTCAGTTTCTTATCCTTCCCAGGCTTGTTTACAAAACAAAAATCCACTGTGGTATTCTACAAATCATCTCTCTCCTGATTTAATGGCTTTCCATCTGAAATTTACGTATAGGTGCCTTAAGTTAATATAATTGAGCTGAACATCTTTAATAACCCAGCACTGTACCCGGAATTTATGCATAAACCCATCATTTTTTGAAGAGGCCTCAATTTTGATGTACCTGATCCTGGGGCTCAAAATGCCCATATCAGTTTTTGGCCAGGGGCAAAGACTGAGTTATAATCTAATTATCTGATTTGAATATGGTATAAACATTAAATAATGAATCCTGTGAAGTTCTAAGACACAAGTGCAATATGGAAGTTTATATTACAAATTAACAAAAGGTTTGAAATCACATGAATCTAAAAAATTTCTGCATCATATCAGTTTGCACAGATGCTGTGATAGACTAGATGATTTGGAAATCAGATCAGTAGACTTCAAATCCTCCACACAGATTTCAGTTAAGAATTTCAAGCCCACCTCTGAATTCCAGGATCTGGAACCCTAGGCCAACTTCATCCATCTAGCATAGAACTAGGAGTAGTAGCACTCAGGCTAATGCCATACAAACTGTACTGCATTGCCATGCATCCTTTGGAGACTAAGAACAGTTCTTATTTTCCACAGCAAAAGCTTCTTCTGTCTTTTCCTTACATGGCTTTTAAATGATCAGTTGAACTTTAAAAAGTGCCACTAAAAAAGGTCAAATTTCTCTTCCTAGGCTACTAAAGCACATTAGCATGTCATGCAGGACAGTGTCAATTTCAATATTGGGAAAGAAAGGCTTGGTCATAAAGGAACTCCTCAAAGGAAAAGATCCCTTCAAGGTCTCTTCTAGGCAGCACACAGCTTAAAATCAATTTTAAGTAGAGAAGGAGAAAGAGATCACTCAGCTGAGACAAAGAAGAAAATAAAGAAAACTCCCTTCATGCAACAATCTGTTGTCCACCAGGCTGGAATTGTAGAAACCCTGCCTTCAATCACCATTTTCAGTGTTCTGCCAATGACTCTGTTATACCTTACTCTGCAAATACTGATAAAAGCAGATGTTTTCAAATTTGCAAATTGCAAAGCAGCATGACCTCAGACATCTGAGAGGAAGGTGACAGGTAGGCAGGAAGGGACGAGGCTCATGTGCTCCCTCTAAACAGTCTCTCCTTCCTAATGTCCATGTTAGAGAGAACATACTGGGCAAGATGGACCATAGGTCGGAACTCACAGGACAATTATACTTGGCTGCCCAGCAACTTATCCAGGGAGCAGGGTGACACAGAGTGACATTTGTGCCTCTACTCTAGCTAGAAAATTCTTAGCACAGACCACAGGAATACAAACCAGTGCAAACTCGCCAACGTGGAAACTGTTAGAAAATGTTTTTCTATACGCAAATTTTAACTAACACAAAAATTGGCCAAGTCTACTTTAATCTATAGTGGTATTCATGTTCATTTGCAAGGAGTTCACATGCAAAGCTGTTCAAAGAGAGATCAGAGTTTTTGGCCACAGAGAGCTTTCACTTTACCTTCTGTGCTAAGAATGGGTCAGCAATAAATGTCTTCATCCAACGAGAAATAGCTGAATATGCAAAAAATCACACCCCTGCTATTCAGATTTTCAGCCCAGAATGTTTTGCTGAAAATTCATCTGGAACTCATACAGTTCTTGACAATTCTTAGGTGTCTTTTTTTTTTCCTTAATATTTGCAATTACAGAATTACCAAGTTTATTTTGGAGGACAAAATTAATCTGGATAAGGTACAGCAGCATCAAAAACCCAGAAAATTGCATAAACCTTGCTAACTTCCTTGCCTACATCAACGATCACAATAATGGAGGCATTAACTATAATTACTTTGCCTTGTGAATGGTTTTTAGAAAGTCCATTTTCCTGACACATTAAACAGAAGATTTTGCCACTGTGCTGCCTCTGAGTGAACTTAACAATGGCATATAATATGACATTACTTCTTAGCAAGGAGTGTGGCCAGCAAATCAAAGTGCTCTCCTTGGCACTGATGGAGCTGCACCTTGAATACTGTCTGCAAATTTAGTTCCCCCAGTTTAAGACAGATATGGAAAAACTGGAGTGGTCCCAGTAGAGGGTTTCAAAGGAGGTCAAGGGTCTAGAGTACAGGAAAAATGTGGAGGGAATTGGGCTTGTTCAGCAAGCAAAGAGGAGGTTGGGGTGATCTAACAGTGGCATGCAACTACTTGAAGGGCAGCTCCAGAGCTGCAGCCAGACATTTCTTGGTAGTATCAGCTGATATCACAAGGGACAATGGCCACAAGCCTGCAGAAATTCAGCCCAGACATCTACGTTTGTGAAATTCAATGAGACACTAGGAAACATCTCTTCCCAAGAAGTGCCACATGGCTGTGGCACAGGCACACAGAGATGATAAACCTTCCTTCCCTGAAGGTTTTCAAATCCTGCGTGGAAAATTTCATGGCTGACTTTACGGAGTGTTGGCAACAGCCCAGCTCCAAGCAGGATGTTAGACTAGGAGTCTCTGCCCACCTACAGTCCCATGATTCTGGGATGTATTTCATTATGCTGTCCATCACTCAAACAGCGTGTGCACAGCCCAGCTTCTACTTCCTGAGCTACCTGGGGTGCTACCTCTGGAAGGACAGGAGGTGATGCTCTGCTGTGTGTTCAGTAGCTGCATTCCCACTCTAAGAGAACAGAGTGGAGGGGTTTGAAAATCCTCATTCAGTTAGAGCTCCCTGACAAGGCAGAGCTCTCCACAGCTCTCCCATCTGCCACACAACTTTGTGCCAGTTACACAGTCCGTGGAGAAACACAACACACTGCTGCTCCCCAGCATCTGACAGCTAACCAGATTAATTGTAGTCATGCCACTTAAGCTTGTTCTGCAGCTGGGGCCTTGGCCTACATCTAACAGGACTTCACATTCAGAAGAACAGGGGCACTCTGGAACAGCTCCTTCTGCCACTGAAATCAGTGGATGATGGTCCTGTTAACAGACCACATCCCTTCTACTTCAGTGTAAATAGTCTGCCCATGTGTGGATGGAAAAAATAAAAACCATTTTTATATACCATTCTACTTCAGTGCAATCCCCAATTCATCAAGAAATTGAGTAAGGCTAATTCCTCTACATAAAGCAAGCAGATAATTATACAGAAACAGCCCCAAAAACGATGCTTTGCAATCAACTTGGGCATAACACCAAAAACTTTCATTAAATATCTTATAAAAACTCACTGAAAAAGGGCATGAATATAGTTTGTGCTGTATCATAACTTACCAGAGATCCTACAAATAGCAGTCCTAGAGAAGCCAAAGACAGCAGGATGTATGATACCACAACACTCCCAACTGTAGTCAGGCTCTGTGGAACAACAGAATAGACAATGATTGATGAAGTATTTAGGGGCAAAGTACAGCATCTGCATGCATGCTCTTGGCCAAGTGTGTATTATTTCCTGTGAAGATTTACTGATATCATACTCACCTGCGGAAAAGCTGCCATCACCACCTAAAAAAATGCCAGGCTTTGGAGAAGATTGAAACTGAAACCATCCCTAAGTCCCAGCATCTCAGAAGGTCTAAACCCCAGATTTCACTGTGAAGGCAAACATGAGTTCTGCTTCCTATCCTCACACTTTGCCAAAGTTGAGATCTGAATCCACAATTCAATTTTGCAGACTGGACCAACACTTCATTGCTACAGTCAGTGTGATTTAATACTGTGGCAAAGGTCTTTAAACAAAGTTTAGTAGTGTTCCTGGGTTTGGGGATCCTTAAATAGAATCCAGACACAGAGGAGTTTTCTGTGCTTTCTACATATTCAGTGAAACACCATCAGGTTAATTCACACCACCGGCAGTGGAATTAATTCTGATGTCTTAGTCATTTTATGGTAGTCTATAGTTCAGCCTCTTCTCTGTAATAGGTGCAAAATTCAGTTCTAATGGGCTTCAGTGAGCAAGAAATTTTACTCTGTTTTTCTCCTACTAGTACAGCTAATGAGAAATTTGGAGTTAAGAGCTTCCCTTTGCTTATTTTAACATCAGAAGGTTTCTTTGCCTATACTCTTTTCAAGTGTAAATTTGCACAATAAATAGTGCTATAATAAACAGTCCTCAAACATATGCATGAACATCTGTACAGAGTCATACTTGGGGTGCTCTTGTGGTGCATTCTAGGAATTGGTTTCTTACGTGAAGGACAATTATCGTAAGTCAAAATTATACAAATCAGTGATTTTCTGTAAGGAACAACAATTTGTTAATGAGTGAGCCACTGCAAACAAGACAGGCAACAGTCTGCGAAGAGCTCTGTGCATAATAAAGCCAACTGCAAAAGGGCAAAGAAAAAGTGCTTCTTTCAAAAAAACCCAAAAGAGCAGGTGACATGCAGCTCATAAACACTGAGAAAACAGAAAACAGTCTTCAATCACAAGAGGCATTGAATCAGATTTTCTATTAGCACTGCAAAGCCTCTGCCTCAAAGATTATGTACAATGGATCTAAGCATTCTGATAGCAAATATATTTCATCAGATTTTTGAAAGTAGCTGTTCACCACTTAATTAAAGTTCTGTCCACACTAGAAAAATCTGCACTGGGTATAATTACCAGTAATTTATCAGATGAATCATTCTGGTATACATGTCATTATGTCATGGTGAGAAGCTAAGCAATTTTACTGGGGTAGCTCTGTAGATATAATTCAATCTGTGCACCTAGGACACTTGAAACACATTTCCTGCACACAGATATGTTCTAAACACTTAACAAAAATATATTTTTGAGACAATATCGTGATTTGCACCTTTTATATGGGTTGATCCATTCTTCCAGAATTTAAGCTTCTATTCATCCTAAGAAATGAAGTTCCGGCTCTCCCTTTACTGTGGGCTAAACCTTAATGAGATGACTTATTGCTTTGTTTCATTTGCAATAATTTGCACATAATAAAAAATCTGCTGTGCTGACCTAACATAGCCAAAAATTCAGCCCAATATCTCAAAGATAAAATATTCATCTGCTTTCAGAACACTCTTCTACCATTTCAGGATGTTCACATGAAATACACACATATTATACTTATCAGAAGAGATACTAGAAGCACCACCCAAGGCTACTGACATCAACTACATAACTAGAGAGGAGCACAGGGACTTACCTCCCCTTGATCTGAAAAAACCTGTTTAAATGGGGTAAGCAAGTAAGAGAGCAGGTCGAAGGCATTCTGAGCTGCTGGGATGGTCCCGTAAGTGCTGTACCACAGCATCATGCAGAGAAGCTGTGCAATCAATCAGAAAAGATGTAATTAGCATCTCTCATTATACACACATTCATTTTCGTTTCAAGACTGCATAATTAACTAATTCAGTTAGCATTGATTTCGTGTTGATTATCGCTTTTGCTTTAAGAAGTCAGGTATTTTCTAGGCTGTAGCCTAACAGGAATAAAAAGACCGAAGGCTCCAAGCTCAGCCACTATTAACTGAGTTACACAGGCTCCCTCCCCCTAGCAAAAGGGCTGCCCAGAAACAGCAAGTGGAGCAACACTGAAAGAGCAACAGGTTCCTCTGGCTTCTGAACTTTCAGGATTACTACTTTTAAATCAAAACTAGTAATTCCATGAGCTTAGGATGTTATTGAAAGACTCTTAAGGCCTCTCCTCAAAGCTCTCACAAATAGCTATGTTTCACGTTGGCATCACTATAAATACACACACACAAACATACACACATGAAAACTTTTCATTTGAACCACTTAAGGGTGCTGCACATGCCACAGCTAACATAAACTACAAAAGCAATTACTTTGTATTTAACACACTCAGAGAGAGGTATAACCTCATCCCCAACTGTGAAGGGCACACCACAGCTTTAAACACACCTCCCGCTCCATTTGTTAACATCATGGGTCTTTACCCCCATACATATCAGCTACAGAAAGTGGATTTGGTGGGATATTGGTCATTTGGCAAAGGAGGCATTTGCAGAGGGGCAGGAAATGGGATGGGAGTCTGGGACATCAAAAGGCAAGGGCTGCTCTCAAGGGAGAGCCATGAGAGGTGGCTGCAGAAATGAGGACTGCACCTATTCCCACTGCTACATCTGCAGTGAATGAGGAAGCCCCCCAAGCCAGCACAGCCTAAAAGAAGGGTCCCAGCATTCCAAAGCTATGGCAAGCTACCTTACCAGTATCTGTGAGAGGACAAACAGATACATGCTGTCTCCAGGTATTAATCCGTTCCACCTGGGAGGCCAACCGAGCACTGCTGTTTTCTGGGAGGCTTTCAGGGACTGCTCCTTCCTGTTCAGCTCTCCTTGCTGTCCTTCAGCTTCATCCACTGGCTCCATAGCAGCTGGACGGGAACAACCTTCACGTGAAAAGGACACGTGCAGGGGATGAATGGGATGTGACCCTGCAGGCACCGCGGGGGCTGCAGGGCTATTGTTTTCCTGGAGACGATGGTTACCTCTCAGCTCTGCCTCAGCAAGCACAGCTCAGGATTGTGAGCGTCACACTCTATTAGTGAAGCTTTATTCACCTGCCTTCATCAGAAAAAAGTGAGTGTGGGCGGATAAATTATTTTCCCTTTCTTTCCGGAGGTGCAGATTCTGGGCTTTGTTGTTAACAAATTCTCATTTACATTGCTGCACTTTTTCATTTTTACTTTTTAAAAGAAGCTACCTGTGCTATTGCCTAGCTACACATTTCCCAGCTACATGATGGCAGAGAACCCATTTTGCCCCTTCCTGTCTCAATTTCTTGATTTCTTTTATTTGTCTGCTTTGTCTAATCCGATTATAAATTTCTGAGGTAGAGACTGTTTCATGTTATCTGTCTGAATAGTGCTTGGGGACTCTGGGTTTTGGCTGAGTGTCCTAAGGCACTAATAAAATAGTCTTTATTCCAATAACCTACTTCTTGGATGAATTCATACTCAAGAGCTATTTAGTAATGTTGCTATGCTGGTCTGTTCAGTGGAAATAACCACTGGTGTGGCTATTCCCTCAGTAGCAGTATTTTGAATAGACTCTGTAGATATAAATTCATTGGCAAGGGAGAAGGAGTGAAAGATCAGAATCATGGGGTGTAAGTATCACTGACTTACATCTTTGTACATGAGGAATGCCCCGAGGCTGCCCTGTGTATGACACTGTAGACTTAAGCCTAAACCAGCCTCCTGTGTCCCAGGGCAAGGCCACACCATTGGCCCTTACATGGCTTGTTGAGATCAGGTTTCTGTAAAATGTCCCTCTCAGCAAACATTTCTCTAAATGTCTCACAATAGTAACTCTAAGTCAGATAAGCACCCATTAACTAGCCACAGCTCTAATCAGGCAAATGAAATATATCTTTGTATCAGCTGAGGGTCTGGCCACTAGATTCGAACAAGAATTGAGTGGAAAATACTAGTAAATTATTGCCAATTTTTTCCTGCTATTTTTGTGGGATGTTTATGCTCTGTGTTTTGGAACAGGAATTTGAAATTTAGCAGGGACAGAATCTTCGTGTCAGAAACTATTTTTGTCATCCTTGCAGAGAGACATGCACCTGTGGCTGAGATCTAAAGCTTCAAAAATAACTACTTTCTTATAGTTTATTATTGTTTGCTCCTAAAGTCTCTTACCTTTCATTTTCAGTAAACATAGTTTAAGTTCTACTTTTCCTTTTTCTGCATTAAGTAATGCACCTCTGTCCCCAAGAATGATTAATGAACATATTTACTGCTTTTCAAGTTCCGATGATTTCCTTGATGAGGAGCCTTGCATACTCCTCCCCAAATCTCAAGATAAAATACACACAATGCAAAACTAAAACAACATTGGGAAGACAAGGAATGCAAGAGAGCCAAGGAATGCAGATTTCATGCTCAGCTTTCAGCTGGTTTTTATAAGTCATAATATTTCATATTTCAGAACATTTTTTTTTTAACCTAACCGGAGGTGCTGCCTTATGTAGCAGGTAAACAGCATTTCTTTGTTTCATATTTGTAATAAGCCACAGATTTTACAAGGTCATTTCTGGTTGGAAACAAATCCCTGACTATAATACAACGATGTGAAGGCCACTTAACTGCAGCTTCTGAAACAAAGATGTCAAAGTTAGGGCACTGCTCTGTGTCTGTAACCATGGGGATCTGTGCCTCTCCACAGCTCAGAAGTCCAATTCCTGGAATTCCAGTGCTGTCTAGTAGCACCTGTGCAACTGCAGGGGTCACATTCTCCTTCTTACAACTGCCCTATATGAAGGACAATAGACCACTCTTACTTTCAATTATTTTCACTGCATAAGGTAGAGACCTGGCCTGTAGACCTGGGAGCTCAGGATTCCACCTCTGCTGAATTGACACTGATATCAAGAGGTTATTTTCACTAGCAGAAGGCAAAAGGTGTAAGAGCTAAAATAACGGAGAACTGGCTGAATCCATACATATAAATAAAGAGATACATGTCTTGGATATACAATGAGAAGGTCTAGTAATAACTATAGTCCACTCAAAATTTTCCCCTACAAATCCCAAAAGATTAGATTCTAACAAATATAATGATGCCCACTCCAGTTCTGTATTGATTTAACGATGCCAGCTTTAAACAATACTTCAATCAGCACTCACACATCATCTTGCAATCCTGTATTCCTCTATTGTTTGCCCTAATGGGCCCAGGATACTTTCAGTTGCAGATGAAGTAATGCGTGAAACACCAGTGAAGCTTTCTTGTGTCAAGGTGAATGTGAAGGTCTTGAGGGAGCTGGCAAGGATGACTGCATCAAGGAATGAACTGAGCCTCTCCCCTGCTAGTGACTTGACTGACAGTGAAATGTAGCTTCCTCATTTCCTGCATCACGGAGAGGGGGATTCAAGTTCCATAAGTACTTCTCCTTTGGCACAAGACTACACTTGCTGGGAAAAGAAAAGCCTTTGGCAGAAGAGTTAAAAGGTCTCTGACATCTGTAGCAGCCATATGGCTTGTGAAAGCAAGTTGAAATTTCAAAACAGCACCATAAACTTAAACTCATCCTTGCTGTTCAGGGAAAAGCACTTTCTGGATCATGTCAGGGATCCATTCATCCTGTATTCTTTCCTTAAACAGTGCCACCAAAACAAGCTGCCAAAAATACAAGGCACAGCACTGCATATTATCATATTATAGAATAATATATATAGGGAAACATCTTTCTTCACTCAGGTGGTAAAAGCTGGCTTCTGTATCTCTGGCAATGCCCATTTTAACCCCCCTGTATCTCTCTTTTTTTTTTTTTTTCTGACTTCATATGTGGGTACATAACAAGCAGAAGAATGAAAAAAACACCTATATAACTCAGAAAAACAAGTGCTTAGAGTACTAGTCTTAGCTGAAACACTAAAAGGCACTGTAGTAATCATAAGCAAGTCAACAAAGCCTTACAGTAACAAACATGCCACGATCCCATCAAATCCTGCTGTGGGTGAAGCATTAGCAGCTCTGTAACTCAACTGATTCATACTTAAAGCCTTCAGAGAAAAACAAAAAACAACCCCTCAGAACCTCACATCCTGGCTGTATTTCCTAATGAAGTTAACATTTGAAAAGGAACTTGTACACGAGTGCTAATGCTCAAGGAATTGGCACAGCTCCATTGGCAGACTTAATTTAACAATGTATTTTTGAGAGAAAGACTTGTTCTTCAACAAAATTGTTTTCATAACAGAAAGAAAATGCACCCCAGCAATGAAAAGACGGTGCTCATACAGTTATTAGACATTTATGTACATCCATTACACTGGCCCTGTGGGACACTATCCCTCTGGGTTGGATAGTACTGCCTCGTCACTGGGAAATACAAATTTTGTTTGGTGGATTCTACCTTCCAGACACACAAGACAGGAGGGCAAAAGGAGCGTCACCTGTTCTGCCAAGTCTCGAGCTGCAGCAGCCAACACACTGCAGCAGCTTGGCTGCATTGCCCCTGATTGTTTTTGGTGTGTTGATGTACATGTCCCTCTGAACCTGTCCACATCTTCATGATGGCTGTGTGTGGTGAGAATTTGTAGGAATGGACCACAGAGTGGAAGCACAACAAAGTATGAGGCATGCCAGCAATACCTCACATCCATCAAGATTACCAGCATTTCAGACCAGAGTCATAAGTCCATTTATGGCTTCTGGATCTTCAGATGTCCAAATGCAACTGCCTACTGAAATCTCTGCCTCTAATTTCCATCTAACTGCTAGGGAGAACTGCTATTGATGAAAGAACAGCAGAGTACACTACTGAGATGGGTCTCAGTCCACTGCTGAAGAGAATTTCAACATGTACCTCAACTGCACACACAGGACACAGCCCTTGGTATCGTAGTTCACAGATCTGGTCAAGACCTTGTTAAATACACACATCATAAGACATCCTGTGGCAGGCAAGTCCAGGTGCTGAAAGACTCATCAAAGCTGAATGAGCTGCCTCAGAGTGCACATGAACAAGAGGCAGCTTGTGCTGGAGGGTAAAAAGCCTGAAAAGAGCTTTAGGAGAAAGGTATTGGCTAAGAAAACAATCTCTTTTTTTGGTTGCCATTGCAGCTTGATAAAGATGGAAACTAAATAATTAGCTTTCTTTTGCACTGCAGTGGTATGAGAAGAAGTGGGTAAGAGGAAGGGGACCTCTCATACTTGCATGGCAAACACAGCTTGTGTGCTTATGTTCTTCACTTTGCAGGAAGCCAACTAGTGGGTTACTATTTTATAACTCCGAAACTTCTACTGAACTTCTTTGTGAGCAGCAACCTAATTTGTTAAGTAGTAAACATGACAGAAGCTGCATCATTACTGTTTACAGATAAAATTCACCACCAAGGAAAGTCTGTTTCTTCTTGATTCTGTCTGCACTCCTGACTCATCTGTTAAGTTATGCTGAAAATTTACACTGAAGATATAATAATCTGTGTTGAAAACTGGGGATGCTAGCTCCCCCATTTATTTTTTTTTTTTGACCTTTCTGATCATGACAACTGCTACTCTGCTTGATCCTTGACCCGCTCTGTTTACAATAGTTCAATACATTTATGTTTTCCAAATGGCTGAGTAAAACGCTACTCAGGAGGAGAGCATCCTGGCCCCAAAAGTATCCACATTAAAAGCTGTGAAGAAAAACATCCCCAGATGCACCCCACAGCTACCTACTACTGACTGACTGGAGACAGAGGGGATTTACAACAATGTAATCTCCTCAGTACCTCCAATTCCATGCTGGAAAAAGTCCAAGTTTTAGCTGCCAAGAGCTTGTGGTTGGTAGATCTTGCATCTGTAATGCAAAACCACATTGAGAGCTACTTCAGAAAGTATCAGACAGCTTAATTAAAACACAAGCAACAAGACAGGCAGATCCATGGATCCCACTACATTTACCACTCAATAATGCAAGGCACCAAAGCAACCCTGAAATCACTTTGGTATCTAACTGGAAGCCAGTTACATCCATCCCGTGGTCCTTTGTAGGACTCCAGACTGTAACTGCAGACTTCAAACACTGCTCTGTAACAAAACTCATGAAGAAATAAGCCTGACATACCATCAATTTAAGTAAGAGGTCCAAGAAACTGGAACTATCCTCTCTGACACATTACAGAGGAATGGAAGACTCTTCACCAAGACTGAGCCTACACACCTGCGACACAGGTGTTACTTAATCTGAGATTAATTTCACCTCACAATTTCTAATGCTTTTAGTTTGCACTAAGTGTATCTACCCTGGACTGTAAGAACAAGCTGAGCCAGGCTACAGGTTTTCATAGCTGTGTAGGGAAAAACTGAAATTTCTAACATTCAAGGATTCTATTTCAGAAAGCTGAGTATTTTTCCTAAAAAGATCACACTGGAAATATTTGTATTTCATTCACACCAATGAATGGGCTGATGTGCCCATCAAGGGGAACTCAGCTGCTCAACAGCTCTCCAGTCACACTGTTTCAGGCTCTCTGAAGAATCAAGACAACACCACCCCACAGCTTGCTTTTTTTGTGCGCATGTGTTGGGGAAATTCAGTGACAATGATGCACACTACAGCTTTAAAACTGAGCCTTTAGTAAGTACAACCACTGATAAAAAACATCTACCTGCTGTTGAATAGTCTATACAGAAAAATCTACTTCAGTCCTCTGTTCTGAAAGACAAACACAGAATTGGTAATAAAATACCCCAACTTTTTCATTACTAAACTGCTTAGCTAGACATTGCAATGGCCCCTCTCTAATAGTGAGCAAGAAGATTAATTTATCCTTGTGTGACAGAGGATAACCCACAATCATCAACTTTCCTTTGTGCTTACTTGCCCATGAGAGGCAGGTAGCATGGGGAAAGCCAGAAACCTCCTTCTGAGGAAGGCAAACGTTATCTGTGGAGTTCTTTGACAGTGCAGAGGAAGAGGGGTGTCACCTACTTGCCAGGAAAAGTACTGTAGACTTGCACTTCCCAAGCTCAGCTGGAGGAGTCTGGCTGCTGCTTATGCCAAACTCCGATTACCAAAAGGGAAAGACGCATCAGGAAAGAAAGAAAGGAAGAGGGAAAGTCATGCAGAAAATCTGCAAGCGAGTCATGAAGATAACCAAGGTCTACGTACTTCCAGCCCAATGCTTTTCCCCTTTCACTGGCAACATTTCTAACCAACTTCAAGAAGAAACTTTCCTCTCTACTTGAAATAAGTTCTGCTGAGAAAAATACACAGCCCCTTTGCCATGCTGGAGGGCTGCACATCTCCATCTGTAAATGGCCTCTTCTCATCTCTGAGGGAACAGCAAGGAGAAGAGCTGCCTTTCCGCTCAGCAGCTCCCTGCTGAACTGCTGAGTCACACATTTTCTCTGCATTGAGTTCACACTGCTCCCACTCAGTCCACCTGCCACTTCATCTGGGATGGGTGGGAAGAGAGAAAGAGAGGTGAAGGCAGAAAAAATGTTCGTGTTCACCCAGGACCATTATTATTATACCACGGGGTCACATATAGAAGCAAGCCTGCAAGCTGTTAGAGAGGGATAGAGAAGAGAAATATCAGACTGCCAGAAAAACTGCCTCCCCCTCTTCTTCAACAGCAGGAGACTGGCCATCAAACAAGCTGCAAACCTCATCTGATTCCCAGTCAGTCACCCATGTTATGTGCTTGCTGGTATGTTCTGTGAATTTCAGGGTACGGACAAGGTTCTTTGCCATGATTTAGAAGAGCTTTCAAGTTGCTGTGATTTTTTCAACAGTCCAACAGCTACTGTGTCATAATTGTCTGGCTGCCACAGGGAAGTGCCACAATGATAAGTGAAAATATCATCTGGATAGATTCCAAATCCTAAGGGCATCTTCAGCTGAGTTGCTGCAGTGGAAATGTCCACCAGCTCCAACTTTCATCATGAAATAAGATGAAGAGAGAATCCTAGCCATTTTATTGCAGGTTCCATAAAACTCAAGCGTAACAGGAGTCAACATCTCCTACTACCTGTTATAAATTCTTGTACAGAAAAGGGTCTCTACTAGCAATGGTTGGAAACATATTTATCATGGTTACAGAGCATCCAGATTACTCTTAGGCTGGGCTGTACACATTTAATTAAATTACAAGGTAGTATTTTTTTCTGTGATTAGAATTCTGGACAGTACATTTTATAAGTCATGAAAAAAGAAAATGCCCAGAAGTTTCCTAATTTATTAAATCCATTTCTGAAAAACCACTTCTGAAACTGACTTTCAGATTATATGAGGACAACTGTGATTAATTTTCAGGCTAATGTTTAACCCACTGCTACTGTTAGCAGAGAAACTGAGGGCTTGTTAGGAGCTAAATAAGAATTTTGTTTTATTAAACAAAATTAACAACTCAAAAAGTAAGCTTGTCTTTCCCTGTGAGAAAGAATCTGTTCTTAGTTAATGTTCAGTCTTACTTTTTAGTGATTCTAGTGCAAATCTCTGCTAATGTGCTTGTGCTCTACAGACCTGAAATGCAAAGACAAATCCAGTCTCAGAGGGTGAAGTGACATAACATTAAAATGCCTTTCTGTATCAACTTCCACTGCCCACCCCACAGAGTAGCTCACTGTGGTAGTGCTCAAGAAATAATCCATGAAAAAATGATAACTGCAAAGGAAAATAAATATTGGCAAGAGAAAAGTAAAACAATCTTCTCAAAGTCCCCTGCTTCCATACAGTAGTTTTTGTTCCAAATAATCTAAAGAATTTGCAAAACACAGAATGCCGGCCTACAAAGTCATCCCTGGAGGGGGAAGGATGCAGCCTGACACCAGAGATTTTGTTTTACTGAAGGGTGAGTCTGGGCGACTTCATTTGATCTGTCACCAAACCCTTCCTTTCTGGAAGAAACCAAGCATTCCAGACAGCACTCCTCTCATACGTAGCATCCTACACACTGGTACTGACTGCTTTATAATATACCTAACCCACCCAGTAAGAGAGAAGGTAATTTACCTGATCCTCTCACCAAGCCTGTAGTCCATAACAGCTCATAGCAAACAGAGCTGCTAGGAAAAAGCAGCTCAGGATACCTCAGCTGACACCACTCGGAATTAGGTGTGAGCCTCACTTAGATGGGAGCAAGAAGAAAAAGAATTCTTGGGCTCTCTGCTCTGGAAAGACAGCAAAGAGGAATTGCTAGGAGCCACAAGAAGCAGTAAGGGACTGTCAGATAAAGTAACCATATGGGAAGTATATGGGAGCTATTGTACCATCTGTAGGGCCTGGCTGCCAGGGTCCTACACTCATTACAAACTGCTATGTATCTACTGATATTGGGGAAGTTGCTCTTAATTCCCCATGCAAGACCAGTTATGCCCTTGTCCATATCTGAACCATACTCCTACTACTAAGTCAGCTACACTAATGGTTCATTCTTCATGTCTCTCCTAATGCTGAACCACGAGACGTGTTGTTAGGCAGTTTCCTTTTTTCTTTTGTCCTGCAAAACATGAAGCTAAAGGATATGCCATTTCTCAGGGCAGCCAGGGCCCTTAGAGCAGTGTTTGCTTCAAAACAAAATATTAAATATGGTGTCATATTACAGCTCTTAAGTGAATGCAGACCCTCAGAAGGCAGAGACACAGAATATTAACTTGTATTGCACCCACACATAATTAGCAATTGCCATCTTTCAATCAGGGCTCAATTCAAAGCTTCTTTTGTTTGATTTTGTCTTTTCTCCTTTCCTCTTAACCCTCTTACAGAAGGTCCATCTCATTACCACTGAATATTGGATACAATTTTAATTTTTTTTAATAAAGATTTATTTGTTATGCTGTTTTCTTCACTGAACATTTTCAAGTGCCTGGTGATAATTTTGGAGCTGCCTTGAGCTTTTGTAAACAGACCAGAAGTTGACTTCCAGTGGAGTTGGTTGTCCCAAATTAATCCCAGGCTGCAAGCTCCCTTTAACACTGAAAATGGGAACCCACAAAGCAGCTCTGTAATTCCACAGTTAAAGAGATAAAGGCTTAGACTGCTCACGAATCAGCCTTGCACAGGCAACACAGGCAGAGAGAAGTGTCAGGGGTGCAGCGATGCAGATCGGAATGTACAGGCTTGAACTCTCTGAAAGAGGATAAACAACTCTCCCCTTTCAAACCCTAATTATAATTTTTGTGCCTTTACACTTTAACTACAGGATATACTTAAATGTGCCTGAATGTATAATCAAAGAATAGCACTAATTTAGAACTGGACAAGCATCCTCTTCAATAAAAGAGTGACTCCGACAATTAAAAGAAACAAGCATATTCTAGTATCACACACTTTTGAAAGCATTTGCTATTCACACTACTATAATCTGAATTGGTGTTGCCACACTGCTATTGTTGAAAAAAAAGGGGATATTTCTTTTGTTAAATGAATAACTTCTACAGTTCTTCTACAGTCATAATGCTAATACCACTGTGTGTTGCTAATGCCTCCTCAGTGACTGGCCTGTAGGAGGCCATCCAATTCTGTAGGTATTAGATCTCTTTTCTGCTCTGGTGAATGAGAGGGTTTGCACCTTGAAACAGAAGGGTGATTTGCTGGCTTCCTGCCAGGTTCAAATGGGAACGTTTTGATGTTGTTCATTTGGGGATAGCCTGCTTTACTAAGTGATTCAAATCTTATGCCCCGGAGCCTTCACAGAAAAAACCACCAAACATTTAGGAAAGCCACTATCACATTCATTTCAAAGACATTCTCTTTCCTGAGCAAAGTAAATTATATCAAGACCAGTCTCAACAATCATCTTCAGCCACAAACCTGATACATGCCCCGAGGGTATTATGCCAAGTATAACCATTTTGCTTTCTTTCATGCATTTAAAAAGGCTATGCTTGCACTGCTTGGCTTCCTCAGAAAGCAACCACTCAGACCCTCTAATTAAGCCTTGAAATAAATACTTGTAGAGATGAGGATGTGGACATCCACAAACAGGATCAATTTTGTCTCTGTATTAGAGCCCTATTTTCATTCAGGGCTATACCATTATGGGCCCTAATGGAAACTTAGCACAATTAAATATCATCGTTTCCAGTTCAGTACTCTGCTACCTCTATTACTGCAGTCCCTTCATGTTAGAGGCGTGCTTAGATTACTAAAATGTCACAAGAGTAACAGCTTCAAGCTCTCCTTCTCCCTAGGTATCCACGTAGGGGCACAAAAAGTGAACAATGCAAGTAGAAAATGGTAACAGTCCTGTGTCTAGTCTGTCTGGGTTCCTATACTGTGCTCATCAACATGGATACACAGCCTTAAATAGTAAACTAAAAAGATGCAACAGCTTGCCTTCTCATCCTCTTCCCAGGGAGGAAACATGCACTGAGCAATGTTTTGTCTAGATAGATAAGCAGACATGCACAAGTTGTTACGGCTCTCTGTTGGAGAAGGTGACATGAAAAAAGCACATGCTGGTGATGAGCTTTGCTATTATTCTGGGAGGATTTTGCACCACTTGTCTGCAATCCTGAGCTTCACTCTACAAAACAACCCAGAGAAGCAAACCTCTCATGGACTCATGTCCATGGATCCACTCCACCTCACATCCTCATACTGAGTTACTGTAGCAAGAGCTGACAGTAATCAACAGGTCACCAAGCTGGTAAGCAAACACCATTTTGAACCATGCATAAGCAGAGCGTTTCTACTTCTGCCTCCAGACTGGTATCACAGGTAGCCTAGGGATTTTCATTCTGTACCCCAGCAAATGCTGCAGAAATGATGATGATCTGAGGTTGTGTGGAAGCAGGTGGCAGATGTGCTGCAGCTGTGGGAGGCACACCTGCCAAGGAGGCCCAGGTATATGTGCCTGATGCTTCAGGTATAAAAGGCATCATAGTGTGTCCCATTCTGAGAATGAAAAGACAGGAGTTTACCTCCTCAACTATGCAACACAAATCAAGACAATTAAAAAACATTGTCTCATCAGGTCTTGATTGGAGCATTTCTTTCTCTTCAGAAGCTCCTGATTTCATAACATTTATAATTCAGGTCACCACAAAGGCACCAAACATATTCTTATGGACTCCTAGTTGCCCCACAGTTTTGTCTCCATGTTGAAAAGTGCTGTATATTACATATTTTGGAATATGAGTAGTCAACTGCTTCCCTTAGGATGTTCTTTCTGAAGTGTGGGTGAACAGTATGTGTCAATGGGAAGCAAGATTTCATCCACAGAGCTGTATTTCTGCTATGCTATCCAGAGCACTTCATCTGCATTAATAGGAGATGCTAAAACATCTCATACCAAGTCTCCTCCCACTCTTGACCTCAATATGAAGAATAAAGTACTGAGTAATCTTGTAAGTCTCATTCTTAGCTTCTAAAGACCAGTGCAGCACTTCCAAACCATCCCACCTCTGTCTTCCTCCACATTATTACAAGATNAGATTTCATCCACAGAGCTGTATTTCTGCTATGCTATCCAGAGCACTTCATCTGCATTAATAAGAGATGCCAAATATCTCATACCAAGTCTCCTCCCACTCTTGACCTCAATATGAAGAATAAAGTACTGAGTAATCTTGTAAGTCTCATTCTTAGCTTCTAAAGACCAGTGCAGCACTTCCAAACCATCCCACCTCTGTCTTCCTCCACATTATTACAAGATTCTACTAAAAGATTTTTTTTTGTTGTTTGCATCCCTCATCTCCCAATGCTAATTACATACAAGAAAACTGCTTGGTCCTTTCCTGAAGGGTTTGTGTAGCAAGGTTTTGGTAACAGGGTGTGGGGGGCTACAAGGATGGCTTTTTTGAGAAGCTTCCCCATGTCTGATTGTTCTAATGCCAGTCAGCTGGCCAAGGCCAAGCACATCAGATGGTAGGAATGCCTCTGGGATAATCTGTTTAAGAAGGAGAATAAAGTTGTGACACAGAAGTATATGTGGCCATGGAAGAAAGGAGTGAGAATATGTGAGAGGAATAGCCCTGCAGACACCCGGGGCAGTGCAGGAGGGGCAGGAGGTGCCAGAGCTGGGATTCCCCTGCAGCCCGTGGAGGAGCAGAGATCCATCTGCAGCCTCTGGAGGAGCCCATGGCAGAGCAGGTAGATGCCCAAAAGAAGGCTGTGACTCCATGGCAAGCCCATGCTGGAGCAGGACCCTGGCAGGGGGACCTGCAGACCCAGGGAGAGATGAGCCCATGCTGGAGCACCCTGTTCTTGAGGGACCACAGCCACTGGAATGAACCCACTCTGGAGCAGTTCATGATGGATTGCAGCCCATGGGAAGGACTCACATTGGAGAAGTTAATGGAGGGCTGCCTCCCATGGGAGGGAGGGGCCCCATGCTGGAGAAGGGGAAGAACTCTTTTTCCTGAGGAAGAAGCAGTGGCAGAAATAACATGTGATAAACTGAATGATAACCCCAATTCTCCACCTCCCTGAACCACTAAGAGAGAGGAGATAGAGAATCAGGAATGAAGTTAAGACCAGGGAGGGAGGGGTAGGAGGAAGGTGGTTTTAAGACTTGTTTTACTTCTCATTATCCTGTTCTGATTTTGATTGGCAATAAATTCAACTAATTTCCCTGAGTTTTGCCTGTGACAGTAACTGGTGAGTGATCTCTCCTGGTCCTTATCTCAACTCCTCAGCCACTTGTTATATTTTCTCTTCCTTACCCATTTTAGAGGGCGCAGTCACAGAGTGGCTTTGGTGGGTGCCTGCTTCCAGTAAAGGTCAAATCACCGCAATAGCGTTAATTATGCTGGAAAAGATCATAAAAAGAATGGGCGAGAGCTACATCTTATCCCTGGCCCAGGTAGAAGCCCTGTGACCTATTTCAGATATGCTGAGCCAAGGCACAAAAGACAAAAGAGTAAGCAGGGCAGCATCAAGTCCTATTTTTGAGGGATAACTGTAACATCATAGTTCATCCTTTTATCTCCACAGATCTTGAAATGATCTTATCAGCTGAACCGACAATAGCATCCCTAAATCCATATGTGCATCCAATAGGAGTAGCACTTCAGCAGTGTGGAAAAAAACCTCAAGAATAAAGGAAGCTTCACCTTAGAGCTGTTGCAAAAGCGTTTTTCCATACAGAAAAATAACACAGGCTCTTCAATGTGCTAGCAAAGGACATTCAGAACCTATCAGTACCAGTGAGCACACAGGATGCTAAAAGGGGCCATTTTGGGAACGCCTGCACAAACCCGACAGAAAGAAAAATGACCTGTTCTGAAAAATAGGTCGGTATTTATCTTTGTCTCCCAAAGAAGGCATACAAAATGGAAGGCATTTAGTGTCTTTCAGGAGTCCCATCCCTCTTATCAAAAGGCTGCAAAATTGGTCAGGTGAAACTTTTACCTGTTCCAGCAGGAATGTTGCCTGTGCAAGGAAGTTGGGACCAAGTCTTACAGTCTAACCAGGCTCCCTCCGATTTCTGTAAGAGACCTTTCTGACATACACAGAGGGAAGGTAAAGGATTCAAACTGCTAAAGACTGCAAAGCAGCAGCTTTGGACTGTCATTTGAAGGTCAGTCTCCAACACACAGTATTTATTTTCCTATTGTCAAACAACCCGAGTAGAAAGGACTTTTAATAGAATATGTTAGTTAATTGAATCTGGAACATTAATAGGTTTTTCACAACACTGTAGCATTTTTTCTATGAAAAGCAACAAAAAAAAGGGTTCTATTTAAAAGTGGTAATAGCTGTAGTCTTTGAACATATGCTTAATGAATAAATCTGTTAGGAAAAAAGCCTTGTGTGTATTGGAGGGTGGTAGTATGTTTGTTCTCACTTAAAGCGTGCCATGATGGCACTCATCAACAGCAAATGGCATCTATTGTTGGGACTAAAAAAATTTCATTTGGCCATTTACTTTCAGGTGAAATTGCTTTTTTAAATAACAGATTCCTTTAGCTAAACAGCTGAGTTGAAAATAAAGCAATAGCAGATCCATGTCATTAGGGACACCTGATAAGCTCTCTGGTAGGTGCAAAGAGCCACAACATAGTAATATCCAGGCAGCTTTCTGCCACAGCGTGGGGTGCAGCACACAGAAAGCCTACAGCCCACAGGGAAGAGGCATTCAGCTCCCATGGGGAGAACAGCCTAACAACCCAGTGCTACCACATATTGCAGAGGTGGGTGCAATCCCAAGGATGAAATTATATAGGATACAGCAAAACACAGGACCTGAGCAGAATAGACTCTGTAAAGCTTAAATAATAACCAAAAACCTGTGATGAAAAATACATGAGAACAAACTCAACCTACTGCGTTGCCATTTGCATGAGCAGGTGGATAAATCTAATAAGCTGGTAGATTTGTTTGTGAAATTAAAATGCCAATTCCATACACTGGGAAGTGTGAAAAATATCCACAGTCAAGTGAGAGCTGGCTGGGTATTTTTAAAGGAAACTTGACAGATGTTGTGAAAATGTACTGCAAAAGAGTCAAACCTGTCAGTATTTACTCAACTCTTCTGTTGAAGAACTCCATGTTCCTCTCATGGAGTGCCTCAATCTCTCCTTTCTCCATTTAAACTGAGAGTTTAAGCTCCTCAGTTCCACTCTGAATGCTCCAAAGGAAGGCTGACAGAGGTAGATTCCCCTTCCTGTTCTTTTTTTAAAGAACATGCTTGACTATGACTCTCTTCACAACACAGTCAGATCTCAGTTGGAAGGTTCATTTTGTGGTGAAAGAGCCACGGGGAGCTCCCAAGCTGAATTCAACCAAATCTCCTAGTGCAACATACTGCAGTTGGAAATCTAACAAATCTAATGGGTGAGACCCTACCATGACCACCTCTTCTTTAACAACCCTTCTCAGGTAGCAGGGTTGGGAGACTGCTTCACTCAAGCATGAGCAAATGCTTGCTCTCCATCAGTTTTTTTAACTTCTCAATCCTTGCCATCCCTCCTCTCTCCTTTTAGAGTTTTCCTTGTGATGATGCAGAGGAGGCCCAGATCTTAACAAAGATCAGAGACCATGTGTAGGTGGGAAGAGATAAGATTCACAAACAAAGCAAGTCTTAGGTTCCCAAGACTTCTTTTTTAAGACTGAACAGTGATACAGTGAAGAAAACATTCCACCATTAAAACCCCTAATTCTTGAGGTTGGTACTCCACAACTGCTCACCTCTTAATGCTATCCTTATTGAAACACTTGGGTTTGTTGAGGCTTCTTGCATTTCCCCATGGTAATGTCACCAGCAGGCATAAGGGAGGCATGAAACCTCAGTCAGCAAACTTGTAAGGCAGAGGTCAAGAAACCATGATTTCCAGAAACAGTAGAGGTTTGAGATATGGTGACAACATTAGATTTCCAAAGGGTGTAAAATTTATCTTCTGTGACAGTCCCTATTCCTGAAAAACAAGCTTAAAAAAATTTATAAAACTGTTGCACATGGGCCACATGACACGTCAGCAAAGTTCTGGTCTCAAAAACGACTAGGTGTTTTACCAGGCTGATTTTCAGCTTATTTCAGCTATGATATTAGTTTGTCCATTTATTAATCAGTTAGTCCACCAAACCAAACCAGTGCCCATGAGGCATGCATATAACTTAGTATGTAACAGCATGTGCAATTCAAAATACTGCACTGTTTTGGATCTCACATCCCTGAAACAGGATCTTCAGTACTTTTGACTTACAAAATGTGTGTTCTGTGGCATTAAACTGGGTCCTACAAAATCACTCTCATCAGTTAAGCTAGACAATGGACTAGCAGCAACAAGAAGAGAAAGGAGAAGATAAAATACAGATGGCAAAAGAAGGTGTATGTTTGGGAATAATGGGGAATAATCTGATAAGAGGGGAAAAAAGGAAAATAAATACAAGGCCATAAAAGAGAAGCCCACAGGAGGAGGAGGAGTGTGAAAAGCCTGACAGAAGGACTGAGTAGAGACTAAAAACAGCATCTGGCAGTAGCTCAAATCAAACAAGGTAGCATATGCAAGAAGTACAGCATACTGAAAACTTCCTTCCTCTTGGGTATTAAATAACCTCAGAATTAAGATAGTCTTCCCTCCCTCTCCTCTGCAATATCTTGCTCTAAACTCTGAAATAGAAAAAAAAAATCTAGTTAAACTTTTTGGTGATTGCCATTTCCCAATTGTGAGCTTATTTCCCAACTGTGAGCTCTTACTGAAAATTTTCAGACATAAAGCCACAGAAATCAGGCATAGATTTTGACTCATTTTTCTAGTGGGAAACATGGTAGTGGGTATCTCATGCCTAACAGACTTAGGGCATCAAGAGGCCAGATTTTTGAAAGGCCTAGGAAAATTTTCAAAAGTTCCAATGTCCCTAGATAGAGCCCTAGTTCTGCTGAAACAACTTCAATTGTTCTTCAAAAGATAGGCCTAAGTTTCATGTTCAAAAGCAGCTTAAAAATATGGTTACATTTCACACTGACAGTGTGACAATACCACACTGTTGTTTTTGAAACTGAGACTGACATGGTTTTCAAACTGCTGCCTACCACGTGCTTTTGCTTTCTTTTAATTATGTCTGTGAATACAGCACACAAATGCATCTGCTGTCACTCACAATTAAGAAAATACAGGTACAGTTGTGTGAACATCAAATACTACAAATTGGGCAGTGTGAGAACAGCCCAGCATTCCAAATCTTACACTGCAAGTGATGTTTATGACATTTGCACCTGCGCAAAAGCTGAGAAAGTCCCACCTTGGAAAGAGTGAGAGTGCTGGCCAGGGACTAGTAGAACTTCACTTCTGTCAGCTCTCACAGGGGTGGAACATGGCCTTACAGGTAGACGTGCCAAGGCAAGCAATGCAACTTCAGGAAATACCCCCCATGCCCCACCTCTTTTCTGTCATCATGCACAGGCTGCCACATCTACATCTGACTGCACAGCAGGAACAAACTACAGCCACAGTCCTTCACCCCATGACCATCTGGAGCAGGGCTGTAACTGGAGTTTGCTGTTGCTCTCCTCAGGTCCATATGCCCACATTTCCTTCACCAGAACACAGGAAAGCAAAGACGGAAAGTTGATGCCACCCAGACCTCACTCTAGCAAAGCGCACCTGGTCAAATTTATGTTCTGTGACAGTCTCTATTGCCAAAGAACAAACTCAAAAGGCAGGACCTACACACTGAGAGGCATGAGCAATTAGGGGAGAACTGTCCTAATATGAGTGATGAAAGGAGGATTGACAGAACAGCCCTGAATAATCCTTGGAGGGGAGTGACAGCCCAGAGATACTATTTTGCTGCCTGTATAGCAGTGGAGACACAGTAGAATGTACTTCCACCTTGGACTTAGGAGGCCAATCTCCATAGGGACTGACAGAAATTGTTTTAAAAACCCCAAACTCTGTGATCTACCTTTCAAATAAAGCTGCCTGCCTGCTAGAGGTCCTGGATCTTATCATATTAAGTATGCCCCTATGTTCTGTCAGTATATGCTCATCATTCTCTATACATGGTTAAACTTTTCAAGCAACATTCTTGTATTAAGGTTTGAACACTGAAACCCAGGAACATATCAGCAAATGATTCTGTTGTCTTTTCATGCAGTATGCCTGAAAGGTATCAAAAATTCCAATTTTCACTGGAACGTCTTTGGGAAGCAAATGATCAGCTCCCTTAAATGCCATATGAAATCCCAGAGTGAATAACAAATAATCTGGGTATTCAACAATAAGATATCCTTGATATTGTGACTGCTGTGCTGGGCTAATGGAGCTGGCAGAGGAGTAAACATACATCAGGGGACACCATCAACAGGGTCAAGCCTTTAAATTACAAATGCCAGTTTACCCATTACCTTTACTTAGTGTGAAGCAAGATTATTTTATGCACAGCATAGAAGGAGAATGAAGAGCATCAAGTCAACTCACCACCTGTCTAGCTTGAGAGAGGATCAAGTGTAAGAAGAATTAACAGAAAAAAATCCCCAAAATCTGAGAATTTATCCAGCCCTTAATAAGGATATGATAATACTGAAAGAAACTCTATTAAAACTGTTCTAAATCAATAAGGACCATAGAACTAAAACTGGCACATGATAATTTACCAAATGGAGGCTTGTCAAAAAGAATGGATTGGTTTTTATTTTAACTCTTTACTGAAATCAGGGTCCCTAATAGATACCTGTAGATAGTGTACCTTGGCACTGCAAACTGCCTCATCCTCTTCATCCTCTGATTCTTAATGCCATTAAGAGGTGAACTGAGATTTTAAGCAGTTTAATTTTCTACAGTGTTTTGTGTACACACTGCAGAATAAACTGTCTTTAATAAAGGTTTGACTGAAAGGCTTCAACTTCAAGCTGTCAACCCAAGTGCACACCCCTTCAGAAATAGCATGTTAATTTTGCTCATCCCCACAGACTCATGTGACCTCTTTTATCTGGATCCTGTTTCCCACCCTCACAAGAGCAGCTCGTGGCTCTGTTGTGCAGCTACAGCAAAACTTTTCAAGCCTCCAGAAACACCATCCAGTTTCATTTCACTCTCTCTGATTTCTGCTTCATGCACTGTGCTGGATGTGAGCATGTGAACATGAGGCGGTTCTGAGAAATAAATAGACTTCTGGTTACTTAAATTACCATTTTTCAATCTAGTCCATAATTTTATGGTTTCACCGTCTGTATTAACTGGCTGGCATAAACATACTCTAACAGTTTCCTGTTAGAATCAAGCCATGCCTTAGAAGTTTTTCATTAGCTCCTATGCCCTGCAATGAAAGCAGTATTTTCTTTGTATGAATGTAATTGATTGCTCAACTTAAGCACTACAACAGTGAAGACCTTTGGCCACATTCTGCATTGTATTTTATGCAATACTGAAGTTTATTATTGTGTTTCTGACAGCTGAACAGAATGATACCCTTTTCTTTGCCAAATTTGAAACAAGGGCCAGTCTACAGTCCTGTGACAATGCCTGGAAAATGACTTCAAACATTCATTGGAGCATCTTCCATCAGATTAAAGACACGGATTTGAATTTTATACACCTGAGCCTTTCGTGAAATTAGCATCACTGATACTTTCTAAGTGCCTCTGCCTCTTGTGCCAAAAGCAGTCTGTTCAGCCACCTCAGACTGAGGCCCTTCCAGGGTACTTTTCCGCAAGCACGCTTGCCAGGGGTAGCCTACAGACACAGAATTCCTTCCATGGTACTTTTGCAATGCTTCCATGCTGGCTCTATCAAGTTAACATGAACAGAAGTGCATGACCTTCAGCTCACATTCAGTAGGCAAGTTTTAGCACAGTTTCTTTGTTGGAACTATTCCACTTTGATGTCACATGATAAATGATTGTCGATCTTTTCTTTCTCCCCTCCCACACCAGGTTTTTCCAGGCTAAGCTTTTCTACAAGGCAGAACTACCCACGCCTTGTTCTGCAATAAAAACAAAACTGCTTGAAAAACTTCCCTTTGTATTGCCCACATATAAAGTGTAAGCCAGTAATCACTGCTGGATTAAAGATCTTTTCTATGAACAACCTGCAGGCTCTGTGCACGAACACGGGGTATTTTGGCCTCGGGGTGAGAGAAGGGCAGTGTCAAAGCCTAAGCAAAGACACAAGGGGAAGAAATGAAGTCCCTTATAAACCAGGAGGGGAAAAGGTAACAATAAATAAATAAATAAACACTGCTATTCTACCAGAACCATTCACACATTTTCCCCCCAAAAGCAGCCATATTGGTGGATGGGAAATAGAAAGTGAAATGTGAAGGAGCTCTGAATATACTCAGTAGCCCTAAGAATCATATACTGGATTTATAGCACATACAGTTTTTTTTTAGCTCTCCAGCTAAAAACAGAGGGGGCATGGTTTCTGTGTTGGTGGATGGAACAAATTTACCATAACTCCATATTTTTAACTACATTTTACTACAAATTTCAGTAAGGGGATAAATTTGATAAGCACAGTGATTTTTGAATTCATTATTATGTATAACCAGCATAATGGTGTTCATGTCTTGCTTTGAAATTAATATAGTCTGTGGCTATAAGTGTCACGTAACATAAATTATCATGCTTTTACTTACGTC
Source organism: Promerops cafer (assembly GCA_013398275.1). Taxonomy (NCBI): domain Eukaryota; kingdom Metazoa; phylum Chordata; class Aves; order Passeriformes; family Nectariniidae; genus Promerops; species Promerops cafer. The sequence goes on along the minus strand of VZSE01008502.1, from coordinate 27,533 downwards.
AAACTATCAAGAATAAGTGCTTTGAGGCAAAATGTGTGTTTGTCATTTATTGTATGTTTGTACATGTCCTAACATAATGAGACTTGAAATTATTTGGCACAATTACCCACCATCTCAATAAAAAAATTAAATAACGTTGATGTGTCATGGCCTCAGTCTAACACTGGCCTCAAATGATTTGGACAAAGTTGTAAAAAACACCAAAATGTGTAACACTAACATGACTCTCTGAGCTTACAGAAAAGACAGCACCTCCCTTCTGCCATCAAATGAGTGGCAGGCATTGATTTTCAGTTGTCCAAAGCTGACCACATATCTAATTTGTAAAGAAGATGGAAATGCCCAGGAAAAATACCTGTAAGTTATCTGAGGTTTTTCAGGATTCTTACATAAATAAGATTAGAGCTCATAAAGGACTTTTTAGGAGTAAATTATACAGCATGTGGAAAAAACTCATTCACCTCATAGCTTATTTGCACAGAGAACATGCTTTTGCCCTTCAAACATCCCCTAATAAAGGTTGTCAGCATCCTCTTTCCATAAGTTGGGTCTTCTTTGCAGTGGGGAGTTGATACCAAGGACCCACCCACGTCACATGCACTGGCTCCTCCAGCATGAAAACAGCCACAAACTGCAACAGTCTGCAAGGAGGTACCAAAGGCCAGTCCAAGTGCAGCATTAACTGCAACCAGTAAATAAATCAGGTGACCAACCAATAAAACCAAAAAAGGTTCATCTGCACTGGATGCAGGATTCAAAGCCCTGGTTGCTCTAAGAGCCCTCACTATGCAGACAGGAAACACTTTCCTGTAAGAGGCGGAATATGTTTAGAAACAGGGCCAGAATGGCTTGAAAACACCCGCTTCCTTGATGATTAAACAAAATTAATTTATTTACTGTTTACCATTAATCAATTATAAAGAAAGGAAAAAAAAGGTTTGAAACAGATATGGACTGCATTTAAAATGACTTCCTATGGAGCTTTTAAGAGACAAAAACTCAGTCCTTTAGGCTTCCTTAGAAATCCAAGCTAGAAAGGATTGCATAGACATCAAGTAAGCAGTGGAGGTAAAATGGACTCTGAATGATGTGAGAACCACAGCTAGGTTAAAATACTACCCCACCATGTAAAGATCTAGCAAGAACTACCTTCCATGTTAACTGGGCTTTGCAAAACACTTAAAACCTGAAAGTTAGGGTAAGTTCTGAAAGAGTGTATGGCAGTGTTTTTCATCTGTACTGAAGTGACAGTATGATTTATCTCATCTTCCTTGTCTTACTTACCATCTGACTTGCACTCAGTCACATAGTAATGTGGTTCCAATGCCTGCTCCAGGACAGATGGTCCCCTGGGATTATCATTTACGTCCTTCATGCACTAGAATCCTGAAATATAAAGGAAAAATTTAAGCTACAACACTATCAGATGTCTAAGAACCATTCAGGGCTTTTACACACAGTTCTTGACAATAAATTCTAAAAGACCATGATGAGCTGTTCATCCACAAAGAAAGAGTCAACGCACTAATGTGTGGGGTGAGGTGAAACATGGAGAGGAGATGAAGTATATTGCTACATTATTATTGATGAACATGCTTTTGCTTATTGCCTGCATAAAGGAACTGCAATCTACCAGAACCAAAGGCTACGTACCATAAAATGTTTTAATATTTAAGGCAAAGGAGGCAATCCATAAACTAAGCTCCCTTAGGAGCCATCTGCACCATATGGAAAAAGCCTTCAGCTGAAATCATAACTCGCCATTTCACTAAAATCTGCAAGAGGGCTTAAAGGTCTGAGTACAAGACAAAAGCCCTTATTTGTGAAGGACTGTTGAGTTTGTCATACCTATCACACAGTGGGGCTAACTGAACATATAATTTGGAAACAGTCCATCATAACCTCAGGGAACATGTGCCCAACATGCCACTAAAAGCATGGCAAAAACATGGGCAAAGAGGGTCATGCAGGCAGGTGGAAAGAAATTCACCCCTAACAAACTTCAAGGACATTTCCTCCTTCACACATTCAGCAAAGGGAGAGGCCAGAGATGCCTATTTTGTCCAGATTATAATGTGCTCTGCCTTTGAGGCTTATGTGAGTTGTCATCTACTTCTAAAGGATCTTGCACTGTGAACATCAGGACAGTTCATTCAGTCTCTTCCAAAGTCCACAGAGACAAACAGAACTCTTTATATTGATGCCAATGCACTGTGCCTCACAAACCCAATCAAGAAGTCTCCTAAGAACATGAGTTTAAAGGGCTAAACTATAAAAGTGCCCTCTCCTATGGAGGTACTGTTGAAATCCTTTGACTAGAAAATTATCTTTCTGGTTCTGAGCAGGCTAATAAATCCAAGATTATTTAGATATGCAGACTTTATCTCTGACACTGGGACATGAGGTGATCACTGCATACAGAGCAGCACATTTGTATGTTAAAGAAAAATATATTTAAAAGTAAGTCATGTTCTTAGAAGACACCTGTATACAAGAAGACAGCATGTAGATAAAAGCAAAATAGCATAGTAATATGTGAGGCACTCCTCAAAAATGCAATATAGCATATCTTAGCACTAAGCAATCCTCTGCTACCCAGGACAAGGGATTACTAAGGGATGAAACTGGCTGTAAAGGCCTGGATACATGCTCTTTCACTTGTAGTAATACTAACATAGTATGTAAGTCCAAGAATAAGAATTACTGTCTGTGTACCCAGAGTGTCTCCAAACATAATCCAAAAGTTGTTCCTAAAACTAGAAAAAAATAAGAATGTGTCATACAGATGGTATTTATACTTTTATAGCCACTTAGAAACACCTCTCCCTCCTTCCCAGGAAAATATGACAACCGATTATTTTCAGCTAGATGTTTTTATTAAGTTAGTTTACTGATGTGATTTCTTCCGTCCAGGCTCAAACCAGAAAAGATGTCTTGCAGGCAAGTCCCAAAGGAAATCAACCTTCTTTTACAGAGCAGGTGCTACTCAAAACAACTTAAAAGCACCATAAAAAGATGGTGTGGACAGCTCTGAGTCTACCATCAGCACCCCCACTGCATCTCAAACTTGTCAATGACATAATTGCCAGTTGTGTGGAACAGCTCCCGAGAAACAGGCTTTGCAATGCACTCGTGTCCCTCCAGCAGAACTGCCATGAGGTGCAGAACCAAGGAGTAACTGGATTTCGTAAGGGACTTCGTGTGTTTTGGCTCACTACTGAAGGCCAAATTACATCCCTAAACTGCACTTTATTAGTGATCTAATAAAGGATGTTATACCTCTCTATACAGCACTTCTAGTCTTGACACAAAGGGCTCTGGTATCTGAACAGGTTGCCCCAGCAAGCAAAGGTTATCACTTCTGCTAAGTGGAAATGTAATTAACTCTGCATGCCCTCAGTCCAATGCAAGCAGAAGACAAGAGCTAAAATTCAAGTGAGAAGTGGTTTGGCTTTTGAAAAAGTAAAAACGTTTACATTCAGTTACTGTGGTTCAGCTGACACAAGGTAACCCAACCACACCTAGGTTTTAGCACAGAGCTAAACAGTAGCCCAAATGCTTTCTTTGACCTCCCTTAGTGCCTGCAGTTCACCACAATATTCAAATACTGGTATATAAAACTGTTTTCTTTACACACTGTGTAAAAAGAACCTGGTATCACAACATTTCCAGAGAGTTCAAACGAATAAGAATTAATGTTGAAGCTCTATACTCTTCTATAAAGAGAGAGCTGCCTCTTCTTAAACTATATTCTACCGTTGTATTCTGCATTCAGTGCAGGTGCCTTGCCAGACTTCACACTTAATTTTGTTCTTTACACTGCCTCCAAACTCAAGCATTCCTCCTCTGCTTCCTCTTTCCCTATCAGGTAATTTAGGGGCAGGTGTAGTTTTACACTGGTGAAAGAAATACCCATCTATTGCCTACTATGCCCTGTCTTTCTGCCTCTTCAACAGCATGTGAATGATCAAAGGAAAATGCCACTAAAGCAAGGCAGGAATCGCTCCTGCCCTCTGCAAATGCATAAAGGCTTATTTTCAATTAACTTACTCCTTGCAGTTATTATCAGTGCAAAACTGATGTGAACACAATGCTGAGATCTGGCAGCATTTTACACCTACCATACAATGATGTAGAAGTCGTAATTCCATCTGCCCTTGACTACAAGGAAAACCTTCAAGGCCAAGTAGTTTTATAGAATGCAACTCAGATTAAACAATAAAGGCAATACAACTGCATGACCTTCCTTTTGAAACTCTGGTGTGTCCTTTGTTATTCTGACACAAGCTAAAACCAGTCACAGGAGCACTCACTCATGTGCAAAAGTGCCAGAAAAATCAGGCTCCAAGTTAAAAGAAGATTTTGGCACCTGATTTTGAGCTGTATGAAACCCCTAGAGGATGTGTCACAGAGGACTGAGATGCAATTGCCAAATTTTTGGTAGCAAATACTCAGAAGCACATTCAGACTACATGGAACCAAGAGTGACTTTATCTTGTGCTATGTATGAGGAAAATCCCAAGTTTTTAAGTTACCAAGTTAATTCTTGCTGAAAACAATGACATGGTCTGCCCAGACACAAGTAAAAATTGTACACACAATTATCTGTATACATACCCTGGCACTGACAAAACAGGTTAAATTGCAGGAGCATCATCACAGAACAGTAATGCAATTGCAGAGGATGGAACACAATGATAAAATGGTTTATTGCTACTGTTCCTTTTTCCCTGTTCTGGGAAGGATATAGCATCTATTCCAAAGGACACATCACTCAGACAATCCATAGAGATGTTGTAAGATGTTCCCTCACTCAATCTACAACCCCCAGACAAAACTATTTGCCCAACATGAGACTACAAGGAGCCACACATTCTCCTTTTGTCCTTACATTCCCTTTTCTCCCTCTTGAGAATGGACAAACCAGAAGATAGGGCTAAGACTCTTGGGGCAGAGGAACAGAAAAATGTTATTAAAATGAAATGTGCACATAAGTGGTTTCTGTCTTGGGATCTGAAGGCCAAGTTTATTAACCACCTGGGTGGAAAGCACAGCTTATATAATGCAGACTATCCGAGGACTGCCATCCCAGTCACTCCACACAACTCCTTCTAACTGCTAGTCCAAATAAGAGCAATTTTTACTGGCAGAACCAACATAACAGGGATGAGGGATCTGGATGCCAACTTACAGATGAAGAAAGAAGAAACAGGCATTTAAAATAGAGTAAATAGAGACCAATCCATATTACACAGGCTACTGAATAGCTCTGTAAGGGAAGTAAGGCTTTGTTCCTTCTTAAACTCAAAAATTAGTTTGTCATCAGATAGCTACTCAGTGCTAAATAAATACTGACAGATTCTGCCACTGTCAATGACAGCATGTCCTGGAAAACATCTGAGGACTTCAGCTCTTCTCTACCTGTACTCTGGAAGTCTGCTTTCCCCAATACTGTATGCTTACGAGATGTCAGTAAAACCCATGATAAACCTGAAGAAATTTTAGCTCTGGGAACAAGATGGGTTTGTTCATTGAACACTGGACCATCTGGTTGTGAGGCCACAGCTCTGTATCTCAGTGATTTGAGAGTCTGTCTTTGGTTTCCTATTTCTCCATTTTTTTCAGATTCAGCTCAAGAGACTGCCTACCATTCTGTGGCTGTAGAGTTCTTACCTCGGAGGGTCCTTAATGTTGCTTGAGGAATCTGTATGACTCCACCACCCAAACCACCAACACTTGAGGTTCACTTTGTGTTGCATTTAGCATGATCTAACCTTTCACTGCTGCAGAAAGAGAGGGGTTTGTTTCATCCTGTTCATCCTCTACTGCATCCTATCCCCCTGTCTTAGCTATCTATGCAGCAACAAGGCTGCTTCAGCTTGCAGAACTGACAGAAAACAAATTATTTGTATGGGGTGTGGATTAGCCATCATGGGGGGAAAGAAAAGAGGAACCTCTTCAGAGGAAGCTCACTGCTAGATTAAAAGCTTACAGGGATTTACAGGACTTCCTTGGGGGTTCAGCTCATTATACAGCCATATGTACACTGTAAAACTTAGGCTAAGCAAGTATCAAATGAAATTCAACTCCTTTGTTACAGCATAATGATTTTTGTGAACATTTTACCCAAAAAAGAGTGATCAAAAATCAATCAGGGCAAAAATATTAATAAAAAAATTAAATAGGAAGCCAAATATTAAATACAAAACTTTAAAACAATGTTCCCACTGGAAAAAAATTCTCACTTTCTTTAAAAAGCTATTTTCTAGCCACTAAATAAACTCAGAAAATTACACATGATATGCACAGCCATCCTAGAGAGCATTTATAGCAGTTACTTGAAATTCTGATGTCACTCACAACAGATATATCAGCTGGTAGTTCTAAAAACTTGATCGTATATTAAAAGCTATGACCAATATTGTTTTGTGTGCATAGAGATAAACATCCTGCTCAAAGATCTGAACTCCTATTTAAAAACAAAACCAAACATTAAGAATAAAAAGCACCCAGTATGGTTCTGAGACACATATGTGGCTGCATTGCATATTCCCTGCCTACACTGGCAGTGTGGGAGCTGTTAGTCATCTAATGCGCATATTTGCTTGGCACCATGCCTTTACTTTGGCATGCAGGCAGGAAAGATGATCACCCGCTTATTGTATCCGTACATCCTCGCTGCAGCTTCAGCAGGCAGCATGACCAGGCCCTCCCAGTTCAAACTGCAGGCTGTTGGGAGGCACACCAGTTCAAAGTGAAGCCCAAGGACTGGGAGGTTCTTAAGCACATTTGTAAAGGAAAGGGCAACTTTTAAATTTATGCTGTTTAGACACATTCTCTGTTGGGACCTAACAACATGTTTATTTAAGAATAAGGACCTTTTATTAATTACAGGCCTGATTTAGTTTTGCTTTCAACACTGGCACAGATCCTTTCACTATTTTCAAGGGCATGAGAGGTTCTCAAGCTGGTTTGTTTTAACTGTCCTACTCTGCCTCTGTTTTGGAGAGGCTCGGAACAGAACCTAAATTTCATTTTCAAGTGAGGGTGCATAAAACTTCCTTGCCCAGACTACAGCAGGATAAGACACCCCATCCCTTTGGGAATCCCAATTTCATTTGAACTATACAAAACACATACAAGAAAGGTGTGCTTTTTTAGTGTAATGTTGTTAGTGGAATCTGAAGAGTAAGGGTGCCTCAGTGTTGTCAGACTTTGAAGGAATAGCTCTGGACATCTCCCTCCCAATGTCCTTGATTGAATACTGAGAACCAGTATTTTGCTGTGAGATACTTCATGTTACAACCTCCTTTATGTAGAATCAACAAAGCACCAAAGAATCTGCTTTCTGACACGCAAGGGAAGAAGTGTTTTGAGTGGAGGTAGCTCATGCCATTGCTTGGATATCTCAGTGGTGAAACAACTTCACACTGACTACTGCACTTACATCAAGGACAAGTCTCACACTGCTCCACTCCACTGTAGAAACTGGTAAGGCCAGCCTTCAAGGGTAGTCTGGACCTTGTAGGATCTCTCTAAACCCCTTTCTTATTCTAACTGCCTTCAGCAATATGGGCTGCCGTGTCCCTGCTGGTTTTGACCCAAATGTGCCCAAGTTTAGATTCCCGAGGACTGCAGTGTACTGCAGTTACTTCCTTAGTGTAATGTCTGCTGACTGCGCTCAGTGCTCATATCTAGCTGAAGGGAACAGCTTTTGACAAGCAGGAGTTCAGAACAGGTAAGATCTGGTCTGATCTAGTGGAGCTCTGTCTTTAAATTTGATGACAGTAAGAAGAAATATGTGGGAAGCATCCACAATAATCAACCATCTCAAGTTAATTAGCAATTAATTTAGTGAGCTACTAAAGTCTAGTGAAGACGAATCCTGGGAGATTCTGGTCACAGTTTCCCTGATGTAAATCTAGATTAACTCCTAGAGAGAACATCAATCTCCATGACAGTTACTTCAGATTTACACCCAGCTACTCTGAATTTGTGCACTTGTTTTCACAGCCGTGTGGGAGATCTGTCTCAACACAAATCAGCTCTGCTCTCATGCAGATTCTGCAAGATACACAGTTACAGTTCTGTAAAAATCCAACCTCGGTGAAACAGGGAATTTATATTCACTGATGAAACCTAAGCCTCCCACATAACAGACAAAAACTCTGCTACAGAGCCTGCCACTACAAGTGGTCACAGTAGCTTCTTTAGTTCTCAGTCTTCACACAGTGAGGATAATTCCCTCTCACTGGATTTCACAAAGCACAACAGCAAGAATCGAAATTACTACATTCTTCTGCCTAGGACTCCTAAGAGTATTAAGAACATCAGATCCACAGAGTCAGTTTTGAGTTCAGTTTTACAACCCCAGCAAAATCCACACAATTGTTCAAGGTCATCTTTCTGAGAGGCTACAGAGAGAGCAAACACCTTCTGGCCATTAGCACTGACACTTGTGATGCAGACTACAGCTGCATCACAGAAATTTGATATGAAATTAGGAGATACTGTCCAGCCACATGGCCTGTCACCCTTTTACCAGTTTTACTCAGATCTGCATCCACTTCTCTTCACACCCACAACTTTCCCCTTTCTTTATCCATAAGTTAACCACTGGTATAATGCCCCTTTCCACCCACAGGAATCTCAATCCAAGTGGTGCAGCCCTGGTCATGAAATTCTAAGCTGATTCAGAGGTGTATGCCTGCCTGCGTGCTTCCTGGTGAGCCAGACTACAGGTCACAAAAGTAACAAAGAGCAGAGTGACTGGGAAACATTGTACGAGAAACAAGCTGAAAACAAAATAGTAATGGTAATTTTTAAGGGGCGTTGATCTTATAAAAGATTATATTTTCTCTAAGCAGTTCAACACAAAATAATTTCTTCTACACAGGCCACTTTGGGTCTTACAGCTGGAGCTCCCCAAAACTGTGTAACATTTATGACTTTTGCTACAGATACAAGTTATGTCACAGTATAAAAGGATGAGTATTTAAACAATAACTATTCCAGAATGACTATGCCCATACACAAAGTTATTTAGAAAGTTATTGCACAAAAATGCAGTATGGACATTGTGTAAGTACTGCAGAATAGTGTAGCATGCCACAATAAAAACAATTCAACACTTTAATGGGATGAAGCAAAATAATCTCCTCTCCAGATGTACCAGGAACTAAGTAAATCCCACAGCACCCTATAATTCTTATCTCAACCCCCATAAAATTACTGGAAAGAAATAAAGCTAGAATTACACACAAGTCTCAGGTGCTTCTTGTGAACTTAACTGAACTTCACCAACAGATAGGAACTCAACTTGTTACTGATGGCTGGGCATAAATATCATGCTTAATTTCTAGAAGAGTAAGTGGACTCAAAGAAATCTTTCTTTGTACTATTTCTCAAAGATCGCACCAGCTGACTCATCCTCCTGCCTAAAGTACAACATGAAAGTAAAGCAAAGCAAAACAGAATATCTGAAATTATCAGAACCAAAATTGCTTCCTATAGTAGCAGGAGATAGACTAAAAACAAAATTGGATGCCAATTCACAAACTGCCATTACATTTCCAGGAAGCCAATCCACCAAGGAACATACTGCACCCTAGAGAGTACTTAATGAATAGTGACACATTTGCAATAGGCTAGTTAAGGTTTTGCCAGCATTTAGGTTTTAAATCCCTCATATGTTAGCAAAACAAACTTACTGAAAAATTATATACAGGGTTCCAGTCCAGGAAAAGAGACTCTGGGAAGGAGGTGGGGAGGAATTGTTACTGCCACAGTAGATTGGATTTCATGTTTTAATTTTAAAAATAAAAAATAAATAAAACTTGAAAAAGAAAGGAGACGCTTTGAACCATTACAAGTTCCAAAGGCAGAAAACATTTTGGCAGGCATTTTAGGCTGAATCCTGCAGGTAGTAAATGCCCTTGAGTCTAATCTCAGTGAGACATGAGTTGCTAGCATCCCCCCAAAGAATGAGGGATCCCCAGTGTCTGAGTACACATTTACATCCATGGGTCTCAAAGCACAAAGATGTTTCTGTGGTCTGGATCACGGTCCATCTATACTTCCTCTGTTATTCTTGCATTAAAGAGCTTGATCTTTCTTCCATCAGAAGGCTGATGATGTTTACAGTCCAGGGCCCAGAAGATAAGCACAATAAACTTGCAAACATGATGAAATATACAGTTCATATAAGAGCTTTATGCACTGAATATAATTTGCATTAGATGGAGCGTTACTCTCCCCTTGATATTTATATATGGAGTATTTCACGGTATCTTGGCACTGTTTTTTTAACTAGAAGCTATATAGCATCTAATTTGGAGCCCCTACAGTTTCCAGCCCCATCAGCTGGAACAGACTGCACGCTTCTGACTTCCAGTTCTTGGAAATGGATTGCAATAGTGCAGGGAGGAAGCAGCATTAGACATTGTTAAGAGAATGGACAGGGCAGACAGAGGCCTTCATGACCATCCAAATCTGCATTAAATCGCCTCAGTACTCAAGTAAGGCCAGGAGGGTTAAAAGTACAGGTGTTAAGCTTAAAGTAAAGCCACTAAGTGCTTTCAGTACCAAATGGAAGTCCATCAGCTGACAGCCCCCATCCTTCACTGTGCTAAGTGCCTCTAAATGTCCTGTATCCTTCAATACTCCCGGCACCTTCACAGCTGTGCACGTGTACCCAAGAGCTGCCCACAGAGTGCCTCAGGCCTCGGCTGCAGCCAGGTCTGCCCCGCTCGTGAACCCCAGCCCCAACAGTGGGGCATGCAAGGATCCCCATTTTAGCCTGCCCCATGCACTGTGGCTGTGTAACAGGGGACAGCAAACAGGTATTGAGGCTCCAGGGCCACGCCACAGCCTCGCCAGATTGTTTATTGCCAGCTCAGCACTGATTAGTGCCCTTTTGATGCACCTACCCATTTTAAAAAGCCACATATTTCTCATAGAGTCCCCGCTGGGCCTCAGAAGGCAGTGGCAGTCTGCCATGTCTTTTCTAAGAAAGGAAGCTGGGTACAACAACTCAGTTCCTAGGTCAGGACTCAGGAGCTCCCCACCCTGTCTGATACAAGACTTCCCACAGTAGTCCAGTATTGTCTTAATTTTACTTGATTTTGTTAAGTATTTGGACATTGAGTCATATATAAATGTACCTGAAACATGTCCACCTTTAACATATCCAAGTTTGAAAAGATTGGCTTATCCATTCACAACATTAAGACCCTGTAAGTCAACAATCAACACTGATCCTGACTAGCAATTACTGAGGAGAAATCAATGTAACTCAGAACCTTGTCTTTCACACATTATTGTCTCCCCAGCATAAACCATCAGGCAAGAGGCTGACCTTCTTGCATAAACCCCTTTTCTACGAACAGGTGGAGTTTAGTACCAGGGTAAATGAATCTGAAGAGGATTCAGAGAGCAGACAATGCTCTAAAAAGAACAGTTTTCTTGTTTCCATTATTATACCAAATGTCATCTTCCTGTTTGCTAAACAGCTGCCTTCTCAGGTTTGACTGACCCAGTGATCTCGGGGTGCCACACAATCTCTGAAGGAAGCAGAACTGCTTACCCCAAAAGGATGAATGCACTATCTCAAACCATCTGGGTATCACTACTGTATCCATTTAGCCTATTGCTGCCACAGCCTTAAAAATTAATGAGTTCTCCAGGGAATAGACACAAAGCTCAAAGCAAATGAAGCTGCTGCCAACACTGTTTTCCCCTTCCCTAGACACCACTTCAAACCAAAACAGAAGAGCAACTTTTTCCCCTCAGCTGAGTATCAGAATCCTTTCAGACAGAAAAAAATACCTACGCCTGTGTGGACAGACCTTGAAATTTCCCTTCTTACCAGCCAACACCACATAATCTAACCTTGTTCCCTCTGCCATCCAAGCTAAACATGAAGAAAAACCAAACTTCATTTTTGGGTAATGTCTGAAGTGATCTTGGTCCAAGTTTTGTTAAGATGTTGTTAAACCTTGCTTAGAAATGATGACCTGCATACAACTTAAAGGGATGCTTAATTTCTCCAGTTCTGGAACTGATTTGATTTCTCACTTTTCTCCTTTTCTGTGCAGTAGTTAACAACATGTCCACAGATATGATATCACATATACACAGAAACACAGGTCAGCAAAGGCATTTATGTAAGACCCCCTCCTTTGAGGAGCTATCTCACACAAAAGGGAACATCAGCAGATGGAGCTCTGTTTCTGCATCACACTCTTCAAATGTGAAAGCCTGGCAGGTGCAGAGGGGGATAGGAACAATCACACTCTCACCCTTTCCAGCTCTTGCTTTTCATGGCACCACTGAGCACAAAAGAGAAACAGCTTCTTCTGCCTTCCAATCCCTTTGCTTCCCCAAAACCACTCCCTGCATCAACCAGTGTCGGAGTCTGCCAGGAAAAGGTTTAGAAATCCTCAAACAAAATGCGTTAAGCATCCAGAATTATCATCAATTAGCAGCTCCAAAACAATGAAATGAGGGATTAGCGCAGCAGAGGAGCTCTGAAATTTACACTGATCTAAGGTCTGAGATCTGTTCTCAAACAACAGGAAAAAAAATGCTTTTCTAGGGCAAAAGATCAATACCATGCAAATCACTGTGACAAGCAAGCAAGGCTTTGTCTACCCTGACATATTAGCAGGATCTCAGATTTCTGCTCATCTCTACCTCTGCTAATTTATGAAGCATCAGCTCCTAAAATCATGCAGGAACCAAGGAAGAAAATTAGCAATTACAACCAGGTAAGTACAATGCTTAAGTTCAGTATTGCAGGAAAAGTCCTAAAAATGGCTGGCTGGATTAATGAGGCATTTTCCAGGACATCAGGATGAGGTTTCTGAATACCTGCTGTGTTCTCAGAATCCGAATGATGTCCATAGCAATCAGTTGCAGAAGAGGAACAAAAAAAACAGAAGCAAGTTACTTTCATGTATCCTGTGATGGTGGCCATCAGCTCATTTCAGCCCATGAAGAAGTCCCTTACAACCATGGGATTTCACAGCTCCTGGGGAAAAGCTGCTTCTTTCATACTTGGCAATATCACTATCAATCAGAAGCTGCTAATCTGACAGGACGCAGTGGACAAAGAGAGCAGTTTGTACTTCCCTGGTCTGAAACCTTTGTGGCAGAAGGTTACTCAGCTCTTTTCAAGAGGAAGAGAAATACAGACCTACAGGAGCTGACACTTGGGCTGGAGAGGTGGTGGACACAGATGGACAGGGTGGAAGCCATGCACAAAGCAGCAGAGATTGGTATCAGCTGGGAAAATAAGAAGGAAGAAAAGCTTGTAGACACAGATAGGAAATACTCTATTCCAAACTGGAATAAACATCTGGTTTCAAGGACAGACAATAAATTAGCTTAGAGACCTACTCTCAATTTCTGTTCAACATCAACAACCAAGAGAGTAAGTCAGATGCCTTAATAAAGCAAATTCCCAAATGACAGCAGACACTATTCCAGCTAGCTTTGGACTGTCTTCCCAGTGTAATCAGCAATCTCATAGGCACAGCTTTACAAATCCCAGGCCACTAGACTGTGACAGAATACAGTGAAGCCATAGTTAACATCAGCAGTACTTTAAAGCAAGCTTGTCAAGCAGAAGAAAATCTTTTTCTAAATCCTGGATACATAGACAATAAGCTCTTCTGTCTAAACACTGGAATCAGCATCATGCCTACATCAGTATCTTACCTCTGGCACCATTTTTTTGGGTTTAAAAACTGCCTTTATTAAAGTTAGTAAGTCTAACACTAAAGCCATGCCCAGGGCTAACACAAAGCAACAGTTCTCAATTTAAACTAATATAATGTAATCTAATATACTTACAGATAACAGACTGAAAATTGATGTTCTGAGCTGCACAGACTACACTGCAGATAAAACATGGTTGCTTAATTGCTGGTTCAGTATTTAGCATCACTACATAACTTTAGAGCACTGAATCTCCATTTTTGATCTGCTGCCCTCTGGCAGCATGCAGACCTGTGACAATGGCCAAAACTACATTCAAGATCTACAGCATTTCCAATTGGGAGTCTGAGGGGTTACAGTGCTAGAGAGCTCATAGGAAATTCAAAGGGATGATAGTTTTTCCTAACAAATTCATACACTGTTGTACATGATGCAAAAAGTTCAAACGAGATAAAAGAGCAAATGTCAGTGCCTGCTTTGGGGACAATATACATAATTCAGAAATTTGGGATGTTAGAAAATGTACAAAGCATAGAGAATGTTACACGTGCTTGCAGTAATTTACCACAAAGAACAGAGCACCATCTGAAAACATGGTTTAAAGCAATAACTAAGAGGCTGAAATACAGACAGCATTTGGGCACTCAGCTCCTTGTGTCTGTTGGTGCAAGTCAGGCATCATGCAAGTATGAGGGAAGTCCTCTCCTAATTTAAAAGAAAGTAACTACTTTAATTACGTGACCATTCCAAACAGGCTCTGAAGTACAAAAGCAATCATCAGCACAATAAAATAACCATTACATGCTCTTTAGTCACAGGGATTGCTACAATAATTCTTGAAGCTCCCAACAGTTTCATAACAAAGTAGTCACATCTGCAGTTTCACAGAAATTAGCATCTCTGTGCCAACGTTTCATCTTACGAATGTTTGCAGGCTACGATTTCCATGTTTAGAAGAGGAATGAAACAAGGCAACGACTTAAATTATTCCACCTCTCTGGCTTGCTATTCTGAGACTTAAGGAGCAGAGGCTTCAGTCAGGGTAATGGAATGGTGGCAGTGATCTCCACTGGCAAGGGAGGCTCCGCTGCTGAAGGAGACAGCTTCAGCCAAGCCCCAGTCTGGTAACGTACACTGTTACTGATACTGAAAATCAGGGAACAGATGCTGTTGGAGTACCAAATGGAAGGCATTCTGCAAAAGAAAATAAACAAACCTAGCCATACTCAACCAGTCAAGATACAGGAAGGAAGCAGCAAGTGTTTGTTCCTAAAAGCAAAAAGGACTCTGCAGAACCACCAGAAAAAAAAATGCACTGCCTGATGAATAAAATGAAATCCCTTCCCCAGAATCTCTGGATGATGCTAGGAAAAAACACATTAAGCACACGTTATTTACCTGCATTAAAACACAAAAACCAAAAAAATCAAAAAAATCAAAACCAAACAGATAAGTGTAATTCAGTGAACTGACAGTAAATTCAAAAGTGGTATCACATATCCAAGAATGCTTCAAATAACATCTCTGGTAAAACAAGTACTCTCTTAGGGAGGCTGAATCAAGATGCCTAGCTTGCTTCTAAGTGTCCTGACCTACACATTATGACCTAAATCTTGCAAGAGTGGAGAAAAATGAAACCTCAAGCCTATATAGATTCTCATTGCCATTTGCAGGCCTGCAATGGTCTGCTTTCCTTACCATCTTATGTGAGTATATGCCTGTATTTTAATTATCACAAAATTTTGGTCAATTCCAAGACACCAGTATGAGCTGCAAAATGGAAAATATGGAACGCATCCAGGGAGATCCATCAGTCTGCTTTTTGAGTAGGTAGCTAATCAACAGCTAATTGTAAGAACAGGTCTCCAGTGTGTCTGTGTGGGAAAGCTTCTGCTGCTTGTGTTGTCACCACAGCTGCACGTGACAGCTGCCAACCTACAACCCATGGACTGCTTGTGACAACCCAGATTTCAGACACCAGCTGGGGTCAGTGAGCAGGTCCAATAGGCTGTTCTGCTCCCCTGGACTTCTCTCAACCAAAGAAGAAACTTCTCAAGTGCTGTTCTCCCCATCCCTTTAATGTTCACTTGACAGCTCTCATTACACACAAGTGAAGTAAAGCTGTGCTCCAGGCAAGCTGGTGGGAGGCAGGAATGGGGCTGCAAAACCCAAGGTAACTGTTGGTTTGGCCTTTTGAATCCTGCCTTGCCAAAGGACACAAAGCTTCCTATACCCCAGTGGAGCATCCCTTATCTTGCATCCATGAAGTGGTCACATCCACCTAAAAATGCCCTCAATGCTCTTAGCTGACAAAAATCTCCTGCCATTGAAACCGGAAGAGAAAGAAGGTAATAATTGGAATGACCTGCTTTTACAGACTGCAAGTCATCTATTATGAAAATGGTTATTATTTATAGCAACTGAGAGATAAAATTCAGAACAAATACCCTCACTCTGCAAAATTCGGAGGTTTTTTTTCCCCCAGTGGTTTTGGTTATTCAACAATATCCAGAAGAGTTCTTTACCAAATGCCAGCATTTGTATTTTCTAACATGCTTTAAAACACCATTAGAGGCTCATATCACTGGTGTTATGAACATAATATGGTTTCCCAGTGAAGGGGAGTAGCAACTATCTAGAGGGAAAAAGGAAATGTTTGTCTCAGGGTAGAAACCACAAGGATTATTATTTTCTGCAATGTGGAATTGGGGGCGGGGGGGAAAATACAACCTCATCTTGAAAGTGATGTGTACTCTGGTCCAAATGAAGTCATCACCTAAATTTATCTCAGCCACCCTCACTAAGAGGTGAAATCAGAAGGGAATTAAGCTAAGAGGGGGAATCAGAAGGCAACTAAACTATGAAACAGTAACCTAAGGAGTATGTTATAGTATCAATAATGAAGGGAGCTGTGCGCAAACCTCATAGTGGTAAATACCAATGGTCCTATTCAGTCTTTAAGAATGTGAAAGTTTCAAGTCTGCTTCTAAGAAAGTCAGAAACAATACAGTAGGTTGTTAAAAAATTAAAAATTAAATAACTGAAGGTAAACAAAACATCTAAAATGTATCTCCTTGATAAAGCACTTGTTTAGAAAAGTTTTGCAATTTAAATTCAGTCACAATTTTAGATCGTATTTTCTCTCAAGCCACACTTAATTTGTTGTAATATGTCTTTTGACTCACTTTTGCAATGAGTTCACGGGCTGATGTGGTCCCACAGTGCAAATACTCCACTGTCAATTACTTCAGAGTGTGACATGAAAAACATAACTTAAACTTTGTGCACTATAAAGAAAAACTAAACTGCTTAGTGATTTTTAACAAATAATTCACTTCTTTTTCGAAAAAACAATTTCCTTCAAGCATCTTGTTTGTTCCTTTGAATTAATAGCCCCCACTGTCCCATGTCTACTCTTCCTTTGCCATTTATTTAAAACAATTTTATATTTAACTGACTTAATTTTACAGACTAGTGCTAGTCATATGCAAATTTTCAACATCTAATTCATAATAGCACTTAATAGGAGTTATCTTTATCTGTACCCCTCACATTTGAATAAAGACATCTCCAGACACACAGAACTCATGGGATCTAGGGACGTTGGAATTTCTAGGTATAATTGCGATTGCAGTAAACATGCATTTCAAGAAGTAACAAATGTTTATCACAGAATATTCTGAGTTGGAGGAAACCCACAAGGATTGAGTCCAATGCCACAGAGTCACTTTGCTGCGCTAGTAACACAAGATACATCATGACCTGAAGAAACACCTGCAGCTGTAAATACAAAGAATTCCTCTACATTGAAAATATGCTGTTCACTCAGCATATACAGAGCAAACAAAGGAGTGGATATCTAAGAGGATTTTTAACCTTAACTTCTCCTATTGGGACCACAGATGAAAATGTGTATCTTTGTGCTCTTGCTACATCTCTACTTGCACTGTTAAAGGGCTCCTTTCATTTTTTTATTCTCCTTTAGGTTTAGATTTGATCTCACCCACTGCTGCAGTACTAATTCAAATCTAAGAGTCTGTCTACACAGGGCTACACACCAGAAGAGCCATTCCAAATATTCAGGCACATACATTTCCAGTTCACAATCTGATTGCATAAGGGCCATGTGTGTGTGGAAAATAAGCTTGGTATGCTAATGTTCATGAATTTCTGTATGCAGATTAGCCCTCAATTTCCCAATTAAATAAATCCATCTCCCACATCTCTCGGTGTCACATAGGAATGAGGGACAGCATTTGATAACTGCCTACTTACAAATACAAATAGGACCATACTTTGGAAGATTCTTTCTGCCTTTGTTTTTTACAAGAACTGTATAATGAAGATGAAAGGGAATATTAGGCAGAGATAAAATCCTTCCACTTTTTGAAATGGAAAAATCTAAGTCCACTGGACTTGCCCACTAAAATATCTAGTGATTTTTTTTTTACCCAGAGCAGCGGTCAATCGTTTATCTGCCAAGAATTGTCTTGGGTTTGTATTTAATATTGTGGTTACAACTGTGGAATGTATTTCAGGGCATCACATGCAGTGTTAGTGTCCTGGCCTCCCAACTTCCAACCTGTTCCCTAGTGACAGAAGCCTACGCTGCAAAAGGCCTCAGTGATTAAAAAAAGTTCTGAAAGGGTATGGAAATCATTCATATGAGATATTTTGCATATTTAATTACATCAAGGACCTCATGACCTTTGTCAACTGCAGGTTTTAAAGAGTCTTTGGAACACACAGCTATACAGCTTACACCATCCATTTCCTTGATTTCCAGGCAGTTCTGGAAACAAAGTCATTCAGAACTGATAGGTGCAGATCGCAGGTTCACCAGGATAAATTAAATGTCTTCCTCTAATGTAGAGTGCTTCAATTCACACTCACTTGTAGAAAAAACCTAATTGCTCCATAGTCATAATAATACAACTGAACAGAAATAAACAAATCTACATGGCTCCTGAAAGCAGTTTCTAATCCACTATTAAGTTTCTTCAGTACAAGAACTTGTAAAGTCAAGGACATCCAATTGTCCTTCAGACATACAATTTCAGACTAGACTACAGTGACATCTTATGCTGTCAGTGTCTGCTAGGAACTCTATCCTCCATCAGCTTCTTTAAGGAGCATTCTTATCTTGCACAAAACTGCTGCTTTCAGAGTCCTGGGTGCTCATCAGCACTTTTAATGAAACCTGATCTGTAGATAATCAACGGGCAGAACAATTCTAGCAATACATGGACTACAACACTGGAATGATGTTTAAAAAGCAGTATAATTAAGACTAGCTGTGTCATAGCTTATGCAGTTTGATGAAGCAGTGTATCCACACAAACATCAGTTTAGATGGTGACATGTTAGCTGTGGATGTGGCAGGGAGCAAAACTAGCAAGGATCAGGCTCTGCACACTGCAGTGATTGGTAACTTCTCACTGAAGCTTTCAAAACCTGCCTGAAGCTCTGGCCCATCTGGAGGTAACAAGTTTGCACACACAAAGACATCATCCTAAACAAATTACAGAGACATCATCCTAAACAAATGCAAGTATGTAAAACATATTACACATAATTTTCACTCTTGCTGGCTCTCACTGCTGTTTGAGCCCAGCCTCATACACTTATTTTCTAAAAGATGTTCTAAGTGGCTTTATTATATACTGCAATAACAAAAGTTATTTATGTGATGATAGATAAGGGAGATCACAATCTCACTGTAACTTAAGCAAGTTGCTTATACCTGAAGGGCGAGTTCGTGTCAAAAATGAGTTCCTGTTAGCACACGCAGTTGTGTCCACAGGGCAGAATTGCTATAAAAAACCAGAAAGTTGCACTGTCTAGCTGTTATACCCATACACACAGAAGTAAAACACAGAATGAAACTAAATATGATACTGAATTGCAAAACAAACAAGAAATAAATTTTTTATGCTCAAGATCCAACTCCTAAAAATACTAAATATTTTTGGCAGCTACTCATGACCTTAAACCAGGGTTACCAGACTGATACTTTCTATTACATCCATCTCCTTGAGCTGCAAACAAGGATCTGAGCCCTACTGAAACAAGTTAGGAAAGGCTGCTCTTGCCCCAAAGAGGTTAGGAGTCATGTTACATGCAGCAGGTCACTAAACAAGGAAGGACTTTTTTTTTGTAAAAAAGTCACAAACCAATAACATACGACTTACAGGCATTCTAGGTGGTCAAGGATCAGGACTCTTACAACACAGGAGCTTGAATCTGATTTCTAAGATGTGAATTATTACCATACTAGCTCTTTAAAGTTGCTCAAAATCCCAGGACAGTCTGGTTCTGTAGAATTAAGAGAGGAGTCTGAAAAGAACATGAGCTCCATCATGAGATAAAAAATACTGTGACATTCCACAGATGTTCAAAACCCTTGCCTTTCTTGACTATCATAGCTTGCTCTCTATGTGGTAGCATGGATACACACAGCACACACATACTCTGCTGGCCTTATTCTGCTAAAGATGCTTTAGTGCAAATCAGTCTTTCAGTTCTTTAATTTCATTTGCATATTTTCTTTGCAAGGAAGTCTCAAATATTCTCTAAAGTAGAAACACATTATCTCTGCAATCTCAAGATAAACTCTCGAAGCATCAGTTTAAACCAGGAAGCCGGCCCTGCTGTAGGGTGAATCTTGGGTCACATCACTCACACGCTCCTGTGGCCTACACAGGGTAAACAGGGAACTGGAAAAGAACTGTGAGAGCAAAATTCTCAGTTGTGGGATTCTGTCATGCACCTTTTGAAAAGCTACAAGTCAGAAAGGCTCTTCTACAAAAGCCTCCACACCTCTAGTCTCCACTGCCTCTTCTGCCTTTGGACTCAACATTCCACAGGAGAGAGTGATCTGGTTAAGCAACTAACAGCCAACCAAACCTAGCAAAACTCCGTGCCTTTCAGAAAGGGTTGGCTTGTGGACAATTGCGAGGAAAAGCCAAGAAAGTGAAATTCTTCAGTGCAGTTGGTTAGGCAAATTTACTCATTTTATTCCTGAAACATAAATTTCCTAACTGTACATGACTTCACTCCCTTTGTTAAACAAACTTAACTTCCCTGTCTCATCTCTTCTGTGGACAAGCCCAAACCATGGCTGACCTTTTTAGAAAGAGGCAGAAAGAACAGATTTTTTTTTTTTTTAAGCTGTGTTGAAAATCATTATAATTGCTCCT
>VZSE01008501.1:2459659-2512742 GCA_013398275.1 Promerops cafer | reverse complement strand
AGCGGGAGGAGGGCAGGGAGGCGGAAGGGGAATACGCCCGAGGGGCGCGGGCGAAGCGCGGCTGCTGGCAGCCGCCCCTCCGCGCCCCGGCGGCGCTGGGAATTGGCTACAGCGGCGCTACTTTTTTATTATTAATTTATTTTTTCCTTCTTCCTCGCCCTCCCCCGCCCCTCCCTCCTTCACAGTTTCTCCTCGCAAGCTGCCAGGGCAGAGGGCTGAGAGCCCGGCGGGCAGCGCAGGGCCCGGCTCCAAGTGATAGTTGATATCGGCGTGGGGCGTCTCAGGCAGCTCGCTGCAAAACCCGTTAGAATGGAAACATAAACCTGCCCCTCAAACTGGGGACCCCAACCAAGCCCAGGCTGGAAAGTCTTGGTGTAGGAGAGGAGTTAAACCTCTTCTTGTAATCCTGGGGAACACATTTAACCTTGACTGGCTGAGGCGCGATCAAAGCCCGATTTATCAGGCTGAGCATGTTTCAATAAAATGACTATCTGTGTCCTTAATCGTATAAACGTTATTTATTGCGATGGCTTTTTGTCATGGTGTCTTCTAAATGCCACTTAACTATATATTTTTTGGAAGTCACGGCTTTAACGATTTTATGATCATATAAAATAATGAAAATTCAAGAAAAGGACATTTTCTTCTGTTTGATCCCTTCAAAAGACACCTATAGAAGTTTGGATTTTATGAAAGGGACCTTTCGAAACGTATCAGGACTAATAGAGACCATCTGGATACAGATGATGTAATTTAATTTTTTCAAGGTTTGTTGGGGGATTTTTTTATGTGTGTGTTTTTGGTTTTTGGGGTTTTTTTGGTTTTTGCTTTTTTTTTTTTTTTTTTTTTTTCCTTTTTTAAAGTACTGCACGGAGCTGCAATAGCGGGGCTTGGGGTTCTCCTGAATGCTTCACGTTATTAAAAAAAACACAGGGTCGATGACTAATTGTAAAGGATTTCCACCAAAAAGGCAGAGGTAGCTGCAGCTCGGGACCCGCCAGAGGAAGGCTCCGGGGCGCTGAGGACCCTCTTTCCCTCGGAGTCGGTGCACGGGGGTCGGCGCGGGCCCCCGGTGC
This sequence comes from Promerops cafer, assembly GCA_013398275.1. Classification (NCBI taxonomy): domain Eukaryota; kingdom Metazoa; phylum Chordata; class Aves; order Passeriformes; family Nectariniidae; genus Promerops; species Promerops cafer. The sequence goes on along the minus strand of VZSE01008501.1, from coordinate 2,511,666 downwards.
TGCCCTGCCCCCTCCCTCCCGCAGGTACATGGGCGCCGTGGGCTCGTCGCGGGTGATGTGCGACAACGTGCCGGGCCTGGTGAGCCGGCAGCGGCAGCTGTGCCGGCGGCACCCCGAGGCGATGCTCTCCATCGGCCGCGGCGTGGCCGCCTGGACGGCCGAGTGCCAGCACCAGTTCCGCCGGCACCGCTGGGACTGCAACGCCCTGGAGCGGGGGCAGCGCCTCCTCGGCCGCGTCCTGCTGCGCAGTGAGTCCCGCGGGCCGCGCCGGGGAGAGGGAGGGGCTTCCCGCGGGCTTGGGTGGGGCGTGCAGCCTCCGAGCCCACGGCCCAGGGTAAAAGGGAGTCTGGAGAGTCGGCGTGACGGTACAAGTGTTCCTCGTAAGGGTAATAGGGGCTTTTTTGGGGCTGGCACCCCCTGGGCAGTGTGCGGGAACGATGAGAAGCGGTGGCCATCCTCCTGTATCCTTCATCCTTAGCAAGGGTGAAGCTTGGTTTTACATTTCAGGAGGAAATTAAGAGCATGCAAAGTTATTTTAGGGTCTCACGGACAGCAGAACAGCATATATGGTAACCTGAAGGTCTGTATTGCTTAAAAACCTGTATCAAATCAGGGAGACAACGTGGGGTTTTGGCATATTAGGGGCTGGCTCTGCAGTTCCTGACTTTTCTCTTTTTTTGGTGCGTAATGGGTATCAAAACCCACGTATTAAGGCCTACAGGGAAATTGAGGCATCAGAATGTGGCAGGAGGACAGAAGACTTTCCATCACAGCCCAGCCTCGGGATACCAGTACTCGGGATGGGGCCTGCTGAAAGGGGCAGCTCAAGTGCGAACAGGAGCCCAGTGCGTAGGGATGGCAGACGACAGTCCCTCCTGCAGGCCGATTCCCGCTGGAGCATTTCGCCGGGAAAGCGCAGCAGCAGGGTGCAGTCCCTCCAGGGCTGTGCTGTCTGCGGGGTGAGAGGTCTGCGCCCAGGCAGGGGCAGCACTGCCCTCCAGGCACTGCGACATTTCAGGTCAGGCTCCGGGGGACAGAGAGGCAGGGCACACACATCTGATAGAGGTGAGCCAGGCTTGTGCACGCCCCAAGCAACTGAGGACTACATTGTGCTTCCCGCCCTGAGCGAGGATGGTTAAGCAGGGTGGTGGTGTCATCTAAGGGTCACAGTCTTGTAGTCATCCAGTGAGTCTTCAAATCTCAAATGTGGCCCTTTTGACTCAAAGAAATGGCTGAGATTTGTTACTGTGTCAGAATGTCCTCACCGAGGGATAAACCTGCTGACATTCGTAGTAACTGCAGCTCTTTTCACCAAGTGCCACACCCTGTGCACATGGCCTTCCTTGGTGCACAGCCAGCGGGGCTGACCCTGCCCTGGCACTTGTGTCCCTGGAATGTCCCCAGCATCATTCTAAGCTGTGAGCAGCGTGGCACCTGCAAGGAGGGGAGTAGGGAAGTACCCTGGGACCATTGCCCCACTGGTGGGGGCGGAGAGGAGGATGGCAGACACTGGGCATGCCGACCCAAGCTGGGGATTTTCATTCCGTGCTTGGTTCTGCTGCTGGTAAGCCACTGGCTCCTGTAACTGGCTTCATGTTCCCTTAGCAATTATTTGTGAGTAACCAGTAACGTCACCCATAGGCTGAAGTTTTCAGTGAGGTTTGTCTGATATTCAGGAAAACATGTGTGGCAGAACATAGCCTAATAATGATGAGGCTATTCAATAAAAAAAGTAAAAATGCAGTTTTTCCAAAAGTGAAGTTTTCACTGTTGGCTCATGTGAGAGAATGACAGCATCAGGCTTCTGAGCTCTGCACTGAGCCTGATCAGGCTGTGATTGCCATGGAAATGTAGCTTGATAGTGCTCTAATAAAATTGATTAGTTCAATAAACTCAAATAAACCTTGTCTCTTCCAACAATATCAAGTGTTTATTTTTAATTAACACTTTGCAGATTTTCAATATTTCTGAATAAGTTTTCTCAGAAATAAGTCTCCAAAAGAGCATGATTTGTAACAAGCCATGGTAACTTCTGCCTGATTTTGAAGGCAGTGTAGGGAAGGCATGGTTTGCCCAGTCCTTTTGTAAGCTTTTAGTTGCCATTTGCAAAAGGCTTGCACAGCACGTGGAAGCTCAGGGCCCATTCGTAAGTTAAACATATTGGTGCTACTGCAATTGAAATACTAAACAATAAGTTCTATGGTGTAATTCTACCTCTAGAAAAAAATCACTGTTAACATTTGTCTTTGAGGTCCTCTTTTACTGTGCTAACATTACTTAAGGCTTACAAGCCCTGCAAAGAGGTATCTCTCACTGCAAGCTGTCTTAGATATTGCAGAGAAATCTACTTGTCATTCTTCCTATGCTAAAAACTTTAAAAGTAGGAAAATATTCCATCACCATAAATAGGTTTGTGACAGTGTAATGTAGCTCTGTATTGTAAACTACTGCATCTTAAAATAAGAGCAGTTATTACACTGAAATATGTACCTAATTGCCTATGAGTAGGCATAGTCTAGAAATTCAGACAATCTTTGGTATAATAAAGTATCTTGATTAGGAGATGGGAAAGCTGCCAGAGCAGCTGGCATGAAGAAGTCACAGCTGCCAGACCAAATCCTGCCTCAAGCATGACACAAGCAGTGCCACTGATTTAATGGAACTTATTTGTGTGAATTACGGTTACGGGCTTGATTCTAGGCAGAAAACCTAATATTAACTTATTTTTCAGAAAATAACACCCAGGTTTTCTCTCTAGAATTTTTTAAGCAGGAAAGTCTATTTCAAGAGCTTCAGAAGAGGAAAATCTAGTTTCAAGAGTTACATGCAGTATTTTGCAATGTACGTGTTGTTTTAGTGTCCCTATTAAATAATTTCTTAAGCTTATCTCTCACATAGCACTTCATATATTCTTCTAAATTCGTGGAACGTGATCAGAATACCAGCTGTCCTATTCACATATCTGTACAAAACAACTGATCCATGAAAGTATATTAATCAATATCAGAAGCAAATGTTTAATGTTTTCCAACTCTAACACTATATTGATGAGCTTTTACCAGGGAGGGGTCCAAGTTTAAGCCATGACTAATTCTGGCTCTAGGGAATGTGTATTTGTGTGATTTCAGCCTAGTTTATCTTCTGCTCTGCAAAAAAGTCCAGGCTAACTGTCTGGATCTAGGACAGCCACTCAAAGTAGCTACCCCAATGATATTTAAAGTGACTTTTTTTGTTTCAGGTAGTCGAGAATCTGCTTTTGTACACGCCATCTCCTCTGCTGGAGTTGTTTTTGCCATCACCAGGGCATGTAGCCAAGGGGAGCTGAAATCCTGCTCCTGTGATCCCAAGAAGAAAGGCTCTGCCAAGGACAGCAAGGGCCATTTTGACTGGGGTGGCTGCAGTGATAACATTGACTATGGCATTAAATTCGCCAGAGCCTTTGTGGATGCCAAAGAACGGAAAGGAAAAGATGCCAGGGCGCTGATGAACCTTCACAACAACAGAGCTGGAAGGAAGGTGGGTGTCCATCCAATAGATGCCTAGAGATGCTCTTGGACAACTCTGTTGTGTCTGGGGCAGTTAATGCTTGGCCCTTGCTGTCTGGTCTCAGCAGTTATGAAGCAGTATGGGAAGAGCAGGAGCCTGAGCTGCTGTTTCCATCTTCCTTGGAGGTTCAGTGTGAGAGAGATCTACAAACAGACTGAATTCAACTGCCTAACAGTATTCCTGTTGGAGCCACTTCAGTTGCTCCTTGTGTGGGAAGTTAAGCAGGAGTCTAAGCTGCAGGAGCAGTTTGGATGGAAGTTTTGTTTTGAGCCTAATTCTTATAGAAGCAGGAGTTTTATTTTTGGTTGATACAGAATGCAAATTCCTAAGAGAGGCTGAAGTTCACACTGAAGAACAGGCTTGACAAAAAGCAAATTCAAAATAACTCTTGAGAAAAAACCCATTCTGTCAATTTCTGTATGTATATGGTAAACTTAATCACAAAGTGAGCAGAGATAAAAGGTAATTACTTCGCTTTTTGAGAAAATAAATCCAAAACACGTGTCCCTCCAAAAGGCAATGGCCTTGGAGCATGACCTGCAACCCCTTTCCTAAACATTGTATGAAATTACCATTCCTGAATTTCAGCTAAAAGAGTCTTTACTTTCACATCGTAGGTGAGTAGAAGGAATAGTTGCCAGGTATATTGCCCACCTCTGGTGCAAGGGCTGAGGAATATCTGCAATAACACTTTGTGGTGGTAGCTATAAAAAGTAAGAATAGTGCATAAAACTGGAATATGTGGTTTCATTTTTTAAAACATGTTAGAAGTTTGCTGCTTGAAAACATGTGAAATAATACAGAAAAAAAGTTTTTTGTGCTAGACCAAGCACTTCTTAAATTATTTCTAGAGACTTTTTGTGTCTTACCTTTGGTTTTCCTTAATGTATATTTAGTAGGAATTAAGTTGTTTGTATTCTGATCTTTTTTTTTGTACTGCAAGTAGATGATTTTCCTGAAAAAGTTTTGTTCTTCAGCGTCTTTCCTCCACCTGTTTATTGCCAGCAGGTGTAATTAATATGTAATGTAGGCAGATGAGGCTATTCAGATCAGTGATAGGCACATGCAGTACTGTGGTCATGTTTCTATTACTGTCCAAAAGATGCTGAAGTCTACAACACAAACAAAGATTTTTTTTTTTTAGGAGTTAGTAAGTTCCATGATGGGAAGTACTTTCTGTAGTATTTGAGCATCTTGTTATTTTTAAGTTTTAAAAAACACCTCTGCCAAATACTAAGGTAGCACTGGTAAGGCAGATTTTTAGAAAAATATAAAGACATTTTAATAAATATATTCAATTAAAAATAATGAGTATGTTCTCACATGCTCTAGGACCTGCTTTATGGACAGAGACACTGTTTTGTATTCACAGTGCAGTAGTGTAGGTTTAGCTTTGCAGCGATCTCACCACCTCAGCTGCCTACAAGCCTGGCATTTTGACCTGGGTAAGACCATCTGTGCCCGTGGTTTTTTCTTGCCCCCAAAAGGGGTGTTGATAGATTTCTTCTAAAAGACTATTCCAACTGTGCTAATTAAAAAATAAATAGAAAAAGTATTTATAATATTCCCATATGAATCATAGAACTTAATATGCTGTATATCAGTATGGGAACATTACTGACAAAAAAAGAAACTTGCATTCCTATGTGCTTCTTCCACTATTCCAGCAAGTTGTTTTAAACATACAAGTAGTTAAATTTATTTCTGCTCAGATCATTAAAACCAAGCATCTGCTTAAATCCCAGATTTGTGACATGGCAATGAAATAGGGCTGTAGGAATGCCAGTGACTTCTTTGAAGTAGTCATATCATTTACAAGTTGGAAAGAAAATTAAAAGTCCTTTGGTTTTATAATACATTCTCACTTTATTACTAAGTGCTTGACTGAAAAAGGCTGCCCCACTGTGCATCAATCTCACTTCTCATCATGGAGCTTTCCTCTCTCTTACCTTCCTCCCATGATGACATTCCTCTTGTACAAACTCTAAAAAGTTCATATTCCATGAACCCTTAAGGCATAATATTTATAGATCAAATATCCATATCTACATAATTAGGAATGAATTATTTACTGTCTATGAACCCATCTGTTGTTCTCCAGCATCATACAGATAGCTTAAATGTCTGAGATGAAGCTGAAATGGCTTTAATGCTATCCAGATGTTAAATTAATGATAAGGGTGACCTCTCCAATGCAAACTAATGAAGCTCTTATTCTAAAATGTTTGTTAAAATCTGTATAAGCATTTAAAGTATACCGTATTTTAAAATTCTGCATAGATCTGATGTCTAGCACAGGTACAATGCTTTACACAGTCCTTTTAAAATCATTTAAATATGAAATGCCTATGAATTTCTGGGCAATATGTGTAACGCTGTTCAGGGTAAAGGGCAACAGCATGAAGATGAGCTGGAGGGTCAGCACGGTGATCCTGCAGCTGGAACAGTGGGGAAAGGGGGCACCTTCGCCCCCCAGGGGGCTGAATGATTCTGGCCATTTCTGATCATTTCCTCCTGTCCAGTCTGTGTCCTAGCACTGTAGACCACATCGGTCCTTGGGATGACTGGCAGGAGCAGGAAGGTAAGCCCCCCAGCCGGGGATTGTGTGTACGGTGAGTCAAGCAACCAGAGCAGACCAACCACATGGGGATGACGTGATGCTACCAGTGGGTGTCACTACAGACCGTAATTTGGAGACCCATCGCAGGCCTGGCACTACAGGATGCATGGGAAAGGGCTGAGAAGCAATTAATTACACTTTGTTGTACCTGTGTATATTTATATTTCCCCGTGCATTTCTAAACAGGCCGTGAAGCGATTTTTGAAACAGGAGTGCAAATGTCACGGTGTGAGTGGATCGTGCACTCTAAGGACCTGCTGGCTGGCCATGGCAGACTTCAGGAAAACAGGAGATTATCTGTGGAAGAAATACAATGGAGCAATTCAGGTGGTCATGAATCAAGATGGCACGGGTTTCACTGTGGCTAATAAGAAATTTAAGAAGCCAACTAAGAATGACTTGGTATACTTTGAGAGCTCTCCAGACTACTGTATCAGGGACAGGGATGTAGGTAAGCCTTTATCATTACATGTGAATGCTTTTATTTAAGACATTTGTTCTTCAAAGGTCAGAAATCATAATTTTTTTAAGAGTGTGTGTATATACATACATATATATAAAATCCATGCATGTAACCAGCAGGAAACGGGAAAGAAAATGTTTTGGAAGGACTCAGTACAAGAACAATAGTTCCTTGATGTGTCTAGGTGTACAACAGCCAGTTGTTCTAATATAATTCAGCAGCTTCTGCCAGATGCTATGGAGCCCTGGAGATGCTGTAAGGCAAAGCTGCTTTCAGTACAAGTTTGAGCTGTGCTCTGGAGGCAGGTCCATACTGGGCACAGCCACACTCACTCTTGTGCCACGCAGCTCACTCCAGAGCTGCCCCGAGTCCCGTGATGTCCCTGTGATGCCACCTTCTGTTGCATTGCTTCCTTTCCATGTTGTTATGCCACCACTGCGGTGCCCTCCTTGATCTGCACGTTCCCACAGCTCACTGCGACTGCGGACCCCGGTTGCAGACACGCCTGTCCCCATCTAATGTGGGAGGTACAGCTCGTGACAATCCAGCCCTGCTTGCACCAGTCAAGGCAGCTGTGGGTAACGTGGGGTGAGGCAGCTGGAGGACGTGCAGGTGGGTGAGGGAGTAGAGCTCGGTGGGACACAGCACACTCAGCTGGGTGACACAGCTGTTTATTCCTCTTTAGGAGGCAGTGTCGGCTCTGCCCATGACAGCCATCACTGAAGAGTTGTGCCAGCCTGCGTGGGAGGAGATAAAGTATTGGTGCTGCTATTAACACTGGATTTTCCTGCTTCAGAGACTCAATAGAGACATTTAGCAGTGCTACAGAATTCAAGGCATTGCCAAGCACCAGGAATTCTGCTAACGGCTCTTGACCCATGTATAGCATTTCCTGACGTGGCAATTAAAAACTAGCAACTAGAAACCCAGAAATTTGGGAAAGAGAGGCAGACTGAGTAATGTATGAGAGAAATTTCGGAACTAATTAATAAGTTGTATAATGGACCAGATTGCACCCCATATAACAAATCTGTACGTATCTGGATAGCAATGTAGCTCAACTCTTTTTGGCACTGCTGCATGTTTACAGTCCAAGTTTGCTTGGAATAAACATTGCAAAACAGCTGTACTTAAATAAGAACAATATGTGAATTCCTGGTCATGTACTAGTGACTTCAATGAATGCAGAAATTCATCCAGTATAATTACATTGTACAGTGTTTCTGGTTAGTTGAGTCGTCAACATAATTTTAAATGTTATTTATTATTTTGGCAGGTGATGTTTATTACCTGCACGAGCACATGCCATTCCTTGAATAGTGGCTGATACTGTAAAGTCTAATACAAGTGAATAAATGGACATATTGTGGCATCATGCAGAGATTAGCTTTGCAGACTAGGATTTAAAAAAAAAAAGTGTTGCTTCATTCATTGTAAAAAACATGATTTCTTTTCCCCTGGAAGAAGAACTTGTACACTACCCAATTCTATGTCAAAAGGCCATTTAACAATCTCTTTGTACTAAGTCTAATCTCACGTGTCAGTCTTGTTACTGTGGAGGAGAGTGGGCATTTTTCACCACAGTGTATTGTGTGCATTTGCCAGACACTGAGAAGCCTGCCCAGAGATGGCAAAGTCTGACATGTTCTTTGGCTCAGCTCAGTATAATGCTGCAGCTGAGGTGGTGTTTCTTTGCTGCCCAGAATTCAGAGAATGTGGCTGTTTGGAAGAGCATAATTTTAGAAAACTGCAGTAAACCTTTGATGGGATCTGGGATGCCCTGCTGCTTGCATGGAGCAAAGAAAGAACCACACAAACAAAACCTGATCTGACTTTGAGGAAGATGATTTTGGCAGCTGCACCACATTTTTTTCATTTTTTGGTTTGCCCTGTTGGGCATTGCAGAGTGCCAGCCCTGTTAAATGACTGCATATGAAATGAGATTATGGAAGTCTGAGTTTGGAAATAGGTGGGGAGCATCTCAGTGTCAGCTGAATCTAATACCACAATGTTTTAGTATGTCCTTGAATACAGTTCTGCCTTTCATTCTCCTGGGAATTCAATCAATTTAGTGCTTCAGAAAAAAAAATTATCTGGAGATTGGTTAGTATTGGAGCAGAATGAAGGATTCACTGGTCAAACCTGATGAAGCATCATGACTTGACCAGGAGACAACTTCACAAACTGTAAAATGTCCAAGCCAGTGCCCTCTGTGGCTTGATTGTGCTAACAGAGAGGAACCAGTGAGTTAAAAGTGCTCAAGGATTCTGCCATCAGCAGCCTACCCAGGCAGATACCTTCTCTTCCCCCCCTGGAGCTTCCACCCTGGGTCTGGCATTCTGTCTGAGGGGGCAGCTGGACATACATACATGGAACACCCCAAAATGTGATTTGTTTGGTTTTTTTTTTTTCTCCAGAAAGGAGAAGAGGAATAATTGATTTCAGGAGGGGTATAATATGGGAAATCACTAATAGTAACTCAATAGCAAAATAATGTAATAACCTGACCACCTCTTTCCATGCCTTAAGATTTCACAAAGGACCAAATGAAGATTTTTCAGAAGTGTTCAGAATTCATTTAACCCTGCACACATAACTCTGCTGAAATAATTTCTGTTTACAATTTCATACTCAAAATTTGACAGAGATAGAACATCCCAGAGAGCTTTTAAAAATCATCCTAGGTAAACTGTTGTTTTTATCAGCACATGGCCATCTCTTCAGTGCTGGCCTGGGAAATCCCAGCCCCTCCAGACAAATCTGCCTCCAATGTGTACTGCCTGTTCTCTCCAGCCCTTCTGTTGTCCATAAGATCCAGTAGCTTCAGAGCTACTTTTCTGTGAACATTTCCTTTAATTATTTTTTCCCCAAGAACACTTGTGAGGAAACTATTGTTGGGGATTTCACTGGTTTTGCACTTTTTTTTTGCTTTTATTTGTGTGTGTGTGAGTCTAATAATGAATGTTATTACTTGACACCAGATTTTAATCAACAGAAGTAGAAGGAAAAAGCTCTCATTATATACTAATAAATACATTTTAGGGCTTTAAGAATGGAAAAAAAATATTTTTCAACATAACACATGTTGACTTCCAAAAATAACTGTGCAAACCAAGAAGAAAGGACTTGATGTACAGGCTGTGAAGTTGGCAGTAAGAAAAGCTGTGGATGTTTTGGCAGCTAAAATGTGTGTAGGCATGGCAATTCCAACATTTGAAATGAAAACAAAGAGGCTGTACAAAAAATTTTACAAGTCAGAACCTACTCCTGCCTCATAAGTGATGAGGAGGTGCACTGCAGGTAGCAGGCAGAAAACTCTGCCTTATTTTGTGCAGTCTTCTGCTGCCTTCATCACTTGGGCCTGCCAAGGAGCGCAGTAACTCGCCTGGCTCCTCCCTTCTGGTTATTGTTCATTTTCTTTCTCACTAGAGAAGCTGCAGAGGTTTTGAAGGTGCTGTTTGAACTTTAAAAAAATGTTGGTTTTGCTCAAAAACCAAGCCTTTTTATGAGCTTGTTTTTACTTTTGTCACAATCTGTGGATAGTTAATTCCCCTGTCCTCATTGTGTAAATATTGATGTTTTGTGGTCAGCATCAGATGATACCAGTTTCTGACTGTTAGTGGCTGAAATAATTTTGGTTTTGAAGCTGGTGGCAAAACTCCTGTTGAAAGCACTGGGTGCATCCTGCTTGGGTTGTCCTTTAGTGCTGTGTGATTTCCCCTTACATCTGGAAATAAGAACATTGGACTTGGAAACTAACTTGTGCCTCAGCTGAGGAATGTGGTCAAACCTTTCTGGGCAGGTCCTGATGGATGTGGGGGAACATGGGGTCTTCCTTCACCCCCAGCAGCCAAGTGCCACACCCCACTCTGCTCCTGGTTGGGAGTTGTGCTGAGGTGGAGGGAAGCTTTGCTTTTCCTCCACTGGTGTGAATTCCTCATACAGAATGTTAATCATGTAGGTCACAAGCTTGGCCTTTGTACTGTTTTTTTGGTCTGGACAGAGAGAGCAGGACAAGTGCCTTTAAAAGTTCTTCACAGAATCAATTAGGTTGGGAAAGACCTCTGAGATCATCAAATCCAACCTTTGAGCAAACACCACCATGTCAACTACATCATGCACTAAGTGCCACAACACGTCTTTCCTTAAACATCTCCAGGGTCGTGACTCCACCCGCTCCCTGGGAAATCCATTCCAATGTCTAATAACCCTTTCTGTGAATTTGGCTGTATTCTGCACAGTCTGTGATGTGATGCATATTGCTGTGGGCTGACACAAAGAGCAGACCTTACATTCAGGTATCCCACCTGTTTGCTCAGCATCATGCATGGAGGAGAGTGTGATGGCTGGGAAGCTGGATCTGGCTTTTCTTCTGCCACAGGCTTCCTGGGGGACCACAGGTGCATCATGTAATTCTGCATCCCCCTGACTCCTCAGCCTTGCCTAGACTGGGGGCAGTGGGGGCACTGGAAGTCTCTCTTCCCCCATCATGGAGTGATTCCTGGAAAAAAGATCTGGGAAAGGCCTCCTGGCATCACTGCTACACCCATTATGCCAGTTGCCCCAGTGCAGCTGGCTCTGCAGGGAGAACTGCATGGCTGAGGGCTAGCTGGGAGTAGTGTGTGCCCGTGGGGGTCACTGGGGGTACCTCTCCTCCCCGGGCCTTCCTGCAGGGGATCCAGGTGCTGGCACCGGCTGTAGGGACAGTAGGCCAGGAGCAGGAGTTACTGCTGGTTTCCTGGTGCAGGGTGTGCCTGATGCACCTCATCACTGGTTGTTACAGCCAACTGAGATGCTCCCCCAAATATCAGAGGCTTACTTTAAAGTGCTGTTCAGCCATCTCACCAAGGATGTTATGCAGAGCATTGGTCCCTAGGCAGCAGCATGAACATGCTCAGACCCCAAGGAGATGTGGGATTTATCAGGGTGCAGGTGCAGGAGCCTGTTTCTGGCTCCATTCAGTGTGTTTTCCCTTCCCTCTGCCAGTTCCCTCTGGGCTGGCTCAGCACGGCTCTGGCTGGCTGGTGCAGCAGCACCTTTGCAGCTCAGGAGCCCTGAGCCAGGGCCAGGTGGCCATGAACACCCTTCTGCTCTGCCTGCAGCAGACATGGACCAGCCATTCCATAGTGAAGCTCTCCAGGTGTATACCTCTACCCAATGAATATTTAAATATTTAAATAAATACGGGAATCTAGGCCATGGGGGGAAGCTGAGATGTGTTCTAGGGGCTGAAGCACTTCTCCAGGACAGCAGCTGAAGACTGTCCTAAATTTGACGCAAAAAGAGGTAAATTTGCACCCCCATGGCTGAGAGGCTGGATCATGTGTTGGTCCCATGAAAAAACACAGTTTGAGAAGGTGACTTTGGCCCAGTTCCTGAGACCCCTCATTGCATTAGTGGTTTGGGGTCAGCCCCCATATAATATGAAGTCTTCCTGATGCTGGAGGAGCAGCAAGGGATGGAGAGACAGTGAAAACTTGTGTGTTATAAACTGCTTTGAGACAGCAGCATCAGTGCATACAACCATAAATTCACCACAGAGGGGAAAAAAAAGAGAAAATTGGAATTTATTCAGCTTAAATTATTAATAATTACAATTTAACTGCTGTTTACGTTTTTATTAATTAAGATTGGTTTGCTATCCTAGCTCATGCAAGTTTTAATTAATGTTTGCATGTATTTGTTTCCCATAAGAAGGTAAATTGTTCATGTTTGGTGTGCACCTGCAAATACGCATTGTAAAATATTTCCAGTTAATTTACTGACCACAGCCACTACTTAGGGAATATCACCTTGCCCAAGAAGAGAATGGAGTTGTAATCAGGTCCATGGAAAATGTCAGAAGAATGTTAATTCTTTGGATATATCTGCATTTGATTTATAATAGCAATACATAGGAAATTAGGTGAGACAATTACTTTTTATGAAGTTTTCAGATTGGTGGTAATAACCTGTCAGCAGCTGTGGTATTGATCCTAAAATGTATCCTAAAATCAGTTTGTACCTCACACCTGTGAGGTACAGTCACTGTTCAGACTAAGACATGCCTTACAGAGCCATTTTGTGCCATGCACAGGCACTTCAGCCACTCCTCCTGAGTGTTTCAAGAACATGACAAGGTTCCTCTTCCTCTTTCTATAAGGCTATAATTTAGTTTCTTCTAATCTCACCATGAAAGGGGAGAAGAACCCTTGGTGTTACCCCACAGAGATGAGAGGCATACAGAGCAGCAACTCTTCAGCTGCCACCTGAACTGGTGGAATGGGGCCTGTGGGTAGACACAGAAGCAATGCCAAATGCCTGGGGGGCTTCTGCACTCACTTCTGCAAGATTTTAATCACTGGCAGCACACTAACTTTACCCATTGAGTCCCTCGTGGCCACCAAATTTTGTGGTCTTCTCTTTCCTAGCCCTCTCCTGCACACCCAGAGCTCCTCAGCAAAGCCCATGAGATCCTGAGCACCGTGAAGATGCTCCATCTGGGCATCCCATTTCAGACAGTCCTGGGGGACTGGGAGCAGGGAGCGGGACTGCCTCGGGAAGGGTGTCTCCTCTCTGGAGGGGAAGAAAGTGCCAGGGAAAGATGAAGCAAAACGTGATGATATTAACAGAATCCTGCAGACCCTTGAAGTATTTCATCCATTTTATTCCTCCTCATCTCCAGGACTGATTCCTAGGGGAAATATGGGAGCAATTTTACCTTTATATGCTTGATATTGAATTCTGGGTAATGTGATGTTAAATGATCAAATACATCACAAATTATGTCTCCTATTCCTATTTTCATGTGCTTGCTGTCTCCTTAAAATGTGCCTCCCGACCTTTGCTGCGTTTCCTTTGCAGGCTCCCTTGGGACAGCTGGCCGGGTGTGCAACCAAACCTCCCGTGGCATGGACAGCTGTGAAGTGATGTGCTGCGGGAGAGGCTACGACACCTCCCGCGTCAGCAGGATGACAAAATGCGAGTGCAAATTCCACTGGTGTTGTGCTGTGCGCTGCCAGGACTGCCTGGAAGTGGTGGACGTTCACACCTGCAAAGCGCCGAAGAGCGCTGGCTGGATTTCCCGGACATGACGCACAGGCTACTGACGCTGAGGACCACAGCCTTTGCCCTTCCTGGTCCATGCAGGGAATGCATCAGAGGTCTTTTTTACTTTTATGCCTGTTTTGCCTTTGTTGTTCATTGCACAGAAGCTGCTGAAAAACTGATATAAACCCTGCAGTATTTACTTTGCATTTCTGCATGACAGTGTTGCTGCGGAGTTGTCTCTGCTTAAACTGATGCAGCTCTGGAAGGACGTACTTAGGCCAAGACTCTTCCAACCACCATGTAACTCTCCTCCAGAATCCTTGTGGCAATTCATTCCTGCCATCAGGAACACAAGAAGATACAAAATATGGCATTTTTACAAGATCACCACCACCAACTGCATGGGCTGGGCTTGCTCAAGCATCTCCTGAAGGATCTTGGGCAGGTCACAGTTGAGCCCTGGATACCGAATGGCTCAGGAGTTTGAGCACTGGTTGGTGATTTCCCCATGAAAGAAAATTTGCGGCCAGATTGGTGAAAAACTTTACTGGAAGGGTGTTTGTTCATCCCTGGTGGACTGGAGTTTCCTGTAAGGCGGCCACCTGAGGCCACCCTGGCCATCATTAGTGCACTGTGGCTTCCTGTGGGGCAGAAATTGGCCCATGGCCTAAAACAAAGGAAATTTCAGGAGATGTATTCAGCCACATTTTGATAAACTATTAGAGTCAAAGCAAATGTCTTAGTTATGTTTGTGAAAACTTGCCTTAAAAGCTTTTAAAAAAGAATTAATATTAACTGCTGAGGATTTTTTTTTTTTCTGACCTGAAGGATTGAAGAGAATGGTTTTTCACCCTAGTGAAAGCTGGGTACAGGACACTCAACTACCTAAGGATAAGGTTTCCTCTTTTTCACATACATAATAGTGGAAAAATGTTTGTGAACAGTGATGGAGAAGGAAATGCCTTGCCTCAGTAACGACTTGGATTCTAAAGAAGCTATCAGCTTCTATGTTCTTTTAAAGTTAATAAATCTATTAAATGTGCTCAAAATTATACTCTTGACTCAGATGGGCACATTCAAATTAGATTTTTTCTGCATATATTCTGCAAAACCGCAGGCCTGTGATTTGGAGTGCATTGGCTTGTGATGGAGGCAGTTACAGGTTGTGCCAGGTCCATATGCTGGGCTGGGATCAACACAAAACAACAAGTTGCTGTAAAAAATGTGCAGGCATATGAGGCCCAGAAATTGCAGCCTTGGTGGAGAGGAACTAGGTCAGAGAGGGACCAGCTGCCTCTCCTCAGGGCAGACATCAGCAACATGAACCAAGAGAAAAATGGGTTCTGTGCCAATATGTATAATAAGGCTCTGAAAAAGCATCCATAAAGAGTAGAGACAGGAAAGGTAATGAAAAAATAACGTAGGAAAAGGAGGTTGAATGAGGGATAGAACAACTGTAGATGAAGGTAAAATTTCCATATGAAAATGAAATGGACTGGAAGAACCATAGCAGGTACAAACAGTGCAGGAAAAAGTAATATCCAAGTAGCTAACCAAGGCAATAAAGTGAATACTCTGGGTATGTTTTGTTTTTGGAACTTTCTTGAATGACTATTTAAAAAGAAGGGGGTTTGGCATTAAGTGGTCTTGAGGGAGCAGTCATTTACATCTGCAAGGCTTTCAAAAAAGTTTGTATCATTAAAATGGGTAATTCATCTCCAGAAGGCACAGCTGGTGTTAAAAGATTAGGAGGCTCCAGAAAGTTCTTTATTTGGACATTAAGATAATGTTGCAGTTACAGTATATGGAAATGATCATGGCTAGAGGTAACAATAATCACACTTCTGTCTATAAACCAACTGCTGGTAGGAACAGCCCTGCCCACGAGTCCGTGCACGTGCAGTGTATGTACAATGTGTATATGGGTACCCACGGGCAGCTCAGGGGTTATACTGCTGGCCTCTTCTTTGCTGCCAATTCTGGCTCTGGGCTGGATAAGGAAAATTTCATACCTAATTGTATTTAAAGGTGAGCTCCAAGGAGAATTTTTATTGGGATTTCACTGTGAAATCAAATCCACATGTAGTTCGTAGCCTCAGCAATATCATACTTTAAGCCTTAAAGAATTTAAAAGCAGTATAATAATTTTTAACCTTTTAGAGCCTTTTCTTTTTAAGATTCAAGGAGCCTGAGTAGTCTAAAAGATTACCTATTTAATAAAGCTGAAAATATTTCAATGTGCTGGAAAAAAGAAAAAAGGCTCATTCTTAAAAGAGAACTTGTTCCAGGTAGTTGAATGAAGGGTAATGGAATCAGATCTTTTCTTAAATCTGTTATTTGTTTAATATTCCAGAAAATCAACTCACCTGAATTCCACAGCCCCAGATAAAGTGTTTTGGAGTCACTGTATTAAAAGTGTATTAACTTTTATTCCTCCTCCACTAAGGCACATCTTCCTGTTCCAAACCTTCCCCTGGGTCAGAGGCCAGTGGTTCCTGAGGGCTGGCCTTACTGGTAAGACCAGGAAGATGGGGGCATTGAGTCCCTTGGCCTTTTCAGTGTCCTTTGTCACCCTGTCCAGCAGCAAGCCCACCCAGGTGTGCACAGCAGGCTGATGTTCCCATTTCGGGCATGTGCCATATCGGTAAGCTGTGATGCAACGCCTGCATCAAAACCACTTCACCAGAGGAAACCCAGAATATTTCACAGTATAAAAAATGGGTAAGTGCTGAGCTGGCCACTTACTTGATGACAGTTTTTTCTGTATTTATGGTTTTTTTGGGTTTTTTAAAGAGCTCAAGGTAGACTTCTCACAGTTGTACGCATTTCTGCTGCCTCTTCCAAAAAGAAACGCAACTCCCAGAAACTTCTGGTATTTCTTAGTGGCAAAAGACACTCAGAGATGTAAATACTGCTAGGAAAGGTGCCTCCATGATCCTCAGCAAATCCAACAAAGACTATAAGAGGGGAAAAAAAGAGGAAACAAAAAAAGAAGAAACAGAAATAGGCATGGCAAATAAAATAATACTGCAGTTTTGTTCTGTGGAATAAATTTACTCATGTATTTAGTCATGAAGAGGAAACAGCTGTCTCTAGGTAGACATTTTAGTGTCAGAATTATGCTAGCTGAGGCTAAAGGTTGTAGGATTATTTTTTTAAATACGCAATCCAATTTTCTTAAGGGAGTTCCCTTTGATTTGTTGCATGAACTAAGGATCTAGCAGCGCCCTGAAACACCGTTAGCCTGCCAAGCTTTTTGGGACTGCTTCCTCCCCACTATTTTCAACAAACTTTACCCTAAAAAGTGTGTTGCACTGTTATAGGTGAAATCTCGTAAAAAAAGTTTAATTTTCTTTTACCAAAGAAAATGAGGAATGACTTAGGAATGGTGGTGTATATTCGGGCATGTGGGCATTGAAGCTTGAGAGATTGCTGCTTTTTCTTTTCCTGGAAAAATATCTAAAACCAATTTGTGCATCTCATCCTGGCCTCCCACCCCTGTGTGCACTTCTTTGCAGATGTGAATTAGAAATAAAATGCTGCATTTCTGGTACTGCGCTGCACAGCTGCTGAAGCGCATCAGCCTGCATGCCCAAACCACAGCTGTTGGTCACTGCCTGCAGGCTTCATGTCCAGCTTCTTGTGGAGCTCAGTGTATGGTGGCAAGGGGGAAAGGAATGTTTGGGAATTAGTGAAGATCTGGATCTGGGGAGGGTGCTTTTGCTAAGAAAAACCAGCTCTTACTCCAGTGTGGCAGCACAAAGTGTACCAGCGCTCGCCCTTCTCCACGGCGTTCGCCCCGCACTCTGTGGAAGGGCTTCATGCAGGTGGTGGCTGCCTCCAAGGGCAGAGGGGGCTTTGTGGTCACATGTCACAGCCTGCAGGTTTTACCTGCCACTTCAAATGATAGAAATGAACTTACATTATTATCAGAAAGACAGAGGCAGCTCATGGGCTGTAACCACAAACGTGATTTTGGGTTGTTTCTTTTGTGTAACAGCTCATTTGCCTGGGGAAATGGATGCAACTTCATAAAGTTATGATCTCTTGTGAGAAAGAAGCAAATGCGTATGAGTCAATACATTGACAGCTCCCTCTGTGGTGGGAGCTGGGCAGGAGCCCTGCTGGAAGCTGGGTGGAGCCAGGGGCTACCTTTTACAATCTGCTGTAACTCGAGCCACTGAGGTTTTCAGGGCCACCACAGGGTTACAGCCACACTGGGTGTGAAGGGGTGTGTGTGGTGCATGCAAGAGGTGTAGCTTCCTTTGGATGTTTAACTTCTGCGGGTTTCTTCAACATGGCAAAACTACTGATAATTTTCCTCCTTTCTGCTAGGGTAAGGACTTCCATGCTCTGAAGAAACAGTCTGTGTGTTGAGCATACACACCAAATAATGAAAAAGAGAAAGCAGCAGCCCTCCCCTTGTTGTAGCCCTCACCCCTCTGAGTGCAGTTCCTGCCAGGGAGCAGCTGTTAATCTGTCCAGTGGGAGGGAGGCACAGAAGGGGGCCAGCTTGACTTGACACTCCTGGGGGGGGTCCTCTCCTTTTTTGCTCTATGCAGGTTATAGTGTAAAGAGATAATGTGCATACAAATTCTATTAAGTTGTCTTTAAAGAAAAAAAACCCAGGAACTGCTAACATTTGGAGTTTAAAAGCTTCCTCCACCCCTAAATCTGAAGATGAGTTATTATCTGAAACAGATTTCTACAAGACTCATCTCTGCACTAAGCCAGAGGCTTTCCATCATTATAATCATGGGCTGTGTTTGCTTTTTGATCTAAGCCATACTGAACTTCACAGGAAACATGTCAGAGGCAGCAAAGCCTAAGGCAATAAACGCTGCCCAACGAAAAAGAAAATCCTTTTGTCTGATTTGCCTAGTCTTCCAGATGCCTAGAATTATAATTAAAGAGAGATTTTCTAGATAAAAATCCATGGCCCATTACTGCTTATTAGGGAGATAGATACTGGAAATAGTAGAAATAAAATTGCATAAAGGTATTTTTGAATTCCTAAATATTCCCCATAGTTCAAGGTAAGGATGTGATTCTTCCAGGAGTTAAGCATTCCTTTTTATCAGAGTATTACAGATAGTAATTCCCACACAAATCATAGTATCTTTGAATGGAAGGCCAAACTCCTACCTCAGCTGCTGACAAACACGGAGATTTGTACATAGTTAGATATTCACTGATGTGCAAATGCAAATGCATTTGCATTTAGGACCGTGAATCACAGCAATTTATTCTTTTGAAATGTAGGATATAGGTGGCTGGGAATAAGTGATACAAAGCAGCACAGGACAAGAGCTGACTATGCCTGATCCTTCTGATTTTCAGCAGCCTTAAATAATTCTGACAGTGCTGTTTTGAGGTAAACAAATCAATATGGTTATCCCTATTTTTTCAGCTGGAGATACACAGCAGCACCTGCTGTGAGGGTGTTTTCTGTGGCTGTTCTAGCAATTCAGATGAAAATAGGAGAACTCAAATATTGGTCCATTTCATACTTCCACATGCTTATCCACTAGCAATCCATTACCTCTAATCTCATGCCACATCCTACATTAACTGCAAGCCAGGCTAATTTCAGCATTACAGTGAATTGTTTTGCAGGAGTAATAGCCAGAGATGACAAACTTGTATGGAAACCCCCAACAGCCTCACCAGGTCTAACATTTGTCTGTGGGGCTCTGTGGTCTTCTATACTTTGGGGCTTCCCCAGGTCTCACTCTTACAACTGATTTCTCCTGGCGTGGGGTTGCCTTTTTTTAATCTCATAGCACAGCAGTATTTACATGGTACTTTTGCTCACTCGAACAAATATCTGTCTTCTACAAGACTAATGTGTCTGTGATCAAGTGAACAAAAAATAATGTAATGCATCTTCTATTGTTATGAAACACTTTCCTTTTATACCAGTTCTATTACTGGCAGTTTTGTCTCTGCTCACTCATTTCCTCACTGATAAACAAACTTATCTGCTAGTGATAAGTCCCTAGCAGTCCCTTAAACTGGTCAGCATTTTAAGAGCAACAGCGAAGTTGAAATCGTAAAATGGCATTTTTGACCCTCTGAATCAGGTTATGCTTCCTTATCTGGAAGGTGAGCTGGGAAAAAAATCCTTGAGGCATCTGTAAGGATGCACTTTTAATTCTTGACAAAGAGGACTATTGCTTCAACTTCCAGATCAAAATCTTCATTTTAGAGCTGGCCTCAGAAGTTTCCATTGACAGTGGCTAAGTCGTAAATGAATACTTAGTCTAAACAGTCACAGCACAAGGATAAGATTTCCTGAGGTGAGCACTAATAGTGAAACACCAACCTCTCTATTAATTGTGCATGAACTAACACCCATTTTGCTAATGAGTCTTCAGAAGGTACCTGAAGGACCAGGGGCGTGAAGAAAATCTGTCAAGTATGTGGGCTTCTTGAAAATTCAAATGAGGATATGGTGACCTCTGTGCAGAGAAGGGAATCAGAAGCCCAGTGTGCTATCCAAACTGCCTGGAGAGCCTAAAGCTGCTTTAAGCAGCTTTAACTTTCCAAAAGCCTCATCTAGACTGCAGAAGTGAGGGCCTCACCCTAACTGAATTCCATAAGAAAAGACAGTGACAATGTTGCTTAATTGTAACATTATTAGTCTGTTTCATTACCTGAATGTGTAGCTACAGCCTAGCTATGGTGAAACAGATACCACACGTTTAAAAACCAAAACCTAGAATCTGTGTTCTGAAAAAGTCGAAAGACAGCAATGCTACAATACACAAAAGTTTATTTTTTTCTTTTCTGAAGGCAAAATATAATAGAACCTAACATCAATGTATTTTGTACAACAAAACAGTTTTTATATGAGAACAGACAATCCATGAAGAGTTTTTAAGTCTTATAACTGCTTCCCTTTTTTATCATGCTTTCTTGTGGTCAACAAAAAGTTGGCACAGAAGATGTCATGGCAGTCAGTCAGCAGGCATGCTCCCTCAGATCCTTGTCAGCTGGTGCCACAGGCTGGAGGGCAGGATACTTTCTACTTTTTCCATCACAAAATTTAAAGGGGCAAAGAGGGTGCTGAGAAACTGCAAAGAAATCAGATACACATTCAGATCAAAATCCAGGAGACAATACATCTCAAGAGAAAGCTATCCAATAAGATAAGATATTCTTGCTGTGTTCCTCTGTAAAATGCTCCAGCATGATAAAAATGACATAATTCACTCATAAAGACTTTCAAATTCTTGAACCTTGCACATACAGAGATTTCTGGATTTTGCAGTAAAGAAAGCTAGAGCCCCATTTTTATGAAGATCAAAGTGATGAACAACAAAAGTTTTCACACATCTCACATCCTAGACTGAAGCTCATACTGAAGCCACTAAAAGCTCAATCCAAAACATACTGAAGAGAAAGAGAAGCTTTTTCTTAACAGGGGTCTGCCAGATCATCTCACAGAGACAAAAATCGTGTCTCGAGATTCAGTTTTAAAATGGTTCAGGGTTATCTACAGATCTGCTCTATAGACTGAGGCATCACTAACTGAAATTTATCCTAACATACTCTGCATCACTGACTAAAATTTATCTTAACATCCTCTGTGACAGAATACAACATTCAAAGAGACTTCAATGTATTAGTGCTCAGACAGGCATATAAACAAGATGGAGAACATTTTATCACAGGAAAAAAACACTGGCAGGTACATGTTGCAGAACTCAGGTATTCAAAGCACCCCTGAAATACATATTGAAATAACACATTAATTAATTATTAATGCATTTGAGAATTACATGTTAACTGTGATTTACCTTGCCTGCAATTCAACTCCACACATTACGTACACTTATGCTGGGGCCCTACATGTGTATGGGAGAGTACAGCATTTACAGTGCTTATGCATTTTAAAGGCAATAGTAAGCACTCTAATTCTTTTTTTTCCTCTTGGATGTGTTTGCATACAATGCAGACACTACATCATGGACAACCTGTGCATCATGGGAAAACCAGGTAACACCACCACTGGTAATATCATTTTGTCATAAGCACAAGTTGAAGGAAAAACCAACTGAAGCAGAACAGATATTTCAGTTCTGGTGCTAAAGGTCAAGCTGTATGACATGAGCCACAGCTGAATCAATGAAACACTAACTTACCTAGTCTTAGAGACTGCTCTTTCTGTTTCAAGTGGCTTAGCCCAAGAAGAAGCATTCCCTCATGGATAAGCTCTGAAGTGCTTAAATAAATATGTTCCTTTAATTCTGGAAAATGCAAAAGGCTCTTCTTTGATATCTTCTGCTATCTGAGCATCACTTGACTCCCAGGTAAGCTTGTACCGTCACATCTACTTGAATAACACTCAGCTTTGTGACTAGTGCAAATTACATACTTGTTGAATCAATGAAACAAGAATAATTTGCCTGGCAGTGACTTTTATTGCAATTCATAGGAATTTTGTTGCTCAAGTAGTTGACTGTATTCTATATAAAACTCAGCAAATTATCTGCAGCTTATAACAAGCCAAGTTTTTCTCCACCTGGAAAATCAATTGGTCTGCAAAATACATTTAAACTCATGGACACCAAAACCTGACTTCCATAAAGTCCAAGCAAAACCTTTGGTGACAAGAAGATAAGGATGCCACCTACTCTCTTGTGCTAGGTGATGTAAACAGTATCTGTGCTGGGGCTGTCTGGCCTTTGGAATGCTCTTGGTGCTCCTTTCCTCAGAAGCAGATGCCTATCATCATCCAGCTTGCTGGCAGCACCCAAGAGAGCTCAGTCAACATGATACACACTGAGGTTTCTTCTCAGGGTTTGGTTCTGGGATTTTTTTAACTGCTTTGCATTTCCTTTTGACTCTATCTTTTTCCACAGATATGAAAAAAACCAGCACCAGCAGCAGAGTAAGAATTCAGGGTGGCAGAAGGGGTGATAGGAGACCTGTTTTCTATTATTATTTTGTGTTTGAAAAAAAAACCATCAACCTGGCTATTTCAAAGCTGGTAGAAAGAAGCTTTCTGGTAGCACCTTCTGAATAGCACCATTTGATTCAAATATATATGTAGGAGTCTCTTTTCAAGCTTTTTCACAGTATGATTGGTATTTTCAAGGAGAAAGTGACTATTCAGTGCTCAGTCCTTGTGATCAGATCCATGTGTTCCCTGCCTCAGCAGCTGTGAAGGTCCAAGCAGATGAAATACCTCCCAGGGCAAACCCACCTGCTGAACTGAGGTCTCATCCACCACACAGGAAATACTGAGACACATCATGTGAGTGATCTCAGGCAAAGAAAGGAATGAAATCAGAAAAATTAGTCTTTCTGAAGTTTGCCTCATTTTAAAAATATAACTAGGCAGTACACTTTTAGATATGTCTGTTGACTCAAATTATATAGTGACCTCTGTGTTAATACATCTCTCAGTTTTATTTAAGATATTGTTATTGTTACCATGTTACCAAAGACCCTGCACTTACATATTTTTAATGATTTCCCAGGTATTGTTAAATTTCTGCATGTTAAAGAAAGAAATTCGATACTACCAACAGTGGCCTGAAAATTTTATCCAAGCCATGCAATCAAAAATTTGTTCTGCCTATATTTATTTCTTAATTGACTTCCATAAGCCTTTTGTTAGAAAAAACAGCAAAAACTAAAAGCATAAGCCATGAAAATGCTTCTTCCTAGCTAAGACAAAATGCTAAGATCTACTGTTAATTTAAGGTTAATTAGTCTGGCAAAATATGAAGGCAGAACTGGATTATTTCAGTTTCATTATGGAAGAGTCAAACTTACTTCCAGGTACAACATAATGTGCATACATGCACAGTTTCACAATGTAATATTGCACCATCACAATGACTACCAAGCAGACAGGAGTATGTAGTTCCACAAACATAGCCACAGAAACAGCACATTCATCTTTGAGCTATGTAGGGAATTAGTTACTCATGAAATTATCTTCCCTAAAACTGAAAGGGAAGAATCAGGGCTGGCCCAACCTTTTCTATTCTGTCCTGATACAGCTGCATTTCAAAGAGATGTCTGCCACAATTTTCTTCAGTTACATGCACCTAGGACACTTTTCCCAGAGAAGACAACAAAAATGAGCCTTCTGAATCAAAGCCTTTCTATGAGATACTAAATCAGTGTTAAATTCTGTCCTCATGAAAAAAAAACCCCTCAGTTGCTGCATGGTTTATGAAGATCAAGATATAGCTAAACCAAGTCATAATACATACTAACTGACATAATAACTTCATCCATACAGATCTGAAGATGTTCAGTAATCTTGCCATCTTCATGCACATAATGTAGCTCACGTTTCAAATCCATTTGTCTGTGCTTACTAAGTAGAAGCTTTACTTGCCCTGATATGTAGAACTGGATAACCTTGGGGTATCTACCTTAATATTAACACCAATGGCAGCTGCACTTCTACATCAGGGAAGTATATCCTTCTGGTCTGATTCTACTCACCTAATGGCTTTAGAAAACAGTCTACCAATTTTCTCCAATTCCAGTAGCTCACTCCCTGTGGCAGGAGAACTAAGTACAAAATCTCATTGTGCTAACAGCATATAGTCTTTGTTCAGGATACCAGGCTGATAAACACAGGAACAAGCTAACAGGGACAGATTTGGGATCTGCAACTGTGACAGTATCAGAAAACTAAAGATTTGCTTGAAAGAGCCAAACAAGGGTCATACATTTCAGTAACTTCAGTAACTAAGGAACAGAAAAAACCCCAACCACAGAATACAAGGAAAGCCTTACAGAGAAGTTTATGATCATATGCCCAAGTTAAACACTTACTGTCTACCTAACAGCTATGTACACACTCAAGAAACAAGAATGAGTAATAATATTTCAGATACATTTCAGCATGTTTTTGCTGAGAGAAGAGGTCTCTTCTGCTACAACTCATCTTATTTTCTGTCTTCTAGAGCTAATGAAAGAAAATTCTTGTTGCATGAACTGTTGCTGTATCAGACCCCACTCACAGGCCTGGGTTAATAGAAGGCCCAGCTCACCTGCTAAGGGAGTCTCTTCCCTGTTGAAAACAGGTCTGAGAGAGTACTGACAATCTGGAATTTGCCAAAACCTTTCAGCCTGGCCTCCTCCACCCCACTCCCTATACCCCCAAATCAAAAGTACCAAAGACAGTAAAAACAAAGCCAGGAGGCCAGTTTGGAAACATGAGACCTAAAATTGACACAAATATATTTGAGAAAATATATTACAATGGAAGATATTCAGTATTTACTGGAGAAGGAATTTTTTACTATCCTAGAGCTTTTCTGTTAGAGGATTTTTCATCTCCTAGTATGCTGGAGCAGTGATGTTTTTGGTTTTGCAGAGAAAAAAGTTTGGTTTAGAATAATTCATGGCTCTTCCCCCTCATCCTCCAAAATTTATTAATCCTTGGTGGATTAAAAAAGCAGAATTAGGAGAGACTTCTCTGGATGTAGTTCAGAAAACTTAAGAGGGAAATATTGAGACTACTTCCTCCTTGGCAGTTCAGAGAAAAAACACAGAAATTTGTCCTGGTTAACAGCACACTCTACTTCTGTCATACTGAGAGTTTCTACTGCATCTGAAATCACAGCAGCCATTATGACTCTACACAAAATAGAGTGGTTCTGCAAACTGTTACTAGTTTATTTTGGTGGATGACATATGAAAACACAGATATTTACTTCTCCCACCAAACCCTTTTTCTTTTGGCAAAATCACAAGACAGCAAACCTAACAAGAGAGCCATAAAAACCAGAGAAGACAAACAGCCATGTCTTACTGATTAGCAACCTCGACAATTGTGCATATATCCCCTGCTCAGATATGGACTGATGCCTCTAAGTATGCAGATATTTAATACCTGGCAGTATTCAGCTCAGCTCTTCCTGCACTGGTGTCTTTATTTACCAGAAGGGAGCAGCAGCAGAGAATACTCACAGCTTTTGCAAAGACCCCCATAAGCTCTGGGAACTGATGTGTCAGGAGGGCGAGCATGGCTGTGAAAGAACAGAGTCCAGCAGTGAAGAGGATGAAGAAGGGAAGCTCTTTCTTGGGATAAACTGAAACCTCATGAAATGCTGTAGAAAAAGATATGAGAAGGGGAAGAATTATACATTAAAAAAAAATCAAAACACAACACCAAGCAAAACCAAACCAGTGTTCTGACATAGCTTAAACAACCAGAGACACACAAGGATGCTTTTGAAAGAAAAAGAAGATGGAAGGTCTGATACATCTAAGGACATTACTGTTGTGTCAGTTGTCTCTGCCAAGTAATTCTCTCTAAAGATCATACTTCTGGTTTACTCTGGCGCTATGTACATGTTACTTTTGTGTTCCTTGTGTCAGCAATAACTATAATGCAGCTCTGCAACAGTTAATCCCAGGAAACAGACTAAGAAATAAAACACCAATTTTTAAAATGTACACTATTAACTAACCCCATGGCTGCATGTTTGCTAATGCTGATACACAGAGAATGCAGAAACATGTGCCCGGGAGCAGCAGTGAGCCCAACCATATCGAAGCATTGCTGCAGACCACTTACAACATGCTGTAAAACTATAGCCTTTGTAAGTGTAAATTCTGAGTGTTTTATCTGCAGAGCAAGAAAAATTATCCTAAAAGCAGGACACATAAGCATGTATTTTAAAACCTGGAAATTAAATGAACAGTGGATTTTTAAGATGTTTGTTAATATACACTGATAAGAATACGGACATTTCCTTGACTCTGGTATAAAAAATCCTTCACTGGACTTTGGAAAAAACAGCACTGAGATGACTAAAAGGATTAGAAGAGGATAATGAATAATTTATGAGAAGGATATATCCCTTAAACTTTTATGGCAGCTCAGATTCAAGGTGAGAATTCTTCTGGGTTGGCAAAAGATCGGGTGGATCTTACCTGCCTGTTTCACTCCTTCAGTCTGTAGTTCAGAGCTACAGTCAAGACAAATGCAAACTTTGAAACATTTTTTTCTCTCAAGGCTTCCCAGATACTCAAATCCTATGGCTACTCATATGTATGAAACATTAGTCTTCCATTTTCCCTACTTTCTTTGCTTCAGTGATCAGCTCTCCTCTCTTTGTACTTGCAGACAACATAAACACAGGGTAATCCACCAACATGGCAGGATAACATTAAAGACTGCATTCATCCAGAGTAGAGTGGTTCCCAAAACCAAAAGCAGGAATTCATAGGAGTTTAAGTTAGAATATTAAAAACTAAAAATATGTATGACTCTTGAATCTGCTAGTTTGATCAGTTAAAAAAACAAAAGTAGGGATAGATTACATCTTCTCTTTGATTTAAAATAAATGTAGAGATCAGAAATATCAGAACATGGACTTCGTAATTCTAGGATCTCTTGTGCTTTTCTTGCACTGCCTTTTCACACAGGCTCAACCCTGCTGTTCCAGTCTGTCATCCAGTCAGGGCAAAAGTTTTGTAATTGATATTTTTAATTTGGAGAGGCTATCATATTGTTGCATTCTGATATAATTCCAGCTGACTCTCCCATAAAACACGCACAATTAAAGGGTGTGGACAGGTATGCAAAACCCCTCTAACCCACCTGTGTCTGTCATGGTATGCTAAACCCTTCCCTCCTCTAACCCAGGAGATTTTGCAGGGAAAGGCATTTCCCATAACTGCCAGAGCAGAACACACTGCCTGCACATGCTGCTAAAGATCCCGCTGTTAGCTTGTAACATTTGACAAGAACGATTAGTCTTGCATCTAAAAAGAGAATGCTGAGCTATCCTGCATGACTTTGTCATTCCTAAATCTCCTGACACTCCACCCTCCCCAGCTCAGCATCCCTCTGAGTAAAGCAAGCAGAGCACTCTGAGGTGTTGTTATAATTAGGATGATTATAATGGGGTGGGGAGATACTGTCAGTTGCCAAGGATTTCTGCGTAATATCAGCAAGAATGTGCTGTGAAGGAGAGACTTGCAATGAGTGGATTTTCGCTGTATTATTCTCACCTAATGTTTACTCATGTAGACTTATAAAAAGAGGCAACACCTTTTTCAGCCCAAACCAGAGAGGTTCTGAATGAAAGACTACAAAAGATGCAAATACCCTCAAAACCAGCCTTCCCAGCGGAAGCAGGCTTCATTTCACTAGCTCCAGAACAAATTTTTCTTTATTCCTTCTTTGGGAGAAAGAAGGTGAGAGAAGAATCTTCTTCCTTGGATCAACTTTTATTTGCCTCCTCTGCCCTGACCCTGCAAACCTGTGTGTGTTCCACTCATGCTCACACAAAGTCCCACAGAGAGAACAAATGTGGGAATGAACTGTAACTGCAAGATTGGCCACTTTGGCTCTTCCTCTGCATTCCTGTGCTTCACTGCATGCACTGCAATGAGTCTCATTAGCCTGGACTGTAACTCTTCTTGAGGGCTGGATCTCCCTTTATATCTTTATCTGGGAACACTGCTGGCACTCTCCTAATACATGCTATAAACACACATAGAATTGACTGAGATGACTTCACATCAATCTCTTCAGAATAGTACACACGCCATAACATGAAGAAAACCCTTTCTTGCTATTTAAGACTGCTTTTTGGGAAAATGTAAGCACAGCCTGTCACAAGTACTAGCTGCAGTAATGATCCAGCTGTCCTCAAGCAAGTTGGATCCTGCCTCGAAATTTAAGTAGCTAGTGTGTCTACTAAAGATTAACAAGGCTGTTACACTGTGCTTTTGGTTTGATGGGATGTTAACCTAGATGAAAGATCAGTGTCTTGGCAGGAGAGAACAGCAAGATCTAACTGATTTGGATCTCTTTGGTAATCTCTCTCCCTGTCCGTAAGCTGTCAAAAATAATAAATACAGCTAATTGTTATGAACTATGCTGAGGAGCTGCCTCTTGAACCATTAGAGGAGCTCCAGAGGCTCACTGTCAGTTTGGTTATTCTAATCCAGTGTACTCAATTTAAAAGGCATCAAAGGAGACCAGGGCTGCAAGACTCAGGTAAACAATTCTTCGGTGTCAATCATAAGAAGAAAAACGTTGAACATACATGGTAGTAGTTCTCTATCTGCAGTTTCTGTGCAAATAGGGTAAGGGTAGAAAAGATGTCCTTTTTCCAGTGGATAGGGGATCATTCTGAAAGCTGAAAAGAAAACACGGTGCATAAGTTACTGTGAGAGTGTGGCAGTCATACTTAAGAATACTTACAATTCTGAAAAACAAACACAGACAAAACACTTGTATTTGGTTGCAAACAGCATATAAATTTCTTAATGAAATGCCAAAATAGAAATTGAGCTTTTAATCACAAAAACTCATGTGTTTATTTTTATTCTTGAGACAATGTTTATGAAAGTCAGGTGAGACCACATTACAAAGACATACAAAAATGTTTGCATAATCAAAGCCCATTATACTTCCAATTCCATAGCCAAATTTACACATTTTGTCTTAGGCTTTTAGGCTGCCTAATTTTTAAATTTCAGGGGAAAGAAATGTATCTGCTGTAACAGGTATAGCCTACAAAAATGACCAGCCAAGCCTGTAAATTCAGACCAACACTCACAGTCTCTGTGCATCAAGAATAACAGAAGTTTTTCATGGAAAAAATACACTCCTCTTTTTCCATCACACTCCAGCAAGCCAGGTAACACTGATGACATGAGCTCTGAGGACCAGTTTTCCAACAGTCATGTTTTCAGTTTCTATTTGGCAATCAAAGATTAATACTAAATTATTAAACCCAGGTTCCTCTCATGCATTCTTTCTAAATGCAGTGGATCAAGTCAGGTTTCCAATATAAATCTTCAGGTCATGAATTAAATAATACTTAATCTTATGAATTTTTAAAATTGAAAATAATAACAGAGAGGGAGGGAAATGGATTACTAAATCTTGATGGTGCTGATGTCACAGGCCATCTGAGTGTGGTTTGTGGAAACATCCGAATACTTGACTGAAATACAGCTTTGCAATCAAGGCATCCTTTTCCATAATCCTATATATTATTTTCACTGTTAAAATGTCATCAACTTGTTATTCTCACTACTCCTATGAACATCAGTCACTGAAGCAATATTTTCCCCAACAGATGTCCTAGAAGCACCGTACACTGAAGTTAGGTACAGCCCACTGCTACACAATAACGCTCCATTATCTCTTGCTCACAAGGCAATTTAAGAACTGGTTTAAATACACAGTCCCCCAGTATTTTCAGCTGTGCATACTGCATTTGAAATGATGTTAGCTGTATTTTTTTGTGAAATTTTATTACTGTATTTTTTCCTTGATTGCTGCATTTAAAGCAATAGTAAAGAAGGCAGAGTTTGTGAAAGATTGTAAACCAACCTGGGCTGTAAATGCTCTTCCAGCATTAACCACCCCTCTCCATAGCAACCCAAAAAGCCAAGTACAAATACAATAATTCAAGCTGTGTATGATCTTAACACACAACAAACTTGAGTGTCTGTACAAAAACATATGTGGAATGTGTTCAATGCTTGTTTCTTCAAAATCCCTAAACCAAGTTTTTCCTTCCAATTTGGCTTAATATTGAAACAGACAATCAAGTCTCTTCTGCCTTACCCTAAGTCACAGTAATATTAAGATTTTAATCAAAATAAAATGGGAGGTAAAGATGTTGCTTTTACAAAACAAGTGAAAAATGTCTGGAAAGATTTTATTAAATTTAAGCAGTCATGCTTGACATGAGACCAACTATGGGATATTTACAGCAAAACAGCTTTATGTAGCAATGTTATCAGCCATGGAAGGAAGTGATCTGGTTCCTCTGGATCAGTTTGTGTCTATGTAGGCACTTCTCTGCCTTACTCCTATGGTATTATCTGATCCTATTTTACATTAATTGACTCAGGTAGCATGGGCAGTTTGCCACTCACCCATGTACTTGCTGCAAGAGCTGCTGGAGCGTTTGGGAACCCACAGGTTTCTCTTCATGCAAAAAGTAGGAATTCTGACTCAAGTTTAGAAACCAATAGTGACAAACCAGACACCTGAAACTTGGTTACACTTGAAGCTGCAGACCTCCTATACAGAGAACCTGGCCCAAACACAGTGGTGGCACTTGGGCTTTTATAGTTGTACTATGAATAAAATACCTACAAACATAGAAAGAAAGCGAGGGCAACTGACCATGTATTATATGCAGACTGTTGGTTAAAACTAGTATTTAATTACATTTAACTTCTCTGTCATGTCTTCACTGGTTTTCACTTAGTTATGCAGAGATGCCAAGATATGGACCAAATATTATGAGTATTGACTAGAGACTGTGAAATCATTAAAACCGTTCGTTGTCTTCATGTGTGAGCAAAATTTGAACAAAAATTTTGAGGACTCGAGCACTGTTCGTATTTTTCTGAAATCACTGTACAAAATGAATTACGGATTTTTCTGCAGAAGTTATGCAATGATATTCATTTACATCTTTACAGGCTATTATACAGCTATTAGCTAATAAATTACGTGTTCAGATTGCTGAATGTGAAGACAATAAGAAGGGGAATGTAGTTAGATGAGAATTCCCTATGTTGCCTTCAGGCACAGATGACTCGTTTCCTAAGTGGCAGGAGGACTGGAGGGCAGCCAGACTCTTCTGCCAAAATCTGGTCCTGGTACAAAGCCCTTTAGGGGCTCCTCAGCCTGACAAAGCAGAAGATCTGTTCAGGATTCCCTGCAAAATACTGCTTTTACTGATGGAATAACAAATCCTGGGCTAATGGACTTCTGCAATAATCCAGAAGAGAAGGAACACTGCATAAAAGCAAATCACTGAAAATAAGGCATTGGGAATGAACCTATGACAGAGAAAATAATAGACTGGGAGAAATAATGGGAGAAGAGCTAGCAGATAAGACAGAGAACAATGCAGCAGAGCAAACCCCAGGCAGCACTGGTATGGATCACTGAGCAAGGTGTTCTATACAACTAGAAATAAAACCAGTGCATCTTCATGGAGCCCACAGTGCAAATTAGGCAAGTTCAGGTAATTTCATACTGTAACTGAGATAGTAAGTCACTTTTACACTGGAGGTATTAAGTGCATTTCTATAGGAATTATCATGGTAACAAAATATCTTTTCTATCAAAGCTAAATGAGGACAAAAAATGGCAAAACACACACACAAAAACTGGTGTAATAACATATGGAGAGGATGAAAAAGAACAGAATGAAGCAGAGCACAAATGGGGAACTAGATTACATAGAGTAAAAAACTGCATCAGAAAAAAGGCCAACAAAGGCTGATTATAAATTGTACTTTTAAATTCTCTGACACCCGGTAAAAAACACATCTCAAAGACAAGGTAAGATATATCAGAAGGTTAGTATATGACCTTTGGAAGTCATATACTCCAACCTCCCACTCAAAGCAGGGTCATTTCCAAGTTACATTGGATTGCTCAGAACTATGTCAAGCTGAGCTCTGAGTATCTCTGGGGCAGGAGATCCCACAGATCCCTCTCGCTGTGAAAATATGTTTCTTAGGTCTGGATTAAATTTATCTGGTTTAAACTTGTGTGTATTGCTTCTTGTCTTTATGCTGGGCTGTTCTGTGAAGACTGCAACTCTCTCTTCCACATCATCTCTCTGTTGGGTGGTGGAAGACAGCAACTGGATCATCTCTTCACCCACCATAAGACTTCTCCAAGTTGAACAAAACTAGCTTCCTCAGCATTTTGTCCTATTTCACATATTCCAGTCCCCTATGCATCCCAGTAATCCTTCGCTGAATTCACTCAGTTTAAAAAGAAGTCATAAAATACAGTACTGCTTTATATTACACATTAATATATACCTGTCTATAAGGCACACTCCTAATTTCCAAATATCAAAGCATTCACAGAATCACAAAATGGTGTGGGCTGAAAGAGACCTTTAAAGACATGTCCACTGCCATGAACAGGGACACCTTTCACTAGACCAAGTTGCTGGAAGCCCCATCCAACCTGGTCTAGAACACTTGGAGGGATGGTGCATCCACAGCTTCTCTAGGCGACCCGTTCCAGTGCCTCACCACCCTTACTGCAAAACATTTTTTGCTTATGTCCAATCCGAATATACTCTCAGTTTGAAACTATTCATTCAAATAATGACAAACAAATCTCTACAACCCTGAAATGAACTAAGTTAAATTATTATCTCCTTAACCATGAGCAAGAAAATATGTCTCAAAGAAGTTAGGAAATTTTGGTCAGTATTACACAGCAAACACAATACAAGATTTCAAATCCCTTTTACTCATTAAATGAAGTTTGTGTTTTCAGTTCAAATTTCAAATATTTCAATCCTGGTGAGGATGTCCAAAATTCTCACTTACTATACTTGACAAAGAACTATTACTTTTTTCATGACATTCAATAAAAATATTTGATTAGCTCCTTTGTAAGAAAGAGGATTACTTACTGCCTTCCCATGTACAGTGTAAGAGGTTCAATGCCCCCTCTACTCTTTTCCAGTGTTGAAGATGAAAGAAAGCATATGCTATTGCTTCACTGTCCCCTCTCTTCAGAATATGTTCAGGAGGCAGAATTAGGCTTTTCATTTCTAGTAGATACTGAAATTAAAAAGCAGAGCAAAATTATTGCAGAAGTAATACAAAACACAGAAATCTGACTGCAATTCTATAATGCGCACTGAAAGGTCTATTTCCCAAAGTACTTTTTCTCATAAGGTTTCATTAAACGTGTAACATCACCAACTGCACTTGAAGACAATGATTGAATTATTCCCAAAGACTAAGATATGCTGTCAAATGGTTCTGCTCTACAGCAGTAGTATGGAGACTACAGAGAAATTCAAAATTAAACATCTCTCTTACTGAAGGAGGTGAAAAAAAGAGCTCAAAGCAGAAAATGGAATTTAATTACAAGAGCTTTTTAATTAAAAGTGTTTATAATAAAATGAAGAAGACTTTAAGCATTTTGATGCACAAAGTCTTTCTATAAGGAAACATACAGCACTCATAGTTTGCACACAGGTTGCTGCATTTACTGCATTGCCATTATCTCATTGTGAGGTCTACCAATAGGCAAGCTTGGCAGCCACCTAAGTAGCTAAAAACAAGTTACAAAGTAAAAATGTTACAAAATGTAACAAGTGCCTGATTTCCGGGGGTGGGGTGGGGGTAAAAGCATAGGAACTTTAAGCTTGCTACTTGAAATAGTTGTTGAATGTGTCATTAAAATGAAAAGCACCACTGACTAAACCCACAAGCCCAATTTTCACAGAAAATTTCCCTGTAACTGGCTCCACCCACCCAGCAGAAGCAGATGAAACATACAGAAGGTTCATGACACAGGAGAAGACAGAGGTCTCAGACATTATTCAAGCAGGTGATTTTTGCTCCCTCCTCAATCCATGAACTAGACTAACAGTTAACTAGACAGACAACTAACACCATTTCAGCAGACACCACTGGTGTTACCACGTTCCAGTTAGTGGAGGGGAAAGAAACAGCAGAGGGGAAAGACATACCCCTTGCTGGCATCCTTTACAGGAAAAGGAGTAACAGACAGAAAATAAGCTGCTGAATCAGCTCCAGTTTGTCAGTTCTCCTGAGGAGTGTAACGTTTCCCAGCTGTGTGCTGACTGCTCTTCCACAGCACAGGAGAACTCTTGCTCTCTTCCAGGATGCCCAAGATCAAACGTTCTCCCCACCAGACTGTTCAAATTAACATGAAAGCAGCAGGTGAGTCAGGCCCTAGCACAAGGCTGGGAAAGGAAAGGTATGGTTGATCACTGGCAATGAAGGAGGGAGTGTGCAGCCCCTCCATTTCACCCTGTGCTACAGCCTGGTCTGGAAGGAGGAGGGCTGCAGGATCTAGGGACTGACAACTTCCTAGTGCAGGCATCCATGAGGAGGCAACCTGGCACCAGAGGTGAAAGGGGGGCATGGGTGGTGTCAACCTTGCACAACCCCTGATAAATGCTGACTTCTGTGAACAGGACGTGCTGGTGCAGAAAAGAAGGCAAAACACAGGAATGAGGATTGAAAGTCAGCCTTGTGGAAAGGAAAAGGGCAGAGGGAAATGAGCACCAGTAGCATGATTTTGTGGAGGATGTCCTAGAGCTTGTCACCCCTTTGTCTGAAGGAGCTGTCAAACAGGTAAAAGATTTGGAACGCTCATTATCAAAACAGAGAACCATCAATCTGGGGAATAAATAAATACCTCAAAGAGAAATCACATGTTGCTGATGTGGGTAACTATTAAAGGAGCCGTGGGAGTAGCTGAGTGTGATACCTGGATTTCTCCTAAAGCCTTTCAGAAAAATCTGAGACAGCTGCAGAGCAAGTGGATTAATGGAGGAAGTTGCAATTTAGTAGGCAGACCAGGGGATTAAGGGTGATAGAACAGAATAAAGAGCTGACAAGAGGGAGGGAGCTGCCAGGCTTACACACATACAGCAAACATTCACTGCCCTAATGAATACTTCACCCTTTTAAAAACACACATTATACCTGTTGAGCAGAATGGAAGACAGCTGCAAGAGCTGCAGGTTTCTACCTATTTTATTAATTTAGAACATTAACTCTTATTTCTGTATTTTCTGCAAAATTAAATGAGAAAATAAGTTCTCAAATGTTTCAACTGAAGGAAAAAAACATAAACCCAATGACATGTCACTATTCGTAGGGAAAGAAAAACCAGGAAGGAATGCTGTATTTCTAGGAGAGTTAGAAGAAAATGTGTTATTTTGATTCTTATGTATTGCTTGTTATCAGCAATTAAAAAGAAATCAAGTGGAAATACCAGATGGAAGGATATATCTTGACACTTGCAATCAAGCTTAGTCCTCACTCAGTTAAGTTTACTTTTCAGTCGGCATTTTTCTCACTTTCAGAAAGAAATTATTTTTAGAAGTGCCTCAGAACAAAAATGTGAAACCCTCCTCCCTTGTTACTGTATCACAGCTACCTTCCCAAACAAAAAGTCCATAACCTGGTTTGGTGATATTCAGTAAGACCCCCACAAAAATTGATAGGTGGCTCAAGACTCATTCGTGACTCATAAATTTTTATTTTATGCATAAATGTCAGCCACACCTTTTGGGCATACAAACTGTCAATTAATTTATTCTGGAGGCATTTCCAGCAGGAACACTGACTGTACACAGCCCCAAAGAGACCATGTCTGGAACACTTTGTACAGTTCTCATCAGGCACTTTCCAAAACAAAAAAGATCAAATTTCTGAAACACACAAAGAAACGGTTTTGGGAGATAGCACTTGAAGGCCTCCATCTACTTAAGTTCTCTGAACATTAGTAAAGGGTGCCAAAAAGCTGCCTAGCTATAAGTAGGGCTTGATTATTATGAAATGAGAGAGATATGACTGCCCATGAAAATTAGGATGCTCTTGATATCCTTGAATATCATATCCATTGGTGCACTGTTGTATTTTCAAGGAGAGTTCAAGAGCCCAGAGGGCATTCAGGTTCCTGGAGGTTTTGCTGGCAGGGCTAAGGGTCTACCTGGAGAGAGCTGAGGGCAGCCCACTGTTTTGGTAACTGCAGGCTACTGGTCCCAGATCTTTCAGAGGCAGGACTGAGCCCCAGCAATCTGCTGGGTTTCTAGCAGGCTGCCTGTGAAACCAACACAGTCCCCCTGAAACATTTTGTATTGAGCAAGGAGACAAATTCCAGTCAAATGAACTAAATATAAAAAAAAAATAAATTCTTCCCTTAAAAACCATTCAAGGAGCTGCAGTCCTCATGCTGCCCATATAATGTGAACTACAGTCCTGATGGGCTGCTGCACGCAACAAACACCTCCAGCTCTTGGAAAAAATCAGCCGAAGATATCTGACTGTAGTTTCCAAGAGGCTGCTGTTGCACTTCATCAGAGGCTAGACAGGAGCAGTCTTCTCTTGAGCCACCAAAGACTTTAGAGTGGGAATCTGATTATTCGTATCTCAAAATTTCCAAAGGCCTTATTCCAGAACACAGCCCTTGTTGTCACAGGACTAACCAATCATACCACTAAAATTCATACTCGTAACCTACATCTCTTGACAGACTCCCTATTAACTCTAACTCCCGATACACTGGCATCCACCCAGACTGAACCACAGCCTTCACAATTTAAGCCATGAAAGTTCAATACCTTATCAATCCTTTGAACACACAGGGAAGAGGGGAGCCCTATGTCATCCTGACAGAACTCTGAACCCAAGCATGGTTCCAATCCAGAGGGAGAATCAAACAACAGGCTAAGCAAGAAACCTAGCTAAGAGCTAAGCATCCATGGAGGAAATCTAGATGGTAAGACCAACACATCTCCAACTGCATTTGTTTTTCAAGAACAAATGAAGTTTAACTAGAACAAGAAATAAAATGCTGTCACTGTCTGGGCTTGTCATGTTCCTTTAAAAACTGAACCAGCTTAGAAACAAGCAGCCT
Organism: Promerops cafer; assembly: GCA_013398275.1. Classification (NCBI taxonomy): domain Eukaryota; kingdom Metazoa; phylum Chordata; class Aves; order Passeriformes; family Nectariniidae; genus Promerops; species Promerops cafer. The sequence continues at coordinate 2,474,598 of VZSE01008501.1, read as the reverse complement.
AGAAAATTTCAGCCAGAACAATCTCTTCACTCTTGTGGCCAGTGACAGGACTTGTTGAGCACTGGAACAGGCTCCTCAGGGAAGTGGTCACAGCACCAAGCCTGACAGAATAAGCTTTTCGACAATGCTCTTAGGCACATGGTGTGACTCTTGGGGATGGTGCTGTGCAGGGCTGGGAGTTGGACCTGATGATCCTTGTGGGTCCCTTCCAACCCTGGCATTTTCTTTGATTTGATGGTTCTGTGACTCAGCCTCAATGAAGTTAGGAGCAAATGCTGGAGTTGCACAGTGATTTCTGCCATCATGAGATAGCTCAATTAGCCCTTTGCCACTGTTCTGGCTTGGATTATTTTTTTAGGTTCTCCTTTTTTTTTCTTTTTCTGATCTCTCTCTTCTCTCCCTCTAACCTAACCTTTTTTTGTCAAAGACCTATATTTAGGAGTTAAAAGTGTAACAGTAGTTTTCACGTACTTCTACAGAGGGCTTCTGGGCCAGTTACACAACACTGTGATAGATACAGGGCAGCTACAGCCATTCTGTACACATACAGGAATGTGTTTTAATGAGCATTTGGAGAATGACAATGGACCTTGTATACACCAAGTGCAACAGGGTGGAATTTATACTTCTCTTGCTTAAATCGATCGAGCATACATGATCTATTTCACAATATTGACAGCTCTCCGGCTCCTGATTCTCTCTGGTTGGGAGTGCTTTTAGCATTCCATATTACTCCAGTGACCTTTTATAAAATAAATCAACCTGACTCGGGCAGGTTTTCTTCTTTTCCTCAATTGTGCAATTTGACTCTGAAATTCCAGCTCAGGTCGCAAACAGGCAACAGTCACTCCTGCACCTGTGACAGTATCCTTCCAGGCCAGAATATGAGGATTTAACATTGTTTGAACAGGAACTCTCATCTTCCCAGTGGGATGAACAGCATAAGCTTCAGCAAGTTCCAAAATACTGGTTTCTACATGTCCAGTGAAGCCACTTTTAGGTCACCTTTCAAATTGTCATTGAATTGATGGTAATTAAGAAGCTTGGCCTTTCTGCTGGAAATACAACAACAAATCGCTGTCTCACTGAAGAGTTAAAAACTCTCTCAAACATATCTCAAATAGTTTCTCTGTAATATCATGGGGTGTGTGGAACAGATTAATTTCCCATCTGGTCTATGAATTTGTTTGCATTATTTGTTTCTATTAGCAACTACAACTTACTAGAAAGTTGTAGCAAGCATACGGACAGACACAGTTCTTACTAAAAAAAATCAGAATAAGTAAGAAAAAAGTGAGAAGGGATGCAACAGACAACAGATGAATCTTTAAAAGTGTTTAAGTCAATGGTTTGTTATATCCTTTTAAGAGATTGTTTATAGACAAAATTGGCATTTCTTGAAGTAATATCAATATTTAAGTTGTCTGACTGAAATGCAGCATACTTCAGCAGAGACTCTCTTCAAATCAACTCAGCTCCTGGCTTACATACAAACCCATACAACTGTGTTGGGGACATACTTTTGGCTCACTTTTAACAATCAGATATGCAGACCATCATCTGTTTTCTCTTTAATGAATACCTCCAGTCTCACACATCACAGGTAGGACAGGGGTGCTTTTCAGGAGGAGTTTGAATGAATGGCAAGAGCTCTGCAAATCAGTTCAGGAAGGGTGTTCCACAACTGAGAAATGTCCCAGAGACAGCTGTGGTAGCTTATCAGCATTAGCTTTTTATAGTCCTGTTACATACAAGCAGGGAAGCCCCAAACACGTATAAATAACATTGATGAAATCGTGTGTCTGTGTATACATACACCTTTTTCCCCAACCACTCCACAAATTATGTACTCTTCATGAGTATGTGCATTGCATGCACATACAAACCCCTCTGGAGTTACAGTTTCAGTGGCAATACAACCCTCTCTGTTTAACTCCTAAATTTTTGTGTAGTATGTTAAATGATTTCTCACATTTGTAGTTTGTCTTCCTCACTCTAAACAAACGACCCATTAACATTTAAATCCTAGAGAACCTCTGAACACACATTAGTTTTGTGGCCTTGTTAGATTTCTTGTGATGCTGCTTGCTGAATCTTGTCCCCACTTCATTAAAAACAAATGGGATATGACTTCAATTACAGCTGAGTGGAAATTGAGATGTAATATCCACACGGTGCGTAAAATTATAACCAAAAATGAACTTTCACACCTTAATATCCTTTAGCTAATAGCAGCAGGAAGGAGTGTGAAATCAGCACTGCTGTATATTAATCTGTATTAGGCTATTCTGTGTTAATGTTAAAATATGAACTAGAAGAACCTCTGGAGTCTGCTCCTATTACTACCTTGTCATCCTGGTAATTTATGTTTCACAAAGGTTTTCAATCAGAATGTCAGACTTTGAAAAATAGAGGGAATCAATTAACAACATGAACTTAAAAGAGATTGTGATGGAAACATTTATCAATAGCATGGGGATAAGTGAGGAAAATGGAACAGGATCCCAAGGATTGCTCATGACAGGCTAAACTGGTATTCTTCCTTGGCAAGACCTCCAGCAGGGCGCTTCAGTAAACTTTTAGAAAGGTTCACCCAGAACAGGACTGCACTAGAGAGTTAAACTGGCAACTGGGCAGAAGAGAAATACCAATGGTTGTGTTGTTGCAAGAACCACTGGGATGGAAGAAAGTAAACAAAGAAGGCCTGGAATCAAGCTTTATTTAGTATTTTCCTTTTATAGTATGGCACAAAAATAGAAGCTCAGCTAATATTACAAAAGGACTCATTCTCACCTAAACCTCATTGTCTAAAAATCAGGCTTTTACTGGAGAAGTGTTGCTCCTTTCATAGTCAGTATAGAAACATTAAGGAGGAAAAGTCTATCTAAAGATGTCTAAGACAGTTCATTCTTTCCACTGCCTGTAGAGGAAATCTAGATGATTTTATTAAGCAAACAGCCTAACTTTCAGAAAGATACACCATGTTTATTTAGTGATTGGCATAACAGACAAAGCTCACGGAGTAGACATTTAATTCCTTCAATGCATGAGAATTAACTTTCTGCAATCCATGTGTAGATATGGAAGAGGGTTTGGGTTTATCTTGACCAGACTTGGTGTTCAACTGTACCTAATAAATAGGCTCCCTACATTAACACATCCCAGTTTTCTGCTGCTTACTTCCAAAGGGCAATACTAGCCCAAAGGTTTGTGGGGTGAAGTTCAGAGGCCAAAAAGGTCCAATTGTCAAAAAACATCTACCTTTAGCCTTCAGCAACCTCTTGGCAATATCCTTACTGCTGAGATACAAACCCCAGAGAGCAGGTATGGGAATTAGAACACAAATCCTTTTTTTTTACTTTGCAGTTCTCAGCAATTCTTCATCTCTGAGCTTTGCATTCTCAGAACTTAATGACGTTGCTGCATAAGGTTGCTGCACACCATGAACTCCAAAGATAGGTTCTTTTGTACAGCATGGCGAAAACATTTTCTTACATATAATCATCAGAACAAATAAAATATGCTACATTGAACTAGATCTTTAATTACTATTATGCAAATAATAATCTAACTTCATGCATGATCTGCCTGCAGCACAGCATTTGGTGAAATCCATGTCACCTAAAATTTCAAGTTGCACAGTCCTGAATGTGAGATTGCAAACCAAAAAACTGTGCATACTATCAGCTTTTTTTCCTTTCCATTGTTTTCTCTCCTTTCCACAACATCACTCATTACTCTGACACAAAAATCAGAAGTTGTATCCTCAGCAGTGTTAGATCTACAACAATGTTTTTTCAATACTCACTTTTGGCACATGTGGATTAAATTCTACTGCTCTGTGAATAGCTTCTACTGCATTCATCTCTGCAGTACTCAGCCCTCGCCTTGAGGCAGCCTCTGGAGAAAATCTACAAAAGCAAAGAAACAAACACATTAGGTCAGAAATGCTAGTAAGAAAAAGTCAGAAAAAGGAATCTAGAACATGGGCCCATGTAACCAAACTGAGTAATTTTCCTATGCTCTCCAAACTTCCATAGCAAGTGGAAACTCTGAGTGATCTATTACACCAAGGCCAATAAAAATCCCAGCAGAAGCGGAAAGCATGTTTGTATCTAATCATGGCAAAAAGTCAGTTCAAACAGTCCCTTCTCTGTCACTAATCTAAATTTGCTCTAGGTACCTTGCTAGGGGCATATTCAAGGCTGAAATTGCAGGGAAAAAAAAAAAAGAAAAGAAAAAATAACAAGACCAAAAAAACCCCAAAAAACCAATGCCAGATTATTGTTGGAGCATTTCTATTAAAAACAGGTTTGGGGAAATTTTAGGAAGGTTCCCAACCCAATGCCCCTGGGTCAGGTTGAGATGGAAACACGATGCAGCAGCAGTAGCAGGTGGTCTACTGGCTGCAGCACCATTAAGGGTAGCATGCCCAAACTGTGGGCAAATCATCTGCCCCAGTGAATAAAAAACCAGACCATGCAATCTCTTTCTCACCTCACACCCCACGGCTAACTCCAGAGCTGTACTTGGCAGGCAGACACCACAGGGAAAGCTGTGACAACCTTAGCCCTGCCCTCCCAAGCTGGAGTCGCTGTGTAGGGAGGAAAGATGTTGCAGTAGGTACTGGCGATCTACAGGATAAAAAGAATGAAAGAAAATTACTTAGATCTTGATGTGTACATACACTTTAAAAGCAAAAACTGTCAGGATGTCAGTCAAGAAAATGGCTTTCCACTCCACTTGCTTTTCAACTTTAGGGGGCATTCAACCCTCAGATGCACAGACACAACTCTGCTTGAGATTTGTGTGAAGGCATCTGAGAGCAGAATGGGGATTTTTGAGCTCCATCTCACAAGGAGCTGAGCACCCTTTCAGAGTGGGCTGGTGCTCTCAAATCCACAGGCATTAAATAGATGTGCTCAGCACCTTGGAAGGTTGAGGCCCAAGAGAAAAACATAAAAGGAATGAACAGATATTTGTGTCTCTAAAAATATGAACGTCATCTCCCTCTCAGAATCCCTGACATAATAATGCTAAATCCACCTGCCGCTATTTAATTAGATGAGCAGTCTGCTGACAGCACTTGTAAAATGACATTGTGACCAGTGCATCCACACTTAGTTATTACCTTTTCGTGGTCAGGTTTACACAAAGTTGAAGAGGTTCAGCCACACAACCCTTTTCAGTTGCATCTTCACTATACTATCTGGGTAGCCAAAGCTCACCCAGACAGTATATATAAAAGTGAAACAAGAACTGAATCCATGCTATTTCTCTTCTTTTCGTCTTCCTTAGCATCTCAAGTGCAATGTTTGAGCACTACAAATTTTTTATATATAAAGTAATTTTATCAATTTACCGCAGGTCTTAATTTTCCTGCTAAATTAGCAGATTGTTAGGGTGTGGGCTCAGCTAAGAAAAATCTTATATTAAATCAGGAATTTTGCTGGAATGTGGTTCTTAAGCACTTACTTGTCAGAGACAGCTCTGGCTTTGAGCAATGCAGCTGTGTAACATATTGTCGCTGATTTTGGTAAACTTATATCTGTTGAAAAGAAAGGAAAAAAGTAAACATTTGAAAACTTAAAAGTATGCAGAAAGAAAAGTGTTTGATACTTAAGAGTAAGCATGACATACAAAAAATTAGTATGTAAACTCAGAATACTTTCTCATCTTGGGGCTTACACTGCCACGTCACATGGAATTGTAAATTTCCACCTGATATACAGGCTTTAAAATGTGTGTTAATGACCTCTGGAACTGCTATTTAAACAGCAACTGGTTTCATTAGAGAACTAATTCAAAGAGTGACATGATAGAGACATAATGAAAGAATTGATTATTCCATAGATAAATGTATAGATAACTTGGAATATCTGAATTTTTCCATAATTCACAAAATATCTAAGTAATGGCTGAGGGCTATCTACCTCACTCTTCATGTTTTCACTGAGAAGCAGTTGTCTAATACGACTCTGTTGCAGCTGTACAAGTTAAGACAGCTATTCAAGTAATAATGGATTTGACTTGCAAGCAACCAACCAGTAGATTAACTGAAGTTAAAGATCAACAGTAAAATAAGGTGTTTTGCCTCTTAAGAAAATATTCACCAAACACTCTCTGGCCATTTTATCCTGTTCCAGAGAGACACAGAACCATAAACCTGACTTAACCAGTTCGTTAACTTAATTTATATGTGTTTTCTATCAGCAAATTGGCACAATGCATTCAAAAGGTAGAGAGAAATGCTGCTTAACAGACTTAAGTGATATATTTGTTCTCACTGTTACAGAGAATTGACTTCCACATTTTTAATCTCATGGTGTGACCCTTGGAGTCCTGTGCAGGGCTAGGAGGTGGACTCGATGATCCTTGTGGGTCCATTCCAACTCAGCTAAATTCTGTGATTCTGTAATCTACCCAGCAGTCACATATTGAGACTGGAATATTCCAGCATTAAAAATTTAAAGNCAGGCTCGCTCGCTCTTCTGGGGTTTTGGGGGGGGAACAAAAGATACCTCGGTGTTTTCTCCACCCCTCGGTCCTGCAGGGGCTGGCCCGGTTCCATTCCCTTCCACCTTCTCTCTCTCTCCGGGGCTCCGGCCTACCTCAGCCTGGGCCTCCATGGCTCCCTCCCCCACCCAGCCATGTGGCCGGGCGGGGAAGAGACGGTGCCGCTCCCTGGGCTACCACGGGCGAAAGCGAGCGAACTCTGGGAAATCTCTGCTTTTAACCCCGTGTGTCTTCAGAGGTGACTCACGTCTTCAGTGGTCACACCAGGTGTCAATATTCGAATCTGACCACTGATTGGTTTAACTAAAACTTCCTAAAAAAACTCACTTCCTCCCAAACGGAGACAACCCCAAACCACAACAAACCAAACCCACTGAAGGCTGGATTCTGCAAACCCTTCTGTACGCTGATAACTTCCTACAGCAAACACAAGGCACTGAAGGAGGTTCACTGTACAAGTGAGGAGCAGCTAATCTGACTGTTACTCTAAGAAACTATCTGTCCCTTGGTTTGTCATTAAACTTGATTAGAAAGACGAAATTACCATGATAACTTGCTTACTTTAGGATTAACAGACACTTGTGATTCACTGAACTCATGTGCCTTAAGTTAACTAGGACAATCAAGTCGTATCTCAGCAGTCACCATCCTTCACTAATTAATAACCAGGCAACCAGGCACAGTGTTATTCTGTGAGACAGAAAACATTGCCAGAATGACTGAGGCACTTTGAAAAGGCTACCTGTTAAATCCTATTATCTTTTTATGTACCTCCACTTCAAGTATGAGATATACAGATCCTGCTGGAGGCTTCCCTAGAATATATTGCAACTATAATTTCACTGGAGCATGTAATTGTAGTGACTAAAGCCATTAAAATCAACAGCATGCAGAGCAGTTTGGATGACAGATATGTTAATTACCCCCCTAATAGAAGACAGCTACAGACACAAGCATGAGCACGTCTTCAATGACAAGAGAAAATATTTCTGAACACATCAAATAGCCATCTTTATACCAAGTTTTCCTTAATATCAGGAGTTAAAAGTTATTCAGTAAACAGAAATGCCTAAATAGAAATAATAATAAATATAAATAATTTAAATATATTAAAACAAAACACAGCATCACAAAACACTATCTTCTAGTCGACAGTAAGTGTTCCTGAGCTGGAAACATCTGTGCATATAGATTGCAAGATGATTCACAATGAACAGCTGTCATCTGCAAGGAAGAGAAATGTGGTGAGATGAGCTAAGGCTCAGATAGACCATGTGAGTCCTTTCTGCAGAAGAAATGGGATTTCTCAAACAGTGTTGTGTTCAAATCTGATCACCCATGGTCAAGCAGAACAAAAGCAAAGAGAAGGATTGGACTGGTTTTGTATCAAACCAAATGAAATAAAGACTGTGAGAAGATCCAACTGTTTCCTATGCAGACCCACATGGAACACCAGAAAAGAAAAAGGGTTGCTTAGGTAAAGGACAACACTGGCACAAGAATAAAGAGTTCAGAATTAAATTTAGGCCGCAGATTAAAAGAAAGTTTCTGTTAAATGAACATTGAGGGAGATTTCCAGGTAGAACAGTGGGGCAAAAAACCCAACTAATTCTAGGATGGAGCTTGCTCAGCTCATGGAAGGGGCAGTATCATGCAGGGAATGCAACAGCAGGGGCCCTGATTCACCCAGGAGGCCATGCTCCTAGAGAGCAAGCAGCACTTGTTTGAGGATAATACTTATAGACCCCCACCAGTGGAAGAAATAGGTACAAATATTCATGTTTATCACAGAATCACAGAGGGGTTGGAGTTGGAAGTGAGCTCTGGACATCATCTAGTCTAACTGAGACAGCCCTAATAGGTCCATGCCTGCTTGCTTTCTAAAGTGCTTTTCTTTTTGTTTGCTTCATATAAGGCCATAAGTATTTGGTCCTGCTATATGCTGGTTTATGACTACAATACTTTAAAATCCTCATATAATTTTGGCTTCATCTCCAAAACTGCACCCTCATATTTTAGAGAGAGGCATAAACAATTATGTCTGGTAACAACTTGAATTTAGCAAGGGAACTGTGTCCAAACTAGCCCTAGGAGATATGTACTCTGTCAGGAACCAAAGTGAAGTTTTAATAAATGACTGTGTCCAGCTCTGTGAGCCATCTGGCAAAATATTTTCACATACACTGTTTCCCACCCTCCTGTGATTACTTCTGGAGCTCCTACAATGTGCTGAAAGATGTGACTGGTATTCTGTTGTCAAATCCATCAGGACGTTTTTGCCTAATAGAAACTGATGTGTCAATCTAGAAAAGCCTCTCCTTCTTTCTTATTGCTTGTATTGTTAAACAGAATACAAAAACCTAGACTTAATTTATAAGCATTTTCTTTCAATAAGCCTCAGTCATGCATGGGGAGGGCTGAGAAAGTGCATTCTTACTATTCATTTGCTTCTTAAGCAGCTGCTTATGAGACTGAATTGATGGAAAGATGCTATGGATATGCAGAGTATGCCATATATCATCTAAAATGGTCATGGGATCTATTGTTCTTATCAATAGCAACTAAAACAAAAAATTAGGAATCTGGATATGGAATGATTCAACATTCCCTACCAAGTCAGCAGAAGGCTCTAAACATGAAGACATGGGCATGTTGCAATTGCTTTAGTCATTAATAAAGGCAAAAATGTCACCAATCACAAATTATTCTCTATTTTGCACAGGTGGTAGGAAGAATTGCTTATAGACTGAAAGCACTCTAGCAAATAAATATGTGCAGGCTGATGTGCATCATCAGAGATGACAGAAGAGAGATGCAGTTATCTATAAAGGAAAAAACATTAAGAAGGAAAGTGAATTAAGCTGATACAAATGGTTAAAAACAGAGTAATGTGATGGAAATCATTAAAGAAAAGTATGAGATGAACATCAGGGGAAAAGCACTATCAAAAAGATCTAATATCCTGTTAGAACACTGATCACATTTCCCCACAAAATGTAGTAGAAAATGCTGGAGGGAGCACAACGATGAATGCGGTGCAAGAAGTCTTTATTTTGCCATGACCACAACTAAAACTTATACTATTCAGATATGGGAAGACTTATAACTGCTGATTTTAAATATTTCATATGCCACTCTTGCTGACATGCATATCAGTGACCAAGCAAGTGTCAGCCCCTTTAACTTGACCGAGTTCAATCCTAAATGCCTAAATGTAGAGGGGAAGGAATAATTTCTGCTAAAGAAAGTTAAAGAGAGCAAGACTAGTATAATTACTTTAGACTTCTTGTGCTTTTGCACAAATAGGAAAAACAAAAAATGCCACAGAATTATATGACAAAAAAAGAAACCAGATGGTATGAACAGACACGAACTGTTGCTGAAACCTAGCTGAAGTGACAAGTGATTTTGATACAGAGGAAAGAAATCAGTTCTTGCAAGCAGAAGCTGAAAAAGATGTGATAGGAACAAAGAGAAACTATTCTCTCGATAGTTACACAACTACTACTGTTACACAAACTGGAGGTCTTGATTTGTGTCTCTTGCAGAAGGTAGATTAGGTTTTGGTATAACCATAACTAAAAGGAACTTTCTCTTATCTCTTTCATAGAAACAAAAAGGTTATAAAATACTGTGTATGAGGGAATGGCTGCTTCCATACTGCCACTTGCTACATCTTTAACTCTGAAGAAAACTCTTCATTGCACTTAGAACACCTACCCAGTTAGCTCTACCAGGAAGAATACCTCCAAAATGTCAAATATAAACATGACAAGTAATGAAACTATCTACAAAACCCCTGGACACCATAGCTAATGTAGCTGGAGGCTGCATGCAATTGTTTCATCAATCTGCAACTCTCTACAAAAGGATTGCCTTCAATATAAATAGAATTTACATGCATAATCTGTAAGGACAAAAAGAAATTGGACAGAAGGGAGCAGAGAAAAGAAAGCAGCCCTGAATAGGCTACATTTTAGAAAAGTCACTTCTCTGTGTTAACTGTTTGGATTTCACTAAATTGAAAGTATTCCAAGACAAAGAAGTCTCTGTTTTTAAAGTGTTTCTTCAAAGGCCTGCATTTTGATATAATAATAACTTAAAGCAGGATTCTGCTTGAGTAAGCTGTTACCAAATAAAAAAGTGTCAAAGCATAGAGCAGAATGAGATCTTTTGTATTTAAACCCTATTTCCTTTCTCTGTGTCCTTTGCTCTAAAATACTGTCTCAAGTGAACTCTGCATTTGGGACTCTGGCATGGTAACATGGTCTTTCTCCTTCTCTGCAGAGAGGTACGTGAGAGAAGAATCTGTATAAGGTGTTCATCCTGCAAACCAGAAGGCTTATGGTCTCACTGGAAAACACTGTACTTTCAAAAAATAAAAGCAAGGACAGGTTTAGAGAGGAACCACTGCATCACTAAGATTAAGTACAGAGGCATCCATTCTTTCTAAACCTGACTTTAAATTGCCAGAAAAGTCTGAGTTTTCACACAGTGCCCAGGTTATCACTTAATATCTATTAAAGCAAGTGGCTGCCCAGGGAAATTAATAAATCAGTTGCTCTAAGCATCACTACAAGCTGACCAACTCCCCCAGCCATAACTATTTCTGCTGTAAATAACATGGATATGTGTTAAATCAGAGCCAAAAATATTTTCAGAATTCAACAGTATTTAGGTCATCCTCACTCTATTGACAGACACTGAACTCTGAAACCATGATGATGTAGCTCAGCAACAGTGCATGCTGTTCCACTAATGAGACCCTTTTTCCATGAATAATGAGTATAGACATCAGCTCTGTTGCCAGGTACAAAATATAAACACAATTTAACACATGGCTTTTGGTAAAGCAGTGCATCTGCTTGCAGAGGCTGAGGTTTCACATGATGTGGTCCAACATTTTAGCCCAGGGTGGGAGCAGACTGCTCAAGGAAATAATTTGTTCATATGTTATCAAAATACAATCAATCACGTTTGGTCTCAGTAAAAAAAACAGCAGTGGAGTGGGACCAGCAGAAACTGCAGATAGGAAAGTATAAATGAGTTCAGTGTTTTATATTCCAATAAATCTTACAACACATGAAGCTGACGAGTTCTAAAATGAGCTGAGACTCCCTGAGACAGGCCTTCTGAGACTCATGAACTGTAAGGGTTATACTGGTTAAGCCTGTGTTTGCTGAGTCCTTTTGCAAACCTAGTGCATACACACACCATACCAAAGTGTGAGTTGAAACTGCCTGTGTTCAAACAGCCGAAGTTTCAGCTTTATTTCTAAAAGTCTCATTTGTTCTGACTCTATCAGATGCTTTTGAGAAAATGAAACACACTTTCAAGTTTTATCAGCTTCCATGACATAAGGTGCTACCATGGTATTGTCTAAAATCAGTGATCAGTGCTTTTACTGCGCCAAAGTAGAGCTCACACTGGAGTTTCGTCTTGAGATTTGAGAATACAGGCTTAACACCCTGTTCTGTCACAGTTCTGCTATTTCCCAGGACTATTACCTCATAACTACCCTGAAGACTAGAAGGTGCCAACATACTGTGATGCCTGGGGAATAAAAACCAGCATTTCTACTTACTTGCTTTTTAACATGGCAAAATAAAGAACATAGGAATCTCTCTTAGTGTCACAGGAATTACTGAAATACAAGGAGCTACTAGAAAGGCTCTGATGTTACCACTTAAACTGCCAATTTCTTCAATCAGACTAAGTACAACCAAGATCTCTCCCAGAGTCATTAGTGCTACTGAATGGCAGTACTCAAGGGTCTGGGTGACATTTTGATCTCTGCTTAGAATGATTTGACTCCAAAAAGAGTTGAAAACATTCCAGACTGGACTGGTAGGACTGATTATCACTAATGTTGCTTGTAATCAGCTGCTTATTTATCTTTTTTTTAAAATAGCCTCATCTCTGCCACAGTCTGCTGCAGGAGTCTGAAATCTGGCAATATGATTGTGTTAGTACCAAGCCAATGGTCTATTATAAGCCTCATGTAAATTTATCTTAACTTCCTAAGTTATAAGACATTAGAAGAAAGCAGTTAGCACATATTCAGTGGGAGCTTCTGCATTATTTTTCTGGCTGTACCATCCAAAGATTCATTGCTCAACAAGTACAGGTCTCAGTACTCCATCCCTTTGCCATGGTTCTGTGTGATGATATGGGCACAAGTACTGGGACTGACAGTGAGAAGCCTCAGTGTGCGTGAGCTCTTACTGTTCTGCTTTTTGGCACCCAGGCAATGCAACAGAGAATGACAAATGAAGAGGAGGCAGAAGCCACAGAGAAAAGGGTAGATGGAAAAGATGCTAAGAGAAAAGTTGTAAAGTGGATGGTGATGTATCTTGACCATCACTGCCCTGATGAGAAGATTTGGATAGGTAGATAGGAAAAGCAGAAGAATGGAACCGAGAACGAGCAGTACTGGCTGAACAAGGAGCCTGTGGTAGAAGTGAGAGCAATTAAAAGGTATAACTGAGCATGCAGAAGAGAAGACATTCAGTAAGCAAATGGGACAGAAGACCAGCCAATTCCTTAAAAGAATCCATGAGAAAGAGAAATGAGCACTGTGGATACAGGCATCAGTGTCCATATAGGCATTTATACAACAGTAGCTCAAATAATGTCCATCTTTCTTTTCCAAAACTGTGGATGTTTCAAGCCTTAAAATCTTTGTTCAAAGAACACCAGAGATAGTAAGAGCTAGCAGTTAAGAACATTTTAAAGGCTACAAGATCAACCTGGCAAAAGAGTTAAGAAACATCAAAATTAAGGCTACATAGGTTTCACTTCAGTCAGCTATTTGATCCATGCAGGTTATGATCTCATTTCTAGTTATATCATTATGTAATATTCCTTTCATAAACTCCCATAACCCAATGCAGAGAATGACACTTTTCCGAGGATGAATGAGGACTGTATATTAACACAATAGGAAACTGACAGCTGTAGGTTCCCTGATTCACTTGATACAGAACTTGGAAAGTGGCTACTGACTAAGTCAGGGACTGCAGTAAGAGGAGAAAGAGTGGCACTGTGCAGGCTGATGAATGCTGCTCTAGAGAACTGGATTATATTCCTGTTTTTGTCACCAAGTTTTTATGCAATATGAGGAAAACCCAGTTAATTTGAACTAAACAAAGTATGCCAGTTGGTGCTTCTACCTCTGTGTCTCTGAAACTGTGGTGTCTTCAAGTTTAAAGAGCTAGAGCTCCAGCAACTGTGATTTGAACATTAAAAGAGTTTCAAAGCTGCATAAACCAATGTTTACTGAAAAACAAAACAAAATAATACAAAATGTCCTCCTAGTTGTCTGAGCTTACCAAGGTTTCCCTATAAGACATGAAGTCTGCTACTCACTAGATTGCTATGAAGTCGGTGTTTTCTTCTATGCTACTAAGTCAACATTCACAGGTAAGTCCATGAGGGAACTGATAATCTTTTCTTCAGAAAAGGTTTGTATAGCATGCAATAAAAATTCTGCAGTACCCAAACAGTCATTCTTTAAACATCAACAGAAAGCAAAGCACAGGGGAGTTGCTATTGAGTGCCATCACCCTGTACAATGATTTCAGCATGGGTTGGCAGAAAAAATGCACAGTATTTAATCTTTGGATAAAGGATTGTGTAAGGGCATGTATGAAGCTCATGCCTATCAATTTAATTACCGTGTTTTCTGAATTTTAGGAGTTTGACTTAAATATATTTCTTCTGTGTGTATCACCTAGAGAAAATACAAATACATATTTGAACTTACCATCATACTTTGCTAAGACTGCCTGGACATCTGCATATGCTTGCAGTTCCAACAAAGCCTCTAGCAGGTTTTCGTGGATGTTGAACATGCTGAGCAGGGGAAACTCCTTCATCAACTACAATCAATAACATATGAAAGAGTTAGATTATTAAAACGGAGAAGGGTTTCTTGTTCAAAATGCATTGAAATAGACAACACAAAGTTAAAACTCCTCAGCTCCCCTTGCTCTTAGTTCTTTCCCAGAGCTCACTATTATCTCACAGATTTCGGAACTCATAATGGATACTAGGTCAGGTTCTTGTCAAGACATGCTTGTATAGGATGCAATTAGTCAAATCCAACAACCCAGCTATCTGAACACATAACTCTCCTTCAATGAACAGGTTTCTTCAAAGTGAAAAAGAGTTATTGTTCTGGGGAAGAGTCTTCACCAGTGTAGCTCCAGTGTATTAGCAGTATGTAATCCAGCAGCTCTCTGGTATATTAGTGGAAAACCCACAAAATACATTGAAAAACCACAGTAACATCAAATGAAAGAAGCTTACATATATGCAACCATATTAGCAAGTATGTGATACCAAGATTTGTAATTGTAAATACTTTAGAACACAATTGAAATTGTTGCCAACATAAAAAAAAAAGAGGAGGAGGAGGAGGA
>VZSE01008501.1:2354571-2459594 GCA_013398275.1 Promerops cafer | reverse complement strand
AGGAAAGGAATAGGAAAGGAATAGGAAAGGTAAAGCTTATGCAAATCAAACACCGTAACTAAAGAATACATCTTGTATGACAAGCTGAATGAAATATAGAGTTAAAATTATCTAATCTTTTCACATATAAGTGCCTTTACTTTATAAACTAAGCCATTGAGAGACACCAGGAATTTGTTTTTAGATATCCTCAGCTTCAATATCTGAATAGATTCAAATGGCTGAAGCTGATACTCAATTGCATCTACTTTTTTAAGTCACAAGAACCATCCATGTTTTTTACTGCAGAACTGATTAAACAATAACTTTTATTGTCAGAGTGATTCTCTGAAGTGTTAAAAGATCCTTGCTTCCTTGTGTCCCCTTTATGGTTAACTGCTTTCGTGATGCAGATTCAGCACAAAAAGGTCCCTGAGAATGAAGAACTGGGGTAGCTGATATTACCACTACTTCTCAGGAGCTTGCAGGGAAATAGTAAAATTTACAATCTCTCTGATAGGGTTTATGAGAGCAGAAATACTGTAACATGCCAAGTAAATAATATGATTCAAGGTTAGCCTTGCTCTATTTGAAAACAATAAACCAGATCTGAAAACTCTGATACTTAATAAACATGCCTTTCAAGATGTAAACAACAAAACTGATGAGAACCAGCAAATCTTAGTATCACAAACAGATTAGATAAAAGTAAAAAGGATTGAAACAAAAGGGATCGATATTCATCAAGAACTTCAAAAAATGGGAAACAGGTAATGCACTGGAGCTTCTTCACTCTGTTAAGAGAGACCTTAACAGGTAAACAGAGAAGCAAAGCACAGAGAATTTCTTTCTTGTGAAGTGGTCTGGTATAAGCTAATGGAAGAACTGCTCTGACCTTAAGACTCTAAGTTTGTCTGTCTGGAATAGCATTGACTTTGCTGCAGCTTGAGGATTATTAGAAGATGAAAGGCAAGAATGGCAGTGTTTTGTTTAACTGATTATATAAATTTCTGGCGAGAATCAGGATCACTGAGAGAGCAGCTGAAAGAGGTCACGGAACTTTTCATGTTAATGGCGCGGGGATGGCCATAAACTCCTGCTTCATTGGTAGGAGCTGAACCTGTGACAAAGAGCACAAACAAAACTGCATAATTTGCAAACTTTTCTCCCCCGTTAAAAGAAAAAAATAAGGACCACAGATCTTGAGATCTTGATGCTCACATAGGTTATGTGGAAGGGTTTGATAATAAAACAAGAAGTTTAAGTCATTGCTTGTGAAGAGAAGTAAGTGCAGGTGAAAATTCACATTGTTGGATTCATTAGTTAAAGATCCATCATTAAGTCTACTTTTCTTCATTCCGTCCTTACTCACTATTGGATTTTTAAGAGAGGAAGCTACTATTTGGCAGGAAAGAGCATGACAGAATCTGGCTCTACATAAACGTGATTTAAAGTTCAAAATGAACATCTTGCAAAGAAACCCCTCTAAGGGATTAAGAAAGATTATCCCTGCTCATTGAGAATGAATAACGGCTGGCAAAATAACATTCCCTCCATCAGTGAAGAGAAGGGAAGAGCTGCAGCTAGTTAGAGATGTACTCTGGCCAGTGAAAGCTCTTACTCTGGTTCTCCGCCTCTCACTGACATCACTCACTGATTTTTTTTTGCTATTTTAATTAGGTTCTGTCAGAGTGATAAAGCCTGTCTCAGACAGCAGAGGAATAAAGGTCACTGTCTGGACTGTCAGGCCTCCAAACTGAAAAGTGTTAATAAAGGTTTCATCTGGGAAAGGTCGAGCATTAAGAAGTCCAACCCAGTAATATTGAACTCATTTAATACTGTAGCCTCAAAAATAAAACACCTCTAAGTGAACACTCAGCTCTCTGAACACTGACTGTGCATAAATGACAGCATGTTTGCTATTAAAAAAAAGAAAAAGAAGACATGAACTCATTTCTCTGTCATATCTGGATGCAGAGTTTCTAGTTCTCTATTCTGCAAATAATTTCCAGTCATAGTAAAAATTTCTTTACAGAGAAACTTGCCAGAAAGTAAAGCCACTTGGATGGAAGAATATTATGACAGGTCATCTTTCAGGTTTCACAGTGAAAGCAAACACTGGGAAAGAAAAAAACTGCCACAAAGATCTGGTGACTGGTCAGGGCAGGCCACATACTGGGTCATGCTGAGGAGCAGCAGGGAGCAGACTGAGCTTGCTCCCCTCCCTCGCAGATGGAGGGGGAGCTGGCTCATACTCCACACAGAGATGTAAAGATGGGCACATTATTCCCGAACACAAGATGAAAAACACACCCTTGGGTAACCCAGATCTGTACATCCTTGAGCTCTAATCTGGCCTTCAGTTTAAGAGGCAGAGACATCCCTTTGCAGCCAAAGATTTATTTTCTGCGAAGTTACAAACCAGTATTTGCCAAATCACTTGGTTTATAAATTTTAATTATTTTTACTTCTTTAGTGTAACCTGAGAAATACTTTTATTTGAGTGGCAAGCACTGCACTTGAAGACAAGATGAAAGGTCTGCTATCATCCTTCTCCACACTTTCAGACTCAAGAGACAGCCATCAAATTCAGCACTCAAGACTTCCTGAGCCACAGAGCCACTACAGCATTTCACATATACACTATGTAGGACTAAAAATGCCATTGTAAAATTCCAGTTAGTTGGTTTCTTGGCTGGCATTAAAGAGAAGTGTTCCACTGACCTAAACTCATTTCCACACCCTGTGAAAATGGTGGCTATGAATGTATTCCCTCCTTGCAACAGGAGGATATTCAAACGGCTGTTGAATATATCATGCCAAATCTATGTTCACAAGGATTTTACTTTGAACTCGTATTGGTCAAAATATTTTCTAGCAATCACAGTCAGACCTGGAGCTGGGGTGGTACATATTCTGTTCCAATTCCTCTGTGTGTTTGGGGGAAAATAGGTACAGGTGTAGAAAGTGGAGCTGCTTTTCTTTGAAAGAATCATTAGGTATACTGCAAATATACAGAAAAGGTAGCTTCTGCAGATAATTCAGTTTTAATTTCTAAGATATATAATATTTTGGGAATATAAGTGTGCAGAAAAATTCTGGAAGTAAGTCTGACACAATCCGAACATATCTGAACACTAGTCCCAGATGCACTCTATTTCCAGACTCACTTAAATTCACATTACAGGGTGTAGGTTCAATGATTTTGTGATATGAAAAAATGATGATCAGAAAAAATGCCTTACTGTACAAAGAAATCCACATCTGATTTGTTGGGTGCGGAACAAATTTTATCTCCCAAAGGACATATATTGAAGAAGATTCCCTAACTGAGAGTATTTCTGTTACTGACTTTTCATTTAGATCTAATTTTTTAACATTTTCCAGGAATGTAGCTTTAATGTCTGCATCTATTTATTCTCCCTGTGACAACATGAACATCATGAATCAATTAACCAAGAAACATTATTTGTGTAGAAACCCACTATAACCTGCAGCTTATGCCTACAACTAGACCACAGGACTCAAGGGAATACAAAGGTGGATAAATGAATAACGTTATATATAACCTGCTGTTGACACATTTATTCTCCATTTGCAATATGATTGTATGTATGGCCACAAATTTTATGGGCAGGGCATGCAATCATTCACTGCTGCTTGTACTCCTATCTTCTCCACAAACAAACAGTAACACCATCAGATCAATGTATTCAACTGAATGCGTTCATAAAAAGGAAGTGTGAATTTATCACAAAAAAAGGAAACAACAAGAAAACAAGGGAAATTCAATGCAAACAGTGAAACTGTTACAACCTTAATTCCTAGTGCGTATGTTCCTGCAGTGGGTATCTGAAATGGAAAACTCTGGCTCCTAAAACCAGAATGACTGAGGCTGCCATCTTTCGGGTGCAAGTGTCCACCAGAACTGAAGAACCAAGCGCACAGTATGGATAGCACAGGCATTTTCACAAATGCTTTGCATTTCACAGTTATGCTTTGCATAAACTGCTTTCTGGTATATGACCGTAATCTGTTAACTGAACAAGGTAGGAAAGGTAGAACTCCAAGCCATTTCTGAGTAGAAAAACAGAAGCCACCATTTCTGTGAGCTTCGCTGTCTGCAGACAACCTTTCAGATGTCTAAGCCCTGACTGAAGCTCACCCTGGGCTTGAGGCATTTGAAAGGTATCACTCCATGTTGACCTTCTGATGTCTAATTAGATACACTAATTCTTAAGTTGTTCTCCTGGCCAGCTCAACTGGCAAGGATAGAAGAGCAGAAACTCTGTCAGCAGACTAAAGTCAGCACACAAGAAACGTCTCTTAACAACGTCAAATGCTTAAAAATTAGTCTAACTCCTGGTCCTAAAAGCACAACTCATTCCTCCACTGTCTCATTGTGAGCGGGATTCGTGTGATGTAAACACGTCATAGCTCTTGGAATTGGAAAATTATCTAAAATACACTGGACCTACCTGAATTAAAGTTCTGCTTAATTATAGCAAAAGTAGGATTCTGTCAATTCATTAACTCCTTTAAGTGCTGCCTTCTTTTTGGTAGATAATCACTGTTTTGTTTGGAAGCAGCTCTACGGTTACTCTTTTACAGCTCAGAGAGGATAGCAGCTAAGAAACCAAATCCGTCAGATCCTGCTGTTTAGAAGCTTGGAAATGACTAGCAGTAGGATCCTTGTATTTTCCTCGTATGTGGAGTTCAGGAAATGTGACAAATTCAGAGTGTCAGGAAAGAGACCTAGATCCAGTTTACACTAACTCTGGGATGGCATGCGTTTATAATTTGCTAACATTCCATTTTCAATTTGAATTTAGACCTAGTGCTGCATAATATTCGAAGATAATATGACTTCTCTTAAATGTAGGATTAACAGCGAGTAAATAAAGTGAAAAATATATTACTAAATATGCAAACTCTAAGGAAATATATTAGAGCATGCAGCGTTTTTGTTCTCTCTTAATTGGAGGATTAAATTCTTTAGAGTATGACAAGCTCTTTAAGGAATACAATTATGAAAATGCTGTTATTTGGACTATGCTGTAAAAATGCATATATTTCAGGATTAAAGGGAATTTTAAAGACAGATGTGGCATGAACCCAGAAGAGCACAAGTTGTTCCAGATTTTATACTTACTACTACACAATCATGTTTTACAAAACTAGTAACAGTGCTAAATTATAATAATGTTTGTTACATCCTGTATTAGTAACTTTATAAAGCATGAAAATAAAGTCATTGCTCATAGTCCTGCTCAAAAAAAATTCCTTTGTTTGCATCACATATTCACAGAATGTTTTAGCTTAGAAAGGGCCTTACAGATCATCTAGTTCCGACCCCACTGCTGAGGGCAGGGATACCTTCTACTAGAAACAACCTGCTAATGAAAATTCATATTAAATACATCTTATTGTCCCTGAAAGTAGAAGTGGCTACTAAGAGGTGGCAAAAGCAATAGACAGAAGCAGAATTAATCACTGAAAGAACATCCTGAAGTGCTTTCTTCAGAAACTGACGTAATTTTAGAAGTGGATTTTTAAGTGAAATTAAAGTGAGGAAATTATCTAGGAACTCAAAAATGAGCTAGGAGATTCCAGAGACATGGAAGACCATAATTAAAGTACTATACAAGTCTCTGAATATGAAGTGATGCAAGATGGTGGACAAAAAGGACTCAAGTTACCAGGGCTCCCACTATATTCTATCTTAATAGAATGACAATGCTGGAAACCTGTAATTTGTATGAGAAACATTATTGTCAGTTTAGGTAGTAATCACCAAATTTCTAGCTTTTGTGAGTTTTGGGCAGAATCACAATAAAAGTGAGGGGTCTGAGTCATGTGAAGATAAAGGAAGGGATAAACATCATTAGGGGAACCACAGAAGCCTCCATTTTAAGAGCTCACTGAAATGAGAGATATTCCAGCTCGCTCTCCCCACTTACCATACCACGTGAATCTGTGACCAAACAAACTGTATTTGAATATAGAGACATATGAAAATGTTAAAATCAGCATTTATCACTTGCCATTATTGCAGTGCTTGTGTATCAGAAAAAGAATTAACTGAAGGTATCACTCTGTGATGGAGACTGGCCAATGTCACCATTCACAAGAGTAGCAAAATATATGTAAAAGTATAGTAGTAGTAAAGAATAGTAAAATCTATGAGATAACACTTGGTCTCATTGAACTAAGTACTTTCCCTTCAAATTTTAATAAATGGTACTTTAAACAACTGCTACAAATGTTAATAAAACTAGAATCCCACTCAAGGCAGAGCAGCTTGCCTAACCTGACCTGCGTAACACAAGCCAAAGAGTCTGACTCACTAATCCTTGCCTCAAGCACAGAAGCATTTGGGAGAGACAGACAGTAGCTGTCGATGCAAGTAGCTGCAGAAATTGTGTTGTTAAGTTGCTAGGGATCATAACATCTTTATTAGGAGTAAGTACTCTCTTTGTTTCACACAACTTGATAATTCGAGGTGCAGAACACTGTTCTGGCTACATATTTGCCTTACTCAAGAAGTAATCAGCAATGCACGCAAGAATACAGAATTCAATAGAACATTGAATAGAAATCCTTATTCAAAGCTCAGTAAAAGAAGTTGCCAAGAAAGTATGCTATATTTGCAGAACTATCAAACCAGCAAAAATCACTAATACAACAGATCAGAAGAAGATAAAAACCCAACCTACCCATATCATTAAAATTGATTTAGTGTGGTTGAGTACCCTTTCAAGCCCTTCAAGTGACATAAGCATGTAGCACTCCTGGCAATACAAGCTGCTTAGGTGTCCTCTGTGGCATAAAATACCCATTTAGTGACTGCAGGTGAGCACCAGGATAAACACAAAACCACATTCAACTGAAATATCCTCAACAAGGTTCTCAGAGCTAAATACGTAGAAGTAAACTTCTAGGTCCTTTATTGTGATCTGAAGAGTAATTTCTCAGCAGATATGACTGATACTAGAAATAAAATACACTTTTCTGACCCTGAAAAAGTGTTTTTCTTTCTATCCTTCTCCAGACTTAAGGAAGACCTGGAGACCCTCTTCTCTCCCTAAACCTCACTCAATTTTGAACGAAATTGCTGAGCATAGAGCAAGTTGCAATTCCACTGTGTCTCAGAAATATATACTTAATAAGGACACAAAGCAATCTTCGAGGGAGTGCGTGTCCATGGGGCAGGAGATAAATACACTCTACAATGAGTTTCTTTCATCTTCTTTCTGAAGGAGGAAGCAGTTAAGAACTTCCACTTGCTTTGTCCACTAGCATACCTTTTGCCCGCCACCCTTCTCTCTCATAAACATACGTCTCCCTTCAATTAAAGCTTGTTTCACCAAATGTTCTCCAGAACAACCCCAAGAAGCTCCAGTTAATTTGACAATTCATTTTCTTGCATGGTACATTTTTATCTGGATACTCCAGTGACCCAGTTAAGAAAAATGACTGTGCTGGCCTGCTCCTGATTCAGCGGTGCACTCACAGATTCAGTTGCCCACAAAGCAGAGAGGGAAGTGCCTTTGCACACCCTCCACACCCTCTCTGTTTTCAATCACTGAAAAACACAAAATGCAAACCTAGCACATTCCTGTTTTCTTCCATTGTAATGGTGAGGGAATCAGAACAGAGCAGATGGAAAGCAGGTGGCACAAAAGGCTACCCTTGCTCATCACCACTACTGGCTAGCAACATTGTCCACAAGGAAGATTCAACATGAAGGGATACTAAAGATTCCATTATGGCCTTTCGCCTCTGCACATACTAAATTCTCCAACATCATTTAGAACAAACCCTCCTAACATAATCAGCACAACAAATAAAACAATGAGCACTGTAGACTTTCTCCTTGGGGACAGTAAAAGCAATCTAGTTCTCTCACAGACCATATCATGCTCTGTATAAACAATAATAAAACTGGAATAATTCTGTTGACTACACTGGAGTTATTCCAACAATACACTAATCAAAATGAGATCACAAGTTAACTCAATATATACAAATAGTGACAGCTGCTGGTTTCTATAGCAAACTATAGTAAATAATTATCATCAGAAATACAAGCAAAAGCAACACCTAGGTATGATTCCATGACATGCTTCTATGGAAACTACAGGTTTGTAATGCTGATTAATTCAACACAACTGAATGAATTACATCCAAGAAGCAATGTCAGCAAAAAAAATACTGTCTCAAAATTAATCATAGATGCAACAGAAATTCCTACCCAGTTTTTTAAAATTAAAGCACCATTGATTTTAAACAGTTTTTAAAATCAGTTTTAAAAAAAGCCCCTGGTTTTAAGTACCTTCAATATAATATTAAGAAATATGATTTTCCTATCAGCAGTATATATAACCATAAAATAAAACTCTTATTTAAGTCACCAACAGTTCATTTTCCTTCCATTAAGGTGCTTTAAGTAGGATCTCAGTCTTTTCTTACACAAAATTCAAGCAAGACAATCTAATCCATCAGTAATGTCCTCAAGATGGCCTCATATATGCAATAAATTAAACACTCTCAAATATTTTATTTTTTCGAAGTGGCAAAGACTCACTACATCCCAATCATATTTCCCAGATGGTGTCATGAACCTCTTAACACTTCATTCCCATCATGTTCCATGTCTTGAGAAACCTGTTTTCAATCTTTCAAACACAAACAGGGCCTCCGCCCTCTGTTCCCTGATGTTAGATTCAGCAGTCCTCAGCCAACATATTCTTCGTATTCTTTTTAGGATGAATAAATTCATCTCCTTCCTCATCAATCACAAAGAAACCTTCAATGACAGATTCATGTTCTTCAAACCTCTCTATAAGTGTACTATTTATGTCTTCTATGAAGAAATGGAGGATATGCATTCATCAGAAATAAGAAGCTCCAAGCCAGTCTAAGAGAAGCATCTGCAATGCTGACTTGACCCTAACCTTGCTCCCAGTGTGCTGGAGCTGTGACCTAGAGTTACTGCTGCTTTAATATTTCATCTAGAGACTTGCTAATTCTCAGCTCTGCTTGCTTAAAATGAAGAGCTCTAGAGGCATTTAAATTTAGTTCTGAGGATTTGGCTCAGTGTCTCTATGTGGAAAACCACAATGCATTGATCTGTGTTGATACTCTCTAAGATGAAATTCCATCTTTATACCTCCTTTGTCTTGCATCCAGTCCTTTCATTTTAACAAAACATTCCTGTTGAAGGGTGTTTTCTGTTCTTCAAGTGTCTAATAACTGATGACTTTGGGTCTCCCTGTTATTGCTGCCTCTCGAGATCCACGCTGTACTTAATTTCAACAATTTTCTATTTTGCTTATAAATTTCAGACTATTTTCTCTGTAGTGAAAAAATAAGCCATTCACTAATCAAAGCTCTGTTTCACACTTTGCATAAGAAATCTAGGACTAGACAGACCACCCAAGTCCCCAAACCAAATGTTCTGCATACACAACTCTCCAGACATATTGACATCAGCAGAAGAATACTTCACAGAGTATCCGTTCCCCACAGCCCTATCTACAAATCACAAAACACATTCAGCAGCCCATAGTAAGCTCCAGAATTTGCCATAATTATGATGTGTGATATTTGAATGGGAAATTCAAAATTTTATCTTTCTTGTGTACTAATGCCAGAACTTGGAGTTCCAATGTCTGTCCCAAAAACATTTCAGTATTTGTCCCACAGTGCTTGTGTAACAAAATTCATGAAGAATCAGCGGAGCTGGCTGGACTGAAAACAATGTTTTTGAAATTACATTCTCCCAGTGGACCAGAAGACTGCTAAACCAGGTCCTTCTTCCTCATCCCTCTTTCTCACACTCATAGCTGTACAATGGCTGTTTTTTTTGACAAGTTCTTTTTCAACACCTCTGTCTGGGATTCTAGTGATTGTGGAGATTGAGAGCTGTGTGCCTGAAGAGCCCCAGCAAGAGTCAGGAAACTAAGTTACTCACCACTTGCTATCTGTAGATATTTAGGATGAGAACCTGCACTGTTATGGTAAATTCTGCTCAGTGTTTTCCAAAAATACTCATGAGTGCTCCAGTTCCATGAGAAGATGTCAAGTCCTGGATTCCAAGCTGGCAAACACGCTTGCCCTACTGCCCCTGATGCAAGTGCCTTAGCTCCAGAGAAAGTCACTTTCCTTTTTACATTAAAATTCCCACTGACATGTAACAAGAATTTCCCTTTTCACTAGGCAGGCTCCTGGACCATTCATCTGAGCTGCCTGAAGCACACTTCACAGGTGCTTCACTCCAGTCTGGGATTTAATTTTGTGCATTTAAAATTTAACACCTGCATCCTAATTTGCTGAACTATGTATCTTGCTGGATTCATCTCTTCTGTTTTTTTGTGGGAGCTGGAATATGAAGTGTAAGAAACAAAGGAAATTGGGAGGTAGTTTTACCATCAACTGCCCAGACCTGTAGGGCTCCACTCCTCCTTCTGCCAGACTTGCTACCTCAGGTGACATGTCTCCTCCTCAAAGAACTGTTTTCCTAATCTGTATCCTGGGAATATCACTGAAAGAAATGCTGGGCATTCACTGCTACATCTAAACTTGAGCATTTTACATAATTGAAATATGTACATTGCCTAATGCAAACAGCTGCCCCTTCTGCCATCTCCAAAATAGCTACTGTTCAGTGTTCCAATTCTGTATCTTTGTAGCTTACTGACTTGTATCTACCACTGCTAGCTCCCCTGCCCACAAAGGCAGAATACAGTCATCCCCCATCTCAGAGGGGGTTCAGTTAATTACAGATTCATTACCTGGGGTTTGACTTTTCAGTGATAGGTTTTGCATGAATAAATAACACTGTCCTCAGAGCTGAACAGTGTGACACAAACAATGCACAGAGCCAAACTGCAGCTCTGAAGGAGAAAACAGAATACTTAAGGCCTGCTTATGAATGAAGTCAGCACCATTCACCACATGGCTCAGAAAAAAAGTATTACTAACTTCATGATCAGTAATTAAAGACTGCACTTCATTGCACATGTAACCATCTATCTGGTATTTGATGTTGCTTTCATAGCCTTATAAATAAATGATCACTTAGGTTAGTCTTTATGTACATTACACGTACAGAAGAACTATCAGCAGTGCTGAATGAAGCAGGAATGGCTGCTAACTTGCAAGGAAGTGTATCATTTATACTACTGTTATGTAAATACCACATGTGAAAGAAATCCAAACTCACATCTCTCATCATTTTCACTGCTTCCCTGGTCCTTCCCAGCTTCCTTGCACACATTGCCAGCCTTCTTTTAATATATACTAACACATTGGTGTCCCTTCCTGTATAAGAGGAAAAAGAAACAGCATTAAGATAAAAAATATAAAACAAAGGTTCATTTAGTATTCCAACACAAAAGGAAACACAGTTTTCTTTCAATTTTTTTTTCTTACTTGCTACATCAATGCTTTCACAAGGATTTTAATAAAATGTTACCAAAATCTGAAGATTTAGATGTGGCATAATAGCACTGAAATCAGTGGAAATAATCCAGATATACAGTGGTATAAGTAAGTACTCTTGAGCTGGCCTTGCACTGGTGAAATGTAAGCAGATCTGAAGGTACAGTTATGTACATGCTTGTCAACAAGAAATATTAAAGCAAATCCCCATCTTCCTAACAATCTTTTCATTAATGATTAGAAGAAAAGTATACTCTGAACTTTCTGTTTACAGCCTTTACTCATTACCCAGTTATCATCTTCAAATTCTTCAGACCACTAATTATGGATGGCAAATTAACATATTTCAGATACGATAGTTCCTGTGTGCCGGCAGATTCCCTAACAGCAAAGATGACAGAAACTGAACAGCAGCTGTAATTATTCTCTTGGAGAATTCTTACTCCTTTCACTTCTCATTCACTTCAAATGTGAACTCTTAAAATGCTTCTGGACCAACAGGAAATGAGTGGACAGATAATCATCTATAAAATTACTGAATCATGAAAATGTAAGACACCTGCTACAAATTATCTTTGTGTATAGCATGTGGTCTGTCAAGATTTTAGCCTATTCCTAACATTTTCAAGCCTTTCATAATAAGAACAACATGTGTGCTGAAAACATTCCAAGTGCCTACGAATCATTTTAAAGCTGTGATTAAAATTTTCAAATAGATTAAGCAGCAGGTTGAAAGGACTTATTTTAGAGGAAAAAATAAATAAGGAGAGAAGACTTTCTTTAGCTGTATTCTGTATTACCTAATTCCTTATCTCTTTATTGATTCCTATATATTTAATACACAATTTATTAGTTACATCTGTTTCACCATGTTTATGTAATGTGCTATGAGGTATACCTTTCAGGTTAAGCTTCTTTTCAGGATTTTGAGCAGGAATGGTCAAAAGGCATCTACTTACTATGAAATCAAGATAATTTTTAAGGCCAAAATTCTCTGAGGTTACTAATGACTTGGGATGCCTAACATGAGCAACCTTAAAAATAAAACTGCCCTTGCTTTCTCTAAACTATCACCTTTTGAAAGAGGGCAATTTGGGTACTCAAAGTCATTATTTACTCTACAGTCTAACAAAATATTATATGAAGGAAGTGGAACACATGAATAAACAGAAACATAGAACAATACGTTGTTAAGAGATTACAGTGTATTTCACCTTTAAAAGATGAAATGCCCACTCTTCATCCCAGAATTAACTCTGAAGACCAGAAATGGAATGCAAGACTTCTCAGAACCATGGAACTGCAACGCATGTCTCTCCTCCACAGTTCCCCCTCTCCATCTTTATAAACCATCCAGAAGTCCAGCATATAATTAAAAGAATTCTATGTGAAGCCCCTGTGTCCAAGGCAACATCTGAGGCTGGAGATTCTCTAATTTCTGTGGGTGCACACTGACATTTTCAAGGGGAGCCCGAGCGGTATAGAACAGTGGGATGATCTAGCCCCTCCTGAAGACACGGTCAGAGCTTGCAGTCACTTTTCAGCCTCCCTGCTCTGTGACACTGCACTTAGTTTTGTGATTCAATGGGTTACTTCCTCTGCTGCAGTACTGAAGGTTCAGAGTGTCAGATCTGATGATGACAGTGGCCACCTAGCACACACAGGTTACAGAAATACCATACTTGTATCTGCCTGCACAAGCTTTCCCAGGCTACCTTGGAAAATACATCGTGACAGTGCTTAATAACTACTTACTGTGTACTTTTCATAGAATTGTTGCACTCAGGATGGATTGAGTGCACAAATTAGGGTTTCACAGACAACCATAAACCTGCTAGAGCCCAAAAATTGCTTCAAGGGCTCAGCTGCTTTCTATTTTTACTTGCACCAAAAATGAACAAATCATCCTAAATATGATTTTGCAACCAACACATGTTTAAAATACTACCCCCAAGCTTTATGAAACCTTAGGTTTCCAGGTGTAGACTTGCATACACTTTTGAAACCAGGGATCACAGACCATTTTACTATGTATAACTTTTATCAGTAATCTTCAAATTATGTAGGATAGCCAGAGGCTGTGAAATCAGGTCCTGAGAAACCTGAAAATACCCAAAAGTAAGCTAGTGCTTGTGTTTATGTAATTAATTTGTGTTATTTTTGCCTAAGGTGTCCACTGTAGTCTAGAAATAACCTTGACTGTTTGCTTTATTATCTTTTTGGTCATTTACTGTTAGTGAACAAATTTTCTCAGATTTAAGGAGTATCTAATAAATAGCACAGCAGATAAACCTGCTTATTCAAAATTTTTAAAAAGTAATAAAAATCTAGACTTTCAATTAAAGCACTTTATTATTCAAGTTGTTAAATTTTATGTTTCTGTGACCTTTCTTAATAAATGCAACTAACATCAAATGTCCCACTGGCTAATGGGTCTCATTAACTTTTACACAGAACAACACAGTGTAAGCATTTACCCCCAGAGCTGATGGGATAAAAGCAGGCAAAGCATCACTTCACTCCTGTTTCCACCATTCTATACTGCCTTCTCACAACATGAGCCTGGGTTTGCAAAATGGCTGAAGGCAACATCTTTAAAGGGTCTTCAGCTTCTTCTGAATGTCATGTTTCTTTGGCTCTGATACCTTTTCTTTTCTGTCAGGTACATGGTTAAGTATTTTCTGCCATGACAAAATAAAGGCACATCCGTAATCTGAGGATTGACAGCTCAGCAATAGAATCAAGCAAAAACACTAGAACAGAATAATCTGTCTCTAGGACCATATTCCAGCCAATGTCCAACACTGAGTGCATAGTTCTTAGGGGGAAAACAAAAAAACCTCAAATCCAAAGAACTCTTTGGAAGTTCTCTCCCTCCTAAAAAACTTACTGTGTTGGGCTTCGTACTGGGCACCATGGTGCTGTAGCTGCTGACTGCGCCTGTAACAGCCCTCTCCAGCTTTCAGAGCCTGCTTGAACAGCTTCTCTGCTTCTACAATTGTTGTCGCTTCCTCTTCAGCTAAGAGAATATAAGCAGTAGCACACCTGCAAAAATATCAGAGGAAAAACCATGAGAAAGGTATGTGAAGTAAAAAAAAAACTATATGAAGACATGCAGACTGGCAAGGATGTACTAAATACAGAGGCATGGAAATTTTGCCCATGTACCTTTCTGATGAATAAATTTTCTGTCAACAATAACACAACTCTCATTTTTACGTACTGTATTACTCAGCCCTTGAGTACACCTACTGACAGCTGTCCCAGAAAGTAAAGCACTGTCTCACTAAGCCTACATCTCTAAAACTCCTTCTGAAAACCAAGACTAGCTTTATGCACTATTGTTTTAATATAAACCATATCCCTTACTGTAATGATATGAAAAGAATCAATAGAGCTGTAACACTTGCCATAAAAAAAGAACAGATTATAACTGTAATTGTAAAGATCAACAACAAGAAAGAAAATCCAACCCAGACCAAGCAAAAACCAAAACAGCAACGCGCCCTTGAAGCAGAGCTGCACTAGAAGTGTTTCCAGCAGGTTGAGGGAGGTGACCCTTCCCCTCTAGTCAGCACTGATGAGGCCACGTGTGGGTGTGCTGTGTCCAGCTCTGGGCTCCCCAGTACAAGGGGGACATGGACATACTGCAGAGAGTTCAATGAAGGGCCATGAAGGTGATTAGGGTCTGGGGCATCTCACATATGAGAAAAGGCTCGGAGAGCTAGGACTGTTCGGTCTGGAGAACAAAAGGCTTTGGGGGAAATTTGTCAAAGTTTGTAAATACTTGGAGTGAGGGGGCAAAGAGGAAAGTGCCAGGCTCTTTCTAGTGGTTCCCAGTGACAGAACCAGAGGCAAAGGGCACAAAATGAGACACAGGAGGTTCCCCCTGAACCCCAGAAACACTTTTTTACTGTTGAGGTGACTGAGCACTGGTACAAACTATCCAAGGAAATTGTCAAATCTCTCTCCTTGGAGACATTCAAAAGCCTGCTGGACATGTTTCTGTGCAATGCATTGTAGGTGGCCCTGTTTGAAGGGAGGGGTTGGATACTGACCTCCAGAGATCCCTGCTAACCTCAACCATTCTGTAATTCTGTGAAATGAGAGTAGGACACGCTTATAGCTCATTTTTTCCTTTTACGCTGCATGCTAAATCACTATACAAGAAGAAAAAATTCTTTCTCTTCTTCTGACGAAACACATGAAGGACAATCTGTAAAGCACCAGTTTATGGAATTCTAGAAGGCAGCAATCTCAGTTCAGCAACCTAAGGGATTCCTTTTATGCATGTTAGCAACACTTACACAGTTTGCCATACCAGTAAGTCATCACAGCACTGAGTTTATTGAGGGATCTCAAAATTCTACACTTCTCATTGAAAAAATAAGTAACAGACTCAAGGACCAGAAGTCACAGCAAATTACATCATATTCTCTCACACTGTGAAATGAGTATTTCAGAATGTGTTTATGAGTCTCTTCTTTCTTGCTCCTGTTCTTGACGACTGAGGAATCCAAAAGGGAACTCTCCATCCTGTAAATGCGTATTTCATATGCTCATCAGGAGGCAACTTAATTAACATTTTTCTATGCTGTTCCAAAGCCTGCTGACATCAATGGGAAGATCCCATTGTCATTACTACCCTAAGGATCTTCTGGGTAGCTAGCATGACATGCAGCTGTGCTGTTTTCCTTCTGTTGTAGGCCTTCCTTTGACAGGCCTGTAATCGTGGTTAAAGATTACTACAGCAAACTCCCGGCCTTAAAATATCATCAAATGGATTTTTAAAAGACAGGAAATAAATGTTAAAGTTGTTGTCACTCACTCATTCAATTCCAAAGCTTCATGTGCTGCAGAAATTCGGGCTTGAGGGTTTCTCTCTCTCCAGGCTTTCTGCATTACTATTCAATAAACAAAGGAGAAGAGAGAAATATCAGTTATTACAGGATTAACAAGGAGAATCTACTGCACTGTAACAACAAAATTTACTGATCTCAGCCTAACTCACTACAGAGCATTTCATATAGCTTCAAAAAGATACACAACAAACATGAGCTTTTGTCCCAAATACTCAGTGTTTCTTCTTCTTTCATTTAATTCAACTTTTTTCCAGGAGAAAGTCTGGCTGAGAGATCAGGCTGTCTGCGCTGCCAAGTATAGAGGTGACAAGCAGCTGCTTCCTCTTGGTGTAGTAGATTCCACAGGGAACAAAACAATAAAGGGATAGTTGGGATTCTTACTCTAGCTGCTTGTTATGCTGTTGCTTTATGTGAATGCTAAATGGAAACAACTTCCAGGCTAATATTACCCCCTCATAATTCCACCGAGTTCAGAAAATAGGATTCATGTTTATCATATGTCAAAAACCACAATATGCTCTCCTACATAACTATGCCTTCAGAACTGTTAGCATCTCTCCCTTCCTAAGAGACAAAGATTTATCTCTTCAGAGGCAATTCTAATGACTGAAATAATTGTTGTACATTTTCAGTAGAATCGAAGTCTGCATGTGGACTTCGCAGTACAGGCTTAACACAACTAAAGCTGCTTATACAAATTCAGTTGTAAATGTGCTGTTCCCATTTTTTACAGACCTTCTAACTATATCAGGGAATGAAACACAGGTCTCAAATTTTACATCAGCTCTCTCTCTTCTGTCAGTGTAGACTAAACAGAACCTGGATAATGTAACTTAACCTACTACACTGCAGCTGGAGGCAAATTAAGCTATATATGTTTGAAGCCACTGCAAGAAAGAGGAGGAAAGGAACAAGCGTTTTCAACACTTTTAGATGTTTGAACAAAACTTTTAAATGGTACCTTGAATGACTCCAGCAACACAGCAGAACAACACAGAAACATAAATTAGATTGTTTATATATACAGACACTTGTTCAGACCTAGCATTCTATAAATTCAACAACAATGGTTTCTCAGCATGATCAAACTTTTGCCTTTTATTATTTACGCAGAAGAACTGATGTCGCACTGCATTTTTCTTGCATCAGTTTAAATCAGCCATTAGTCTATTATTAATCTATTATTAATCCATTTGTTCACAAAGTTTCTTACTAGCATCTGCAGGCCGTAAATGATCTGTGTCACATGTAAAGAATGTCTGATGGTCCTGTGCTGAAAGATTCATATCGTAGTAAGTCAAAGGTTCTCTTCCTGTTACCCATGTATACCTGCAAACATGCCAACAAGGAGACATTTTGGTTAATGAGGTCACACTTGGCAAAACAAATACAGAAAACAATCCTAGACCTTTGAGATAGGCATAGCCAAATAGGTTCACCTGGCCAATCTTCTAACCAATATACACTGCATTTCACTGTACTGTGACGGAGCAATGGTAGCTGAGCCTAAGCTAATGAGGATGTTGAAAAGTACACACTGGAACTTTGTAACACATATATTCCAACATTAGGACTCCATGAAACCTATATGGAATTCATTAGGTTGTTTTCTATAATGGATTTGAACAGAAATGCAGCATTAACACCAGGTACAACACACTTAGGTTACTCCATCTTTTTTTGTAAGGTTGCCAAAAATTGGAGAAATAACAAATATTAGAGAAATAAGAAAGTGCATGAGCATGAATTTAAATTCCTTTTAATTCAGAAACATTTTATGAATTACAGAAAAACCTGACGTGAGTGTATGTGTCCACAGTTGATTTTTTTAATCTCTTAAGTTAGATTAATGGAAAAGCAGTTAAGCTCCTTAAACCAGTACTATGCCTGAAAACTGTAATTTTGTAGCACCTACCGATTATATTCAGCTCCTCTGAACAGATTTAAAGGATTTCGCCAGACTTTGCATTCTGTAAGAAGCAGACACACACATAATGAATCTCTCCCAAATTACAATGGTACTTGAGGTTTATAAAAAAACATCAGTTACCATACAATGAGCCTTGTCGAATGGCTTATTTTTTATAAGTGCAAATGCAAAACCCCTTCACAAGCACTGAGATGAAGGTAATCAGACTGTTCTTCCTTTCTTAAATAACAATTTAATTATAAATTAGTGTCAACAAATGCAATCCTTCCAGACAAATAACTACTAACAAAGCCCCAAATGCCACATGAAAAGATAATACTGATTAGTTCCAGGACTCACATTTACCATAATACAGAACTGAAAAGGGATCACACTGGGTTATTGCACTGAAAAACAGCAATTAACTCGGTCCCTATGGACTTGTTATTTCTCCAGAAAAACATCACTGTCCAGTTAATGCTGTAAATCACTGTGAATCTCAGCTACAGTTGCCAAATTTAGTTCCTCCTTAGTTTGTGAAGTAAAAATCCATGGAAACATCTGCTGATCTTACTTAAGACAGAAGCAGATGCTGAAATTGATTGGAAGAGAAAAGTTGATTGCATTGCAG
Source organism: Promerops cafer (assembly GCA_013398275.1). Classification (NCBI taxonomy): domain Eukaryota; kingdom Metazoa; phylum Chordata; class Aves; order Passeriformes; family Nectariniidae; genus Promerops; species Promerops cafer. Next base: position 2,440,768 of record VZSE01008501.1, on the reverse strand, counting down.
AGGTTTCAGAATATTAAAATCATTTTATAAATTTCCCTTGGGGGAAAAATTGTGAATTTTTCACACTACAAGAAGTAAGAGATAAGGAAATCAACAATGTAATTTAAATTAAAAAAAAAAAAAATCAAATTGTACAGCCTTTGAAACAGTGAGGTCTTGATTCTGGCTTTTCCTTTAATTTAACCCCAGATTTATTCTCTTAATTTCAACAAAGACAATTCAATCCAGCGAAGCTGAGACCAGAATAAACCCCACTGTTTGCACAAAGACTCACTGAGAGGCAGCATGTCATTCCATCTCAGATCTCCTACTGGATGACCCCTCACATGATGCTCTGCAAAAACTCATCAGCAGCACTGGCCCTCCAGCATTTCACCAGGTGCTTTCCACTAAAAATGTTAACCAGCACGTTTCTCCCTATGAAATTTTGTGACAACGTTTCTAAAGAGATCAAACCAACAGTTTTCTGGCAGAATGCTGAGTCAGAAGGGTATCTTTATGGTAACAATATGCCTGTTCCCTTTATGCCTGTTCCATTAGGAAAAGAAGTACTGAACAGCCAAGTCAAGTCCTCCTCTTCTGTCATGGACACAGCTCCCACATCTGAGTATGGGGCTACAGTGGCATGGACAGAAAGCATTTTAGATAAATTAATGGCAGTGACAGAAGGACACCCTCAGCAACACAGAAACTAGGCAAGTGGAATAGGAGGTGGGCTCTCAGTTTGCTGCCTACCCAGCAAGTGCATGGAACAGACACAGGAACAGGCAGACTTTAGGGCGGAGTGTATCTTTCAAGTACCCATTGCAGCAGGCAGCTAATATTAGAAAGTTCCACTGGTTTACTCAGCAGAAGTGCTTGATTGACATTCAGCTGTGCTCTGCTGTGCAGCCAGAGAGTATGGCTGGTTGACAAGCTTCAATCTGACAGTTTTTACAAAATATGACTTTCAAACCATTGTAAATATTAAATCAACATCAGACTCCTCAGTTCCAGAGGTGTAATTCAATGTCTTGACCTACTCTGTTTGCAACCAATGAGATTAGGTAACAACTACCTGATTGCAGTGACACTATTTGTTCATCTTATTTGAATTCTAGTGGTTACGCTTTATCCAAAGTATGAAGTGTTTGGCACTGTAGCAGGGAAAGGTTAAACTGGGGAACAAAAAGGGGAGGCAAAGGCCTTTTATTATCACCTTCATGTCCTGGGGATGTTTTGGCATATGTGTGGCTGTAGTTAAACATGGTGTTCTCTTGTTCTTTTTGTCTTGGTACCTGCTAACACCATGGTCGCAGTACAACATCATTCTTCTTACCTTTCTAAAGATAAAGGTATCTACAGCAACATTCTACCATAGTCAAACATCTACACAAGAACACATGGTGAGCCAAGAGAAAAAGCCATCTCCATCTTGTTGGATAGCAAAAAAAATATCCCAGTGTTAATGCATGGTAAACCAAAAAGGTTGTCTTTTCTGTCACATTACAAACCACCAACATAACTATGTCCTAATTTTAATCTTTCAGAGACTTTTTCAATGATCACTTTTTGAGCACTGATACCTTTCTGAAGGCAGAAACAACAGGCTATCCATACAGTCACACTGTCCAGAGACACTGAGAGTCCCAGCTCAGGGTCAATGCACTGAAAGCAAACACACTCCTTGACTATTTCTTTAGATCAGAAAAGTCAAGATGCTTGTGTGAACCTCATTAGTCAAAATACTGTGCCTTCTGCTTTAAAATGACAGGAGTTATTTCAGAGCTGCTGAAGTGTGACTGACCACACTGATGAGTGCACACAGGTGTTTCCAAGCCATCCTATGCTTTCTGCCAGTTCATCCAAATCTAATATCCTGGACCATGCAGTGCTGCTATTCACAGCCTCTCTTCAGATGAGAATGACAACAGCTGAATTTGCTGTGCTATATGGAGGCCTCCTTAGAGTAGACATACTCAGTAAATAACAAGGTTTTGTGAGGCCACCCATATTATTTAACATGTAAGTTCAGAGCTATTTTTTGTTTGACTGTTTTCATGCACACTGAGGAGTATAGATACAATTTGCCAGGTACAGAGATAGGGAGCTCAGCTGTGGAAAAATGTTTTCTCGGTAAGTGAATTTTTTTCTTTTCATTCACTTTTCTTCACTTGTAAATTCTGATATATTCTAAAAGCCTGCAGATGAAATAAATTTAATAAAATTGTAGTTGATTCTACAGGCACATCCCTAATTAATTTCCAGTATTAACATTATGGCCTGTAAACGAAGCTAGGACAGAGACAGATAAGCTTTGTTTTACAGATGAGGAACACAAACCCAGATGCTCCTGCCCTGACTTTAACAGTGAGTATCTCCCACTCAAGCCAAAAGCAATAGCATACCAGCATTTTCATCACTCATGGGGTAATCTTTCAATTCATTCTCCCCAGGCAGCTAAGTCACCCAATTAGGGAGACAAGTTCCCTTGTGGCTCCTTCAGTCTGCAAATTTCAGTGCTTGGGGGACTGATTCATTTTAGGCAAGCTGGCCTGTCTCTCAGAGGAACTGCTGCCCAGGCAACCAGGCACCTGACTCAAAGTGCCTCAGGCTTGAGTGACTCAGGGTCAGACACCTTCAGTCCTTGCACTGAAACTTGTAGGGACTGTGAATGCCTGGAAGCTTGTAAAACTCAGGCCACAAATGCCTGAAATCATGCCTCCTAAACTGGAGGCCTTTTAAAAAAAGCCTATGTTAGGACTTGCCCGAAGTCACAAATCAAATCTGCAGCAGTCAGGAACATAACAAGCCCTTAAGCTGTTAAAAGCCACCATGCTTCCACTTACTAAAGTGAAATCCAAATGTTGTTTACGTACTACTTACAAAAAGTAAGTTTTTATTTTTTATTTATTGTTTTTATTATCTAAAAAACAAAGTGATGCAAAACCAGATGACCATTTCTGACTTCTTTTTCTGATTTTTTTTAATCAACTCTGTTATTACTTAAAGTTATTTCAGTAAAAATATTACCTGCCTTTAGAGTCACAGAATCAGACAATTGGTTGAGTTGGAAGGGGCCATAGTGGCTCACCTCATCCAACCCCCCTGCTCAAACAGGGTCATCCCAGAGGACACGGCACAGGATTGCATTCAGATGGTGCCAGAGTATCCCCAAGGAGGGAGACTCCACAGCCTCTCTGGGCAACCCAGTTCCAGTGCATGGTCACCTGCACAGTAAAGAAGTTCTTCCCTATATTCAGGTGGAACTTCCTGTGCATCACTTTCTGTCTGCTGCCTTTTGTCCTATTGCTCGGCATCACCGAGCTCCATTGCTTTGACACCCTCTCTTCTCATAGACATCGATGAAGTCCCCTCTCAGTCGTCACTTCTCGAGGCTGAACAGGCCCAGCTCCCTCAGCCTTTCCTCGTAAGAGATGCTCCAGCCCTTTAATCATCTTTGCAGCCCCTCTGCTGGACAAAGAACGCTGCAGAAAGGGCACGTGCAATTTCGCGGGGTTTTCACGACAAGGAGAAAATAAATGCATTAGCCACGCAGCCTGAACAAAACACACAGCGCGAATCCGGACGGATGCGATTAGCAACGAACGCAGCAGCTCTGCCTCTTCCTTGCGCGGCGCGGGGCCCGAGGGCAGGCGCGGGGCGGCGCCGCTCACCTGAGACGCTCTGGCGGTTCGAGTCCGCGTCCCCGCCGGCGGCGCTGGCGGCGCTGGGCGCGCTGTTGTCCACCCCGCCCAGCAGGGGGCGCAGGTGGCTCACCGAGACCTGCTCGATGAAGGAGGTGCCGTACTTGCGGAAGTACCACCACTCGAAGATCTGCAAGGCACACACGCCGTCAGGGCCGCCGGCCTCCGCCCCGACTCCGCCCCGACTCCAGCCCTCCTCCGCCCCGACTCCAGCCCGCTCCTCCGCCCGCTCCCGCCTCTCAGCGCTGCGCCGCAGCCCGACAAGCGAGGAGGCAGCTCCGGCCGCCCCGCGGGCCCGCGGCCTCCTCCCCGCGTCATCCCTACCCGAGCACAAGAAGTTAAATGTGACCCAGGTTTAGGGGAAAATGTCAAATCTTGTCAACGCAATGGGTTTTTTTTATTATTTTTTTTAAAACCCAAATAACCTCAATAACCTCAAATTATTTCAGCTTTTAGGCCTCTTTCTTTAAATTGACTTCTAGAACACATCCCTCCCCCCGCCGCAACCCCCTACTCGGCCCGATCTAAGCCACGCCGATAGGATGCTGCAGTCAGGGGTGAATCAGCCTCGCCTTGCCTCAGCTCCCTCTGCCAGAGAATGTGAGGAAAAGCAGGTTTCCTTCTTTCCCCAGTAAATGCTTCCAAAGACATTCACTGAGTTTAATTAAAAAAAAAAAAAAAAAAAAAAAAAAAAGTTAAAATTGCCAGGAAGCTGAATCCCATTCCTTTTAGGATTTTTTTTGCCCCCTAGCTGAACTGTGTTTTATTTTGTTTGGCTGACTTTGGCTGACTCTGAATTAATTTTATTTTCAAGCATTTGGTTGAGCTAGCAAATCAGAAAAAAAAATTATTATTTACAGAACTCTACTTGGAAAATCATTTCACATCCTAAGAGAACACCTTGTACTTGAAATTATACACATAAACATGTATCTGTGGTATTTTCACCAAAAAATATATTAGTAAGAATACACATGAGGAAACCGCATAAACCTGGAAATGAAGACTTTCATATAAATATGGAAAAGGTTTAGACTGTAAAAATTGTAAAGAAACATATGCTTATAATGAATAGATAAGTTGCACTGGAATTGTCACCCAAACATCTACATACCACAGGAAACAAAAGCAAATCTAAGGAGTTTTGAGAAGTTTGGCAGGACTTTGTAATACCGATTGCTCTAAAAATCAGGAATGAACAGTCTCTGCCCTTTCCATTTTCCTTGGTATCTCCATGTGTTACACCAGTACTGAAAGCTTTGATAAAAATCTCTTCGTACTAGGCACAATCTACAATAAGGGAAAGGATTGTGTTCACATCTTTGTCACCATCAGTGTGCTCTTGGGCAGGTTTTCGTGGGTCAGCCAATAGACAGCAGGCTCTGGAAGGCCTCTTCGGGGTCTGCCTGCTCCAGAAAGGTTCAGGCCAGGTTTCACACACTTCCTCCTTTCATATTATTTGATTTTTAAATTCTCTTGACCTCTTTATAGAGTTGAAATGACTTCTGCCTCCATGAGATTGGACTGTCTGTAGACAAAGACATACTTTTTACCCCACCCCCTTTAAAGGAAGGGGAAATAAATTTTCTGACATACAAGGAAAATGTTCCTCTCCAAAAGATGCTCCCAATGCATTCTGCACTGGGGCTTCCCCTAAATTCAAATGTGTTGTTAAAGCATCTAGAGAATTCATATAGAAGGACTCTTATCTGCACAGGAGTGAAAGGGAATGAAGCTGGTGGCTACTTGAGACTGGTTCACACAAGATTGTGTAGCAGGTCTGGAGATCACTCCTCAAAACAATCTAATGGCGTTTCTGGGAGACATCAGCAAGAAAGAATGGAGCAGTTTGATGGGGAGAAGACAGAAGGACTATGTGAACACAGCATTTGGGAAAATAAACAGATGGTCACAGGGAAACCAGAGCATTAACATATTCAAATCTTTGTGAACTCTTTCCCACCCAAGTTGCCAAAAACGCACACAACCCAGACAGTTCCTCCTTACACAGACTCTGAGGCGCATGTCACTGTTCTGGTTCCACTGGCATGTGCCTGCAGCAGCACCCAGGTGGGAATGCCAAGTGCCAAGGACAGAATGCTGATGCACTGTCACTGAACACTTGTTCCACACTGCTGATAGGCTTCCCCTGGCATGCATCACTGCCTCTGAATGCTGGAGATGGTGGACAGGGAGCTGGCACAGGTGTGTCAGCTTTGGTTTTAGCTGTTCTCATGCTCTTAGGCACACCACACTTTCTAAAGGGGTTAAAGTTTCTATCTTATGATTTAAGAGAGCATCATAAGCATGTGGCTAACCATAAGAGAAAGGCTATGCTGTAAGATACAGTCATAGATCTGCTGTGAACATCTGTTTCTGTTCTGTCTTTGAAAACCTTGGAACAAATCAAGGCACAAAAGCCACAATTCTACCTGTCCAAAGTCTCAGAGGGAGAGGGTGTTAGGAATGAAAGATTATAGCCTTGCATTGAGGCAAGGGACACTCAGTAAGAATTTCACTATTGCATAAGTCAGGGACTCAAGTACAGCTAGCTGCCAGACTGGCCATGCAAAACCCAGACCGTATCTAACAAGCTTCGTACTTTCTCTAAGAGAGGAAAAAAAAGGTTTTACAAAATGTGCTAATAAATTCCTGCTCATTATTTCAGTCATGATCAGCTTTTAGATGAGGTCAGTAAAACCCAGGGAGGGAGTGAGCAACACAAAAGCACACTTGAGCCCACTTGTCCTGCACAAATGTATACCAGCTGGAAAACCGTCACACTGAATTTCAATGAAACTGAGGGGACAATCACAAAGAACGTACATATATATAAATGTAGTCTCTGCTACAGTTCAGCTGAGTGATAGAAACTTGCTCAAACGTGACACAGATGTAAGTCTGCCTCCTTAGACTCACAGATACATTAATTATTTTAAAAAATGGCATTAAAGCTCATAAATTGTTTAAGGCAGCTTTGAAAAATATTTGCTATGTTGAGTGAATCCAGTGCCAGGAAACATCAGCCAGATCTCAATCTATACAGTCTCTTAGAAATTAAAGCCATAAATCATCATCATCATCATCATGAGCCTTTGCTTGGAGTGATTTGTTCAGCATGTATGAGGAGGTAATCTGTAATCTGGTAATTAAGTCAAAACAATAAATTCTCTTTAGAGAATTTTTGTATCTTTCTCAGACAATGTCATCTGGTTTGAAACCTGTTTTCTATAAATCAAATTTGACTTCTAACTGCATCATCCAGTTTGAAAGCCATGTGAAGTCAACAATCTTTTGACAGTTCAGCAGATGAGAGACAATCTGATAGAATAAATTACTATAAGGATTAATTACCCATTGACAGAGATCTGAAGCAGAGAAGAAATTAATCAGAAAGGTAATTTCTGCACCACTTCTGAAAGAAGAAGCCACCTCTTTTCTGTCATATACATACAGTGGGAGAAGAGCTCATCTTCAGAGATCTCCCCTTCACAGCAGTGGCAAACTTCTTGGGGGTCTTTCTAGTTGGTGCCTGTGCTTTCAAACTGAAACAGGGTCAAACATCTCCAAACCCTCAAGAGATTTTTGGAACCATAATGTTCACAAGGGCCAAGATAAAACTCCGTTCTGAACATGTCTACCTTTGTGTGTTAAGAAATGCAAATTAGAATTATTTTTTAATCTGGTATAGGTACTGCTTCATGTAAGAGTATTTGATTTTGGAAATGTTGTCTTCTTAATGCATTTCTCTTCCCCCGTGCAATGGAAGTGTTATAATCATCCTCTTTTTTATCTCTGCTCTCACATACAAACAATCCCAGATAGTTTGATTTATCTCTGTAGCAATGAATCTATTCTGCATCACTTGGCTATCAGATCTGATCTTCCTGCACAGTTTGTCAGAACAGATATTCCATTATATATGCATCAATTCACAAGGGATGGTTTTGGTGGTGGTTCTCACTGGACCAAGGAACAGTATCTATCAATGATTTGAATTGTGCTTTTCTGTTTCTCATATCTGAGACAGGCATCCTCTCTTAGAGCAAACACTATGTCATTGCCTCCTAGTTTATGTGTATGGAGTCTTCAACAGAAGCAGTAAAGGATTTCATTTGCCAGCAACTTCCACAGCTCAGATTTCTCTTTCAGCCTTGTAATGAGACTTTCAGGTCTCAGAGGGGTCGATTTGGAGTACTCTTCAACCAATCTAATGGATTTAAAGGAAACTTACTCTCTGGAGGAACAGCATAGTGATAGCAAGACTTGATTCCACGGTTAAGCCTATTTTATAAATTAAAGGGACCACAGCACAGGTTTGGCTCAAGTAATCCATGATGTTTGTTTGCTAGCTCAATACCTGGCCTGTGTCAACTCTTTGAGGCAATGACTGCAAATGCTCCAGGTGTATTAAAGCCCAGGGGCTGTTTCCAGTACACAGTATGGAAAACGTCATCTGTGTTTAGGGAGGCAGGTGTTTATCCATATGAGTGTGACTATACAATGCAACTTGCCTTCCAACAAAGCAAGCTACTGGTCTGTTTTATTTAGCTGTTAGGGGTAGCCAGTGACTCCATGAGATCCTCCAGTCCTGCCCATCCTGGATCTAGGAAACAGCATGCCTCTGACCATGCTGAGTGTCTTTAATGACAGCCTTGAAGGATAAGCACCCCCATTCCTTCTGGATTAAATACACCCACTCAGCATCCTCTTAGACTCTGCTCCTGGTTACCAAACCCCCATTTGTCTTATCTCAAAGAGCCAGGAGGAAAACATACATGCAGTGCTAGTGGGCAATGTATTCAAAATGAATAGCTATTTACTTCATCTACCTCTGGAAATACAGAAACGCAAAAGAAAATAATATATTGCCTGGATTAAGTGTATTACTTCTCTCAACACCGTGTAGACCCCACCTAGTTACGATACCATTTTCTTGTCTGTGGACCAGGTTACAGCCTGCCTTCCAATAGATCCTTCCTCTCTCATCTGCTCCTTGGAAAGGGTTGCCAGTTTCTTAGGAACTCCCTACAATGATTCTGCCCTTCCTGACCTTGAGCCTTCTTTGAGCAGAGCAGAAACTGAATGATTACCATGTATTTCTTTTTAGCCCTCGAAGACTGTCCCTGCACAACTGTCAGACTTTCACACAGTCTGTGGCAGCACCCAGAACTCAGTCACCTTTCTGCCCCTTTGCAGCAGACTACACAAAGGTAGTGAAACAATCAGAAGATCAATTAGTATCTACAGAAAATAGGACAAGTCCTTCTTCTCACTCAGGTCCTCTCTCAGACTTCCTGTACTGGTACCATTGGCTACAAAAGGCTGTGACTGACAGTATGCTGTGTACTTGGGTAGTAGCTAACAGCCTAGCTGCTCAATGCTAGGCAGTGTGTAGACTCATGCTCTGCCTCTGTAGGCTGGCTTTCTAATTCTCGCATCTGATAAGACTTGGTATTTGCTCATTGCAGAATGTTTTTCATTGTGTAGCAGAAGACACTTACTACTGAGTTTGTCCCAAACTCAGAAGTAGAATAATGAGGAATTCTTGGTGGAGATTTAAGTCTGAGGTTCACTTCTACCTGTGCTTTGTTAGAACTGAGACAGTTTGCAGTGCAAGTACCTCACATTCTTGCTGAGCAACTTTGGTGATAACTGTACGTTAAATATGGGGCTTTATTCAGAAATCTCAGTGGCATTTACACAGTTCTAGTTCACAGCATTTACTAGTTGTCAGGTGTGCTTTGTGACAGTTTTATTACCCTACATGTGGAAAACCTCAGCCTCCCAGACATTGAATACAATGCAGCTCATTGTATTCTGTGAGACAGCACACTGTATTTTACTGGATTAAAAGTAACTGTGGTGTAACTAAGTTTGCAATACAGTATTTCTAATGCAACTGTGGACTAAATCTTCTTCTTATTCTTGATGCCTACAACAGTGCATGGATGAAGTGAATACACGCTAAATTGTTAATTTTTAACTATGTGCTGTAGTCAAGTAATTGTTAAGGAAAATGCTTGAGATAGAAAAGTATGTTCTGTACAGTTCTGACCTATAAGAAAAAAGGTCTGAAATCCTTGCTTCAATTAAGTCACATTGCCTACAGCAAGGCCAGAATTTTGAAGAAATTCTGAAAGAATTAAAACAAAGTAAGAGACAAAATAAGACAGGAGTGTAGTGTTTTGCAAAGGAGTGATGTAGTATTCAATTGCCCAAAGCTGAACTTTGCAGTCGTTGTTTCATGACCCAAACATGAGTTAGGAAAAGTAATCACTTTCCCATCAGTTATCACACTTACAAAATGATGGAATTTTCCATTATTTCATAGCCTGCGGTGCTGTGATTTCTCCTTCTGATTAGGAACTGGAGCCAACTGATAATGGAAAGAAATCTGCCAGCCCATATGGTGGAAAATTCCAAGCAATAATAGTACATCTAGTCTAAAAAGTACCCCAATGATGCAGATTTGACAAAGGAATGTTTATTTTATAAAAGAACTTCACTTTATACCATTAACAGGACTAAGAATCCTTTAGAACTGATGATGCTGTGTAGTCTGATGTAAGTGTGTGGCAATGTGGGCAATTCACCATGTTACTGGTCATGGTAAACAGCATGTAAAACTGGGCCACTAGTAAACAGTAAGATTAAGAAATATTTAATCTCAAGCACACTTGGGCTACTGACAGGCTAGCACAACCTAACTAGAACTTAATCAGCTGTCTTTTCTGATGTGTGAATTGTTCAACTTGCAGTTTCTTCTTTCCATGACCACATCTGTTTAGTTCCTTTTCCATTATCAAAATTTACAGAAAGCATGTTCCTCTCAGCACAGACAGTGGGCCCTACAGTCTAGGGTTCCTGGCTGTTACCTGTCTGGCCTATATACCTTTTTCACATTTAGGAAGGTGCCATATGAACAGCAAACAACAACTGATAGCAGTAGTGAAGATTAAAAAAAAAAAAAAAAAAAGCCTTCAGTCTGATTTCTGTCTACACCTCCATCACCTCACTGTTTCTTCAACTTGTTTGTAATAGACTTTCTCATGCAATACTACAATACTAAGGGATTTCTTTTGATTAAGGTTCAATCTTACTTCTTCATGAAAGGTTTCTATTAGTGTCCTTTTGCGTATTGGTGCCCTTCTCCATATCACAGTCTTGAGTACTTCTTGCCGTTTCCTTCTTGTACTTCCTATCAAAGTACAGCACTTTAAAATTTCTTGCTCACAAGTTGCCTGCTGAGCTCATTCCTCAGAAATTGCTTTCATGACTACAGTATAAAATGTACCTATATTCGCAATGGTGAATTTAGTTCCACATCAATTAGTCACTCTTCAAAGTTTTTATTCCTGTTTGATTCTGTAATATAATTCAATAGGGCAAAAAATTAACTGTCTTTGTCTTGCCACCTCCTCCTGCCGTCTGTGCCCTGTAGCAACAAATATGGCACTGTGTCTCTGAAACCCATGTTATTTCTCTCAATCCTTCTCATCTTGGTGGTGGGGCCTAGCATTTTCTTCTTTCTGAGTGACAGTGCTGAATGTAACATTATTTTCCTCCTGTGCATTTGAATGAGTTCTGCTGAACTGAATCCAAGTCTTACAGGTCTGGCTCCTGCTCATATTCTCAAAGTTCTGTTTATCTCTCTGGAGCTCTGTTGTGTGCTTTGGGGCCCAATCCATAGAAGACTGATGAATGCCCAAGGTGCAGACATTAGGTAATTGCCTTCTGCTATGAGGAAACTCGGAGCAAGGCACAGCAGCAGTGCACCTGCTGCTTTACACCTGAAATCATCTAAGTGATGAGAGTCTCACAGGCATTAAGTAGTCAAGGATGCCATTTGTTTATCTACATCGGCTACAGGCAATGTGGAAGTGAGAGGTGCGTATTTCCCAAACCAAACTGATAGTGTTCAGTTAGGATCCTAGTTGCTCAGATTTCTCTGAGATAGTAGATCTGAGGTGATGTGAACCAGCCTCTAGCCATGTTTCTGTCTCTCTCCTCTTTCCACTTACCACTACAATAGCTTGCACTTGGTCTCATTGGTCCCCCAGTTACATGCCTAGTTTGTTGTGGTGAGGGAGAGTCTACAGCTTTTATCCATCAGATTTTAAAAGCGTAACTTGAACGAACAAGACTAAACCAAAGGCAACCATTCCCTGAGGAGGGGAAGTGGAGAGGGAGGGGCTGATCACTTCTTCCAGCTATCTAGAGACAGGTCACATGGAAATGGTTCAAAGCTGTGACAGGGGAGGATCAGACTGGACATTAGGAAGAACATCTACTGAGAAAGTGATCAAACATGGGAACGGGATTCCTTGAGAGATGGTGGATGCCCCAAGCCTGTCAGTGCTCAAGAGGCATTTGCAGAATGCCCTTAATAAGATGTTTTAACTTTTGGTCAACCTTGAAGTCATCAGGGAGCTGGACTAGATGATCATTTGTTCTGTTCTGTGTTATGCTATACTATTCATTTGTGTAAGCAGTAAACCAACTCTCAGCAGTAAGGAAACAAGAGCAGACCACATACAATAATATATATGTACACCCTGTTAATTATTATATTTTTAATCTCCATTTGTTTCTATGAAGATATTTAATAAAATTCAGAGAATATGCTCTGCTTTGGACTCCTGCATTGTGATAGTGTTATGATTCACTCTACTGCATCAATTTGCATAAAGAAGCCCTCAAGAATTACATGTGGGAGGAGGGTTTTTAAAATGGTTTAAAAATACAGACATTTAAGCAAATAGGCAGATATGTACTGGGAAAGATTCTAGAAGTGAAGATCTGAAATAATTATCCCTTGGAATCCTGGCACTAGAACTGGAGTTTCTCTAGTAAGTCCTGCTGTATCTTTCTGAAAGGACCACTCTAAGCTGAGGTAGTTGGTACTTTTCCTCCTCTTCCTTTTATTGGCCTTTTTCATTTCTGTGGTACTTGTCAAGGAAAGCACTTAATGTGCAAATACTCGTTAAGAATCACTGTAGGGTTGTTAGTGAGTCACATTGTTCTTCAAGATTCTTTTTCTTCAAAGATACAGCACTGAAACATCTTTTTTTTTCTTTTTCATTTCCACATAAAGAGACATACAAATAAAGATAAATTTTATGTGCTGCAGAACTGTAAGTTTACAGAAGAAAAAAAGATACCTATCAATCTGTATGAAACCCAAAATACAATTCTGGATATCAAAATCAAATTCTAAAGTGACATTAATAGATGTAGTACTTACCAAAATAAGTCCCGAGATTAATGAGGATGTGCCTGTCAGGGCAACATAGAACTTGGGGGTTAATGTGTTCAAAAACATACTCACTGAAAAAGAAAAGAGAGGAAACCATGAGTACAAGAGCAGGACATGTTCTCCGCGTGTCTCTTCCTCCTCCCAACTGCAGGTAAGTTATTACCTTAGCTTTGATAAAAAAGACAGTTAAAATAACATCCTGTTCTGTCTGCCTTAACATGCGATAAAGTAGAGCATTAGACTGCCAGATGCAGAATTTTGTTTTCACAAGGAATTGGAAAACAGTTGCACACATGTCTGGGACTCTCCTATTTCAGTCAGTGCTCCACTGACATAGAGTTTAGGTTTCCCCATGATATATGGAAAATATTTTATTATATGCTTTTGCTACTCCACTGCAGTTAGAAATCTTGGAAGTCTATCTCAATGTTCTGCATTCAAAATTGTCTCAACATCCTGTAGGTCTTGGTGAAGTTTTTTTAAGCTTTTTACTTCTCACTACCTTGGTTCCTCACTTACAAAGTAGAAGATAATGGCATTTTCCTAATTCATTCTACTGCTCCAAAGTTGGTGAACCACTCAGTATGACAACAGTGAGTAGTGATTAGAAAAAGACCTAACAAGCTTTCTGTTAGTAAGGGGTGAAAATCATGATAGTTGTCCGGATTATCTGAAATCTATGGGAGAAGTGAAATCAGATGAGCAATTCCATCTGTATGGGCTTCTGGAAATCCAAAGGGCTTTTCTACTCATATCCCATCTTGAAAGCTGCTGAGAAAATCACCAGGTAGTCATGCTCATCCCCCACAGATAATCCTTATGGCGGGCTATAAGAGAATAAAATATTCTAGGTTTTTGATGACTCTACAGAAGCTACTAGAGAGAACTGGAGTTGTACTAAATTCTAGATGTTTAAAGAAAATGCAACTTTCCATCACTTCCATCTTCCACAAATGAAAACATTCCCTATTAAACCACATAAAGTGTTAGAATACCTTCTGTAAACAACACTACCGGTCTCATCTTTAACCAGTGCCAAAGAATTTCTCATACATATATACATTTATGTATATACACACATATACATATATATTTGTATATGCACATGTATTCAGGACTGGGGAGGGAACTGACAATAGTTTAGCAGGTAAATTTAAAAGGCTCATAGCAGAGTAGTAGTCATTAAAAAACATTGATAAAAGACCTGGATATGTAGGTGTGAGGCCCTCAGTTCATTCTGTCCTCTTTAGAAATAACACCTAGCAGAAACTAAATAATATGAAGCCAAAAAATGAAGAGGAGACAACAATAGCAGAATACAAACCATCAAACATATTATTTACTTTCCATAACCATAAAAAAAAAATTGTTTTCCAGAAATGCATCACTAAAAGAGATTAAAGCCCTGCAATTCAGCTGCTTTGTTTGGGTTTTGGCTGCTTCTTTTCTGTGTTGTTTACTTTTCTTGAAGAAGTTGTATATTGCTAAAATGGAACTGTCCTTTCCTAGTCCACTGGAGTGGCATTAAGCACGAAGCTGATACAGTAAGGAATAAATCTGGTGGATTTTAATGCCATTGTACATTTTCTTTCCCACATGCATTGGATGCCAGATTCTCAGCTAGTGTAAATCAGCATCCCATCCTCAAAACTGGTATGTGCAACACAGCAACACTGTCTCAACCTTTCCCTTCCCTTCCCTTCCCTTCCCTTCCCTTCCCTTCCCCTAATAAAAGCAGGCTTTATGTCTAATAAAAGCAGACTTTAAATAGTAGTCCCTGCTTTCTTCAGCCACAGCACCTACTAAGTAGGAAGAAGAATGGAGAGATCGAAATAGCTTTGGCTTCACCTTGAGTCTTTTAGAAGAAACATTGCTCATTTTGGAATGCAAATGTAAGCCAGAGACATACTCAAACTATGTCACTGGGGAAATTTCAGACTGCCAGTGAAAGTACTTCCTTTGCTTAGGTCAGGATATGCCTGAGAGAGAATATGCTATAATGGGATAGAGATGCCTGTGTTCCACCTTGAAACATAGTGCTGCTTCAGCACCAACACAACACAAAAAGCCACGCAGCCAGAAACTTTACAGGGGAGCTTTCTCTTCCACTCTCCCACCACAGCTTCAAAGGAAATGATATTACCTTTCCTCTGTCACCGCTCTTTTACAAGCAATGTATACTGGTTTATAGAGAAACTCTCAGATGTGAATGGAGATTGGATTTTATTTATCTGTAATTTCCACAAGTGTTACTGCTTTCTTCTTTGCCTGCACATATACTGGTGCTCCTTTATCCTCCTTACTATAGGCTCCTGCAGTTCTTTACTTTTACAGCTTAGTCACAGCAACTGGCAATGTGAACAGATATGATGCTGGATGCTTTTAGATTTTATGGGCCAGACCCCCAGATAACTGAAGTAACTCAGTAGATTTGATACACGTGCACTCAACGACCAGAGCTGTTTATCTGGACTGTATCTCTCTAATCTTTTGGCCATTCTTTTTCCCACTCATTAAATGTAAGTATCTTCTACTTCATTATGAAAAGTATCACCTTTAGCCAATTATTAGCTACTCTCCCAGTTCCTTTGTCTCCATAAATATTATTAACAAAAGGAAATACTTTCTAATAAGAAACATGTCTCCAAAACAGTAAACCTAAGCATGTGTGGTCCTACTGGACTATTTTTATTGTGAAGATGATGAGAATTCAACCATTATTTCAGTGGAAACTACATCAAGGCCTAGTTCTCATAATAATTAATCTCAAGAGTAAAAATCAATCCACTTTTGCATTGTGATATGTATCACTATCCAAAAGGGAGCATTTCTTCATAGCCAGCATTCTGACACTGAAGAAATCACTATCATATCCAACATCTCCATCCCCCAGTGGAATCAGGGTTCCTGAGTGTGTTGCAGTAAACTAGAGCCATTACATAATGCTACCTGTCCATCTGCCTAAATTTGGATAGCAGTATTTTACTTCTGTATTTCCATTTGATGATGTAGCAGGATTGAGGAGCAGAGAGAATTCTGAGAAATGTGAGCTGAAGTCAATAGCAGATGACTGCAGAATAAAGAAGACAGGTAGAATTATCAGCAAAATGTAGTACTGTATGTAATTTCTTCTGAAATCCAGTGTATGCCTAATTATTTCTGTTCACAAAGGGATGATGTTGCAGCTATTCAGTTTGCAGTATCATCTCTTGTCTGTAACTTGGTAGGACTTTAAAAGGGCAAGTAATGAGTATCTAGACAAAGAAACTTGCCTGATGCTCCTGCAGTGGCAACTTTCTTGAAATTACTGTCAAGTCCCAATTATCTGCACAGGCATTTGACAGTGAATGATCTATTTTAGATGTGTTAGTATAGCTTGTTTTGTATTTTTTTTAAGAAAATCAGCATGACCTATAAATTCTGTCTAAAAAAGCTAGACATTGTCTAATTATGAGAGACTCCTGGCCTGTCTGCACATATGCATCCACCCCCTTTTCCTTCCCTTCTCTTTATTGCTTTCATATTAATAACACTTGAGACATCCAGAATAAGGCATATTTACATCTTCAGAAGTGCCTAAGTTACACTGGTAAGTAATTTCATCCTTCTGTATACTACCTAGGGAAGGACTGTTATTTCACTGTTAACTGTGCATGCTCACAGAGATGAATTTACATCCTATTCAATTCACAGCAGACAAGTTACAAAAGTCATATCTAAAATTCCCAGTTGAGACTAATTGGAAGAGGTGATTGAAATGTTTTTGAAAGCAGATGCCATTTCATTCCTGTTATATATATTATTCATTTCCAATACTTGTGATTCATTCTGAACCTGGGAATAAACACAAGAGGAAAATCCAGGTATTTTTCAAGTAATAAAATCCTTGAAACATGTAAAATGTATCACTCAAGATGATAAAAAACCACATTGCTTTATAAATTTCTTCTATAAAGGTCTTGAGGCATTCAGAATTCAAGCATGTGAGGAACCACAGCAGAAAATACTGGGGCTGAACTGCTAAAAGTATCATATTAACTGCTGCATAAGTTAATTACATTAGAAGGTCACTAGGGGAGGGAGCACTGCAAACTACCAACTATTCCCACATGCAGATGTACTAAAATGACAGCCCCATTACCTACTTCTTAATGTGAAGTGATATCAGTGTACAGTAAGGTGCAAACAAAAATTTAATAGCAATGTAACATAAATCATATACACAAACAGATCAAGCAAAGACAGGATGGCATAATTTATGCCACTTCTTTGTTACCTCAAAATGCAGGTAAAATGATATATGTCTCAATAGCCTTGTTAAATAAAAAATATGTTATGCATAAATAAATAATATATAAATTAAATAAAATAAATAAATAAAAATGTAACTGGGTACAGTAGTTAATTTTGTAAGAGCAAATTGCCAGAAAACATATAAAAGTTTATAGTCAAAGAGCCCTTCTAGTGCATTACCAGCCCTTAAGTCATCATGGCCATAGTATTTGAGTCTCTAAGAAATTCTGCTGCACTTTCTTCCTCTGCCCTCCATTTAATTTCTTTTCACTGCAACCATCCATTCAGGCTGCTGTTCCAACATGGTACAGAAGATAGGACAGTGACTGGCTTGTTTCACAGGGGCCTCTGCTTGGATTAATGAAGCTCCCCAATTCAAAGTTGTAGCAGCAATGAACTCTTCTACCAAAGTGTCAGCAAAGAGGGCAAAATTAAGTTCAATAAACTTCTTTTACTAAATGTATAAACTTTCCCTCTCTAACTATGAAATGCTGCGTACTCTTCACTTTAATTGAACTGTTTGTACATAAACCTTCTGAACTCTCAACCCCTCCCTCATAAGAATGTTGCCTATAATACACTTTTGGGAAAACACAGTAGGGCCAGGCTGAATTACACATTATATACTGTGATGGTCTCCAGCTAAATATAAATACAAACCCCATCAGATATAAAGCTAGCACGGAGTATTGTCTTGGAAAAACAAAAGCACTTTAACCAATCACCAGGATTTTCCCTGGGAAGCTACCAAGATTTTTTTAACTTCTTCAGACTTCTTAAAGAAATTACCAGCGAAGAAGTAAGCATTCAAAAGTTTCAGAATGCTGCAGAGAGATTTTCCATTTGCTTGTGCAGATGCTATGCACCTTCCTTCTGTAAGGCCTTTTGTCTAGACCTGTTTTCAAAAAATTTCAGAAAATGTGAAAAAATTTCTCACCTGTAAACAAACACGTGGCCATTCCAGGCAGAAACAGCTGGTTTACACAGTCTTATTTGTGCACAAGGAAATACAGATGCCCACTCACTTTGTCCAACCATCCAGTCCTGTCCTAAAGGCATGAGGCTGAATGAGAGTCACATTCAGACGCCTGGAGCCTGTGCTAATGGCCAGGAGTCTGTGGCTCTCACTTGCCACTGGATCAGAGCCCAGGTGAGAGACGATGGTGATGTACCAGAAGCCTCCTGTTACTTCAACTCTGATTAACTACATAGTTGTGCATAATCAAAGTTCTGCCCATACAGATATTTCAAATTAGTGCAATAAAACTTTCTGGAATGAAGACCACCACGCTCTCTCTTCCATGTTTCCATATCTTAAGTGCAGGTTTTTCCTCTCAATGGAATAACACAATAAAAAGGGAAAGTGAGTAGGGACAGTCCTCTGGAGAAGAATGGGGTATGATGGGAGAGGCTTTTGACCACAAAGCACAGCCCAAAGAGAAGAAAGAGTGGATGGTAGTAAACACAGCACCAGTTACGTGTCAAAAACTTACATTTTTTGAAAAAGGTTCATTTACTTATAACTGAAGAATAAAGAGTTTTGAAAATGGTAACTAACACTCTTTCCACTTCGCTACCCAACTGTCCACTGAGCAAATTATATTGAGCACAGAAAAGTGAAACAAATCTTACTAAATTCAGTCCATCTTTTCCCCAAAAAAATGCTGCCTGAGGATTGCAAACAAATTTGATTTAATCGTTCTTCTCAACATGCTAACATGTTAAGTATCTGAAGGCCAAAGTGACACAATGATCTGTGCTGGCTTGCTTTTCAACACCAAGTCTATATTCATATTACGATGTCCAAAAGTTACTGGCTCGATCAAAACTCTTGTCTCACTCCTAGCAGGAATTAGTCTGTGCTGGCTGTGGAACTTTTGGGACTTAGACAAATACACTGCATCATTCAGAGTGCATTAGCCATTCAGCCTGTTACAGTAAGTTTGCTCATCCCCACTATGCACAGTATCCAGGGAAATGTAACTGATAAGAGACAAGAACCAACACAGAGCTGAGGGCAGAAGGGCATACAGGTGCATCAAGAAAACCAGACCTCTGAGACAAAAAAGCACTTAAGACCCTGTGTGACTTGGGAAAGGAAAAAGAAAACAAGGTTAGAGGTAGAATAGTAAAATACGGATGAGTTAAAAGAAAATTAAAAATGGAATGGCAGTAAAAATTATCATGCGTAGAAAGAAGATGACAGAGGCAAGAACAGCAAAAGTAAAAAAAGACACAAGAAATGACACAGGCAACATGAATGTAAACAAAGGCTATTTTTACTTCAGCAAGAGATGCTTTGCATGTCAGAAGTACCTTTTCACTGAGAGAAATGACTGCCAACAATAACAGCTTTGGTCATTTGGGAAGAGATGGTGACCAGAAGTTACTCCTTGCTATCAAATACACCCCAAAGCCTCTTCTCACAAACTATTAAACCCTTAACAAAAGGTGCTACTAAAGGTTCCCATTCCCAGCTCTATTTTCCCAGAATCTCCTGCTATGGTCAACAGCTACACTGTGCCTCAGGAATAGAGAGGTTAGACACACAGGCAGAAGATGCACTATAACTATACCCACTCCAAGGAAAATATTCTGTTTTGGGAGTCTAAATACTAAAGCCAACTTAGTATAACTAGACCCAAGCACAGTATTTTGCTATTCCATTTGTCTGAGATCATGAACGCCCTACATTGTGGATTTGGGGAGAGTAAAAATATGAAGAAAAGAAGATCAACTTTCCCAAATGCAAGCCACTATTATAATGCAAATTTTCTGTCACACAGTTACCCCTGCCAAGGGACAGGGACATTTGCTCTTGCTTTCACAATGCAGTGGCGACATGAGTTAATTACACAGCTTCTGTTAATTGCAGAGCATGCCGCACGAACACCAAGATTTGCTAATAGTTGGCAGCAGAAACCCTTCTAAAAAAACCCACCCGTCCCCTCCCCCCAAACCAACAAAACCCCCATAGCATTTCCATTTAAAGAAAACAAGGGAAACCACTTCCCTTGCAGCCCTTAGCTACCGGGGATTGAACTATGCATTTTTTTATGACCATCACGGTGTCCTAATGCTAAAAGCAGGCTAGTGATATTAGTAATGTACAAGTGGAAAGGAAAGACTTGGTCAAATAAAAATGAGGCATCAAGGATGAGCAATGACCTGTTGAATAGGGGTATTAATACTTGGATTTTTAGAGATGTGGATGTATAAAGTCACGTCATTGCTTGGTTGTCAGTCAAATTCTCTTGCGACACTTTCAGCTTTAATTCTTTTAAAATCAGCTTGCTTACAAATTGATTTGAAACACTGTCATTATACACATCTCTCCTGCAGATTTAGTTTCAAGAATCATGAGTGCTTGTCAAATTTTTACTTCAGCGTTGCACTGCGTGAGGAAGTGCTTTCTCAGATTCGTGATGGATGCCTTCGTAGGCAGAACCAGTCCAGATGCTGGAGAGAGCACCTTCACAGTTAGGTTGTGGTTTCCTTTTCTAATCACACACATACCAGCATGTATATCACCGAATTCCTCAACACAAAAGCAAAGGAAATCCTGATGTGATGCAACAGCCAAAGGAGGATGGATTCCCCAGAGGTCTCTCAGGTGACTGCAGAGTATCGCCGTGCAGACATCTTCCACCTTCTCTTGGATACACATTTGTAAGAGAAAGCAAGAGTAGGGCAAGAGTATGGCTGTTGCACAGTTTATCAGGTAGATGTTTTAAAGTCTTTTAGGTCTTCAGTTTAGGGTGCACAGCAATTGGGCTCTACCAAAAATCATTAGTAATGTAATTTGTTGCAAGAATGTACTTAAACACTGCAACAAAATACTTTACTTTCCACTGTGCACCTGGGAGTGTTCAAAGAAATCCCTATTTCAAGATTACTCTTAACATCATGTAACTGAACTGACAAATCTTTTTCCAGTTTGGACAGGCACTCTTTGCTAAGTTAAACACACCTTTTACCTTAACTGCTGGTTATTCTGAGGTATTACACAGATTTATGTAGTTTAGCCTTTCAAAGCTGTATTAAAACAAAAGCCAATTACTAAGCCTAATTATCTAGAGTCATTTAAGAAAATTAAGGGCTTTTGTTCCAAGTACCAGATCAGTACAGCTCTCTCAATGGAATGGGTATGTTTTGCCCTCTTCTTTCATGCAACACTCATGGAGGTAACTCCACCATTAAATCTTTTTGATGTTGGTTCATTAGCTGTGTGAAGAATACCCTAAACTAAAAGTCTGCCACAGTGATTAATTCCAATGCCAGAGATAACAAAGGCTAATCTACTCTAGAGAGACAAATCATGCAAAGAGTTTTCACCAGCATTCCACAAAAGAGAAAACATCCCATGGGTTCCCATTATCCAGGAACCTCTCTCAGAAGAGCTATTACCACGCTAAGACAAAAGAGACACAAGAACAAAGCACCCTCAGCTGCCCTGGAGCCTCCTTTTGTGCCTCCTTTTGTTCCAGGCAGGATTTGATACTAGCACTAAACCAACAAATATGAGCAGTGCTACACTTTCCATCCTTGCTTGTGTGTTGCATTCCTAGGCATACAAAAAGACAGGAGCACCATGAGTTGTGCAACAAATGAAATTGTCTCAGCAATGAAAAAAAATAAACGGAAAACTGGGCCGAAATTTGCATATTGATGAAACTTTTTGTTAAATTTTTTTTTTTTTTTTAAAGATTCTGGAGAAATACTCTATTCCAGACATTTCTGTCCTAACCTTGGTAGCTTGACTCTGTATAGTAAATCTGTGTTGAGAGTCTGTAAGATGCTGATCTCTTTGCATACAAGAAATTGCAACGTGCTTCTTGGAATAGAGGTGACTAGAAAACACTTTCATAATTAGAGCCAGCAACGTCATGAAAATTCCCTGGAGATCTACAACAGCTGATATCATTATCCTGTCACTGAAAACTCACCTACTTACAAAATCAGTAAGGTGCTCGTGCCATTTTTCTCCCATAAGAAACTTCAACCTATGATAAATTTCTATATGAGGCAGAGATTTATATTTTTTCCAGTAATTGATGGCCTGGGTAATGTGGCACAGAAATAAGGGGAAAATGATTTTTCCATCAAGTGTGATTCATTATTGCTATGTATCTAATAATCACCTTTCCCCTTCAAAATATTCTTAACACTGTGTGACTCACACAGTAATTGTACCAAAAGAAAAAGAAGACAAGGCAAGTAGAAAACTTTTACCTCTTTGCCTCCATTTTGGGGTATTTTGAAGAAAGCACAGCAGCAGGTTTGACAAGTACTGTATAATCTCCATTGTCTACCAGTCTCTTGGGACACCCAACACTTATTAAAATGGAAAAGGCTCTAGAGAAACTCTGCAGACAGAACTGCAATCTGCATTCAGGACCTGACTGATGAGGAGACAAACGTCAGGGGGGAATTTTGCATAATAAAGATTTTCAGTAGAATGAGCTCCAGACTAAGAATTTCCAACCAAATGCAAAGCAAATGACACAGTGGAGTTTGAGGGAGCAGCCCTCTCACACAGACTTATGGACATATGGCATGAACCTAGACTTCTAAAAAATTATCATCTTGTGGCTGGGGTGGTCCTCCTGTCCCCCATAGGCAGTGAGTCTCTCTCCAGGTGCCAGTTCCTCTAAAGGTCCTGTGTGTCCACCAGACAAAACCAGACTGTCCATAGTTTTAAAGTTTGCTTTGTTTCATGAGAAGACAAATTAAATGCCACTTAGTCTACCTCATTAACATTAGCAATAATAATATTATTTGGTTTAGCCTTCGATGAAATCCCACAAGAAAAGGCAGTGCAAGACACCCACTATTTTTCTTATTGAATATTTGACACTTTTCATTCCAAATATGACCGTGGCTGACATGGCTGAAAATAACTGAAATAGCATTCTGTCCAAAAGTGTCTTAATTTTCCTTTCTTCTGTTTAAAATTACTGAATATTTTCAGAGGTGATTCTCTTCATGCAGGTAGGAGGGAGTAGAGGAGGGGTGGGGCAGGACTTGCAGGCAGGACTCAAACTGGTACTCTACCTGAGGCAGCAGTCAGGCTGTTCAGAAACACCACCTCCACCCCCACCACACATTAACCCCAGCACTGTGAGTTACCTGCCAGCTCCTGTCAGGCTTCTTTTCCTCTAAAGCCAACCACCACGGAGGGACAAGTGAAAAATGCAGGAATAAATTAGCCAAATGTAGCACCTTTGGTAGATGTGAAACTCACATGAGAAGCAACATCTGCACAGTACTTAGTGTAACCTGTGTTCTCATCCCTGTTCTTGCCCCACTCACATACTGTATCATCTCTAAATTGAAAATTCAAAGCTATATTTGGAAGCTCCCACATTTAGATCCAGCTGGGAATGTGTGAAAGTAAACACTCGTATACATGTCTGAATTCTCCAGGTAGACATCAAGGAGCTGAAGAGCACACCCTCATGTTTTAATAAATAACTCTAGGGAAATGCTCTGCATGTCATACCGTATCAAACTGTAGCTGGATTCTAGAAATGATGATATAGAAAGCACCTTAAAAAACCCCCAAAAATATTTCCCTTTCTGATTATGTCTGTGCCTTGGGTTTTGCACAGTTTTTTGCACACTGGCTTGTGAGAAAGATGCTGAGCTAAAGGGAGGGTGTGCCAGAAGCACGGCTTGTCAGTAACTCTGCCCTTCCATTCCACTGTATCATGCAGATCTGGGCCTGGTAATGGCTGAAGATCCTCTTTGCAAGTTCCCCCCTTGACACTGACTGGAGCGAGTTCCTCAAAAATCAGGCCAAGATGGCTCAAACTGAGCATCTACGATTAGGAAGTGGTTTTCAAAGTCTGGTCAGGCAGGCAATGTCACTGAGGTGAGACAAACCTCAGGAGCTCAGCTTTCCATTGTCTAAGGCTGATAAGACCTGAGCACATGTGCTGGTCATTGCTTCTACTGATTTCAAAATGACTGAGTGCTACTTCATCACTGCACCCGGTGACCAGAGAAAGCCACACTGCCAAACCAGCCCAGCAAAATGCTGTGGGTTTCTTGCATCTGCTTGTTCCTCTTCTGGTCACGTTAGTGTATCTAGGACTAGTGACCATGGCTATGCTAATCCTCAGATGCTGGTGGTTAATCATGATAATCACTGCATTAGAATTTTTGCTGCTGTCCATTAATTTGACCTATTTAGATCACCCTGGAAAAATTGTCTCTAAAGCTAAAACTTACCATGTTTTCTCTAAATGAAGTACCAAAAGCTTCTAGGGGTTTTTTGGGTAGAGGAATGCCAATGCAAAAGGATTCAACAGCTGGGGAACCTCCCACCCACTCGCAATTGTCCCTGCGTCTGTGCTCAGGAGCTAACTTTCTATCTGGCCTTTGAGGGAGAGTGAGAGGAAAGTGACCTCCAAGCGTGTGTCACGTGGAGCCAATTCCCCTCTGAACACACACCTGAATGAGCAACTGCTTCAACAGAAAAATCCAGAACAAAACTTTGAGAGTGGCGGAATACCAAAATCAATGCAGCAATACATTCAAAGTGGGCTCTGGTACAGAAAGCTCAAAGAGGGAATGCAAAATTATTGTAGGAGGCTACTTAACTTAATGCTTTTCAAAATGCCACTTGGCTCAGAAACAGAGAGATTCAGAACCTGCTAAGTGTGTTTAAGCACTTGGAACTGTAGCATTTAAATGACCTACAAAACCCCTATTGCTCATTATTCAAAGCATGAAATACCACCGAGAGGGCAGCTGACTTTCGGGCTAGAAGTGCCCATTAGAGAGATGTGTTAGGGATATATAACACTGAAGCAACATGGAACTTGCAATAGATCTTGGCTTTTGCTCCCAGCTTCATGGCTGGCTTGTCTGCAGTCTTTCCATGCAGTGCTTTGGGGCTTTGGATCCCTGACTGTGCTTTGGGAAGAGACCTAAGTAAACTTTTGTGAGCAAAAGCAGCAGAGATCTTTGCACTGATTTCTGGCCCCCCTACTGGACTCTTCACTTGCATGTAGCACCTTCCTAAACCCCAGCAAAGTGAACTGCTCTGGCCTTTTCCAAGGATTGATTCTGGTAGTGTCACCCTCTGAAATAGCTGACTGTATCCAAAGGAAGGCATTACATCCAGTACTTTCCAGCAGACCTGATCTAGGTCCAGTCTGTCCCAGGACAGCAGTGCCCCACACCATGGTGGTTTGTGAAGCAGACTTGCCTGCTTTTCACTATATATAAAGGAGTTGGGAGATAAAATAGAGCATGAGAGGGTATGTAAAGGTGATTAGAACCAAAAACTAATACAGCCTTGCAGACTAAAAAACTCATTTTTAGTGGAAAAAGTGAAGACTACATATAACCTACTGTGTTTGGTTTGGGTTTCCCTGTATTTGGCTATGATCTCCCTCTTTTCCTCGTTACTTTATAAAAAGAAAAACAGCTCCCCAAAGGAGTTTTCTCTGAGCTCCAGCAACATTGTCACATTAAAGAATGGGTCCCTTGAAAGAGCTCTTTTTCATATTATGCAATTAATCCTCCACATGGTGAAGAGCTGCCACTGAGCAAGAAGATCCCAAACTTTGAAAATAAGAAACATCTTCATTTAGGGGAATTAAGGAAAACCATTTGGGGTTGTTAAGGCTTTGCTGCCCAAAGGAAACAGCACACCACAGCTTGCCAGCAATGCCAAGCTCAGAGTTGATACTGGTAGCAGAAGCCAAAGGCAGGAAATACCATAGGTCTGCAAGCTTGAAATGGTATCAGGAGATGTTACCATCTTGTAGCTGTATTAAAAAATGTACTTGTCTGACATGCAGTGGGGCAAAATTTGTTTATTGTTGCATGAATACTTCAAGAAAGAAATTAACCCTTTCCCCAAAACATTCACAATTTTCTCAGCAAAGCATAACACTAAAAAAAATACTTAACTGTTTTTCAAAACCCATATTTTTTTTTCCATTAGCAAGTTCTTTGCCCTGAGGACACTTAATTTTTAGATTAAATAAACTCAGTCTTTTTTACCTTATGAGTTATGAACATAGCCTTGTGGGAAAAATGCACCCCTTGAAATGGAAATATTATAACAGGCCTCTAGACTTCTTTAAAATGGTGGTTGCCTTTTTGTGAAAAGTAAAACTCCTGAGGAAACTACTCCAGGTTTGTTGCTCATGAAATACATTAGTCAATTATCGAAAAAACTGAAACAGCACAGCATCATTATCTTCTCCCTAAACCTGTTTTTTTTTCCTGTAGGAGTTTTCACAATTTAATTCAATATTGCCAGGTTTCCCAAGTTAAATTAATGCCACCAAATAGGTAAATCCTTCAGAGATTAGTTAGTCTCAAATCAGAGCTGGGCAGACAATTTGCAGTTGTTTTTGCTGCAATATTAAGTATGTTCCTCTTACTGTTTTTAAAAAACAAGGAAACATGTTTAATCCTATGCTTGATTGCTCCTCTGAGGTAAAGCAAGAAAAAAAAAATGGCAAGAGAACACTGTTTAGAAAACTAAAGCTCTCTTTGCCCCATCTGCCAGTTGCACTGCCATCAATGCTGCTTGGCTGTGAGAAAATGCTGACTACATGGATATGTATGAGGAGAACTGAAGTGCCACAGAAAGCCACTGACATTTTTCCCATACTCAAGTTTTGGGAAATTCTGGCAAATTAGGCAAGCTGAGCATCACTGAGGCAAAATTACAAGTAAATACGTGGCACAGATATTCAAATGAATAATTAAAGCAAATCCTCCTGGGTTACAGCTTGCTGCCTGGGTGTTTGAAAACACGCTCCTGAGAGTGGTTACAAAACATCTCTTCACTGAAGTGGACAAGGACTCAGGGGCTGGAGAACCTCCTTCCATGCAGACTACACTGGTACCAAGCAGCACAGCTTGCCTTGAGCTCAGCTGCAAACTGTAAACAGTTTTTATCCTGCAGTTTCACACTTATTTCGTATGGAGCCAAGCAATTTCTGCCATACCCTCACTGATAAGATTGAATAAGCAGAAAAAAGGAAAGCAAAATTGACAAATAAAATGAAATGTCTGGATTCTCTACTGACAGTCTTGAAATATTTTATTTCTGAGTAGACCTCTACTGATTTTTCTGTTTTGCTCTGAGCAGACAGAAATTTTTTCGCCACAGTTATGTGCCCTTTCTTTAGAATTGTTTATCACCAGGAGCCCTGCACTGACCTGCCAGGGAAAGCAGAGTTTCTGCTAGCAGATGGGCCCATTAAGATCTTTTGCTTGAGGCCAGCATGAGTGGAACCAAAGTGCTGTCTGTAGGTCAGATTACCTGAAGTGGTCACATGGGTTAAAAGGACTGAGTTATTTGCTCCACCATCTCTTCAGGGCACACCTGCAGTTTCTAAGTTAATTTCCCCAGCATACCAGCATCCAGTTCACAAGCCCATTTTTACTTTCTTCCATGCTGCAGTAGTTTAAAAGCCTCTTCTTGCCTCCACTTCCGTGATGTGCATCCACTTCCTTACCTCCACTGCAGTTCCTTCCTCTATGACTTGTAAATTATTCATTCTATCATTTAGCTCAATTTAGTTTCAATTTGTGATGTCATTCAAACACAGCACAGCAGATTTATCCTCTCATCTTTCCCCTCCCTCCCATCCCAATGCATTGGAGACGGTCTCAAAAGGAGAAGGAGTCAGAGTGCAAAACTTCTGTTTGTGTCTTTTCTCAGAGGAATAGATAACAGCATCCATTTCTGAAGAGTTCAGTAGCAGTTGCCACTTCTAAAATCTAATCCTATGGTAAACAATGATGGGCCAAATATATAATGAATGCTGATGGGCAAAACTCTAGCCAAAGTTCCCACTGACACCGAACAATTTCCCAGTAAATTATTTTGCAAAGCCATCCCTAAAATCAGATATCTCTGTAGTTCAGCTAAAAAGGCTGAGAAGAAACTACAAAAAAGTGGTTGATGAACAGAATTGAAGGACACAGGGATATAATCAGGAAATACAGATGTTTATTTTATTTAAAGGAAGAATAAAAAGTACTTTTAACCTTGAAGGGAAAGAACCCTGTTAAAGAAAAGGAAGCCATCACTGCCAAGGTTCTTGCAAGAATGAAGTTCGTAACTGATTTTTGTGTTGCCTGATGGGGTGAAGGCAGTGGGATTCCTGGAGGGGTGCTAATTCATGGGGATAACTTGGGGATGCCGCAGCAGCTGCTTCTTTTGATTTGAGGCAGGGCAGCCTCTGTACTACTGAACCTCGCTTTGAAAGGGAGCCCCAACAAGCTGAAATCAGTAATTGAAGAAATTGCCACATACTACCAGCCAAGTCCAGGTGAGGGACAATGCAGGCCCTTCCTGGACAAGGTCCTTGAGCAAGAGTGATGCTGTCTGCGCAGCAGAGCAGCAGGAGGAGCTGTGTAGAGGGATCCAACTCCGTCTCACAGCAATGGGCTACTAAACCCATGGCTCTGGTCCCTAAACCCAATGGATGTTGAAGTCAGAGTTTGCCCTCACTTCTGTCTATCTGTGAGAAAATCCACATGCCTGATTTTTGCCTACTTTTCCTAGATTTTAAAATCCTCCAGGTACTGCCATTTCCTACACCATCCCACCAGACTCAGCTACTCTGCTGCACTACCAGGGAATCAGAGAGGCACATCACTCCTTCCTTTAGAAAGAGGTTAAAACCAGTTCAGTGTCCAAGGGCTTGAGGTCTGACTCTGCTCCTCTGTCACAGACCGCAGACTATCTTGCCTGGGCACAGCACCTTTCATGGGAGGGCTGCCTGGACCAGAGATGTAGCTGCAGGTGTCAGTATCCAGCACTCGGGGCAAACACAACTGCACGGCCAGAGTTCATCTCATCAATCACATGTGCTGCCCCTTATGTAACTTCATTTCTGACTCAAAATTCAAAGAGTGACACAGTAGGGTTTATTATAACCCACCTTCTAATGCCAAAAGAGTACTTGTTAAAATATATCTCAGAAAAGCCAAAATTCACTTCCTGTATTTTTTTTTTCTTCTTCAGCTTTCCTTCCTCCTTCTCCACTTTCACGTGATGCTAAGCCACAGATCCTCCAGGCAGTTTCCCAAATAATCTATGCTTAAGAGGGACTCCAAGGAGCAGATTTCTAGCCCAGGGTTTTAGCTTTCCATCTCTAATTAAGAGTACCAGCAGCTCAAGCAGCTAAACCTTTGTGTGTAGCACCAAGCATTTGCCTGTACTGTTATTTAAACTGAGGGTTTTCATAAGATTTCGGCTGTTTGATTTAATTCAAGAACTGCTCCAAAGCCGTTTGCTCCAACAGCAAAAGCTTCAGGACAGCTCTGTACCCAATAATACATACAAGTCATTGGCTGCAGTCACTCAATTGTTTTTCAGGTTCATGGCCTTGAGCAGGATTTTCACATCTCTTTTCCTGAACCACAAAAAATGGGATAATTTACTGTCTTGTTTCACAGTAAAAAGACATCATCAGCCTAAAATAAGGCCTTAACAGGCACGTTTTTCTTCCCAGTGAAGAGAGAAGGACTGTGCTGAGAACTCATATTAAATAGAAAAGCTAACCTGTCTTACTGATGGGCGTTTTTTCCCCCAATCTGTTTCTCTGTTATCTCTTCTGGAGGAAAGTTTTCAATAATGTACTTGCTATATTTTGGCCTTTCATACAACAATAAAGGAAAAAAAATCTTCCAACAAACTAGACTTGCATTATCTATTTTGATACAGATACTACTTTCAGTTTATTAGTTACAGCATTGTAAAAGCCTGTAACAAATGAGGATAGTAATAATTTTGACAAGGATTTTATAAAAAGTTAAACACCGTGTCTTCTGCACTTACATCTTTTGTCTCAATGCTCAGAGCACCTAACAAACAGAAATTAAAACTTTTTCTAATCCTGCACAAAGCCTAGAACTATGTCAATTTTCGTACTGACACAAACAGAGTTAAAGGGACAGAAGTGCACCCCAAAACTCTGGTTCTCCTTTTCTTTATGCTCATCCTGATGCTCTACTTTTAGATTTCTAGTCTCGTCTGAAGCCACTTTAAAATGTGGGATTAAGTGCAGCTGCTAGACTGCAGGATAATAATGGTACTTTCTAATATAAAACTAATAGAAGAGTAACTTCTGGATATCTAATAAAGGAGGCTTTATTAATGAAGTCACATGCACATTGCAAGGAGAACTGGGACTCCAGGGAATGGCCAGAACATCCCAGTTGCTGATTTGTTGGTTTTGGTTTTTTTAGTCATATTACCATAGAACATGAAATACTGATGAAAAGACAGCATGCAGAGCATGTTGCCTTTATCTGCAGTACATGGACTGGTGCTTGCCTATCATGAGACAGGACTAAAACCACATATACAAAGAAATTAATAGAACTCAACAGCCCTTGCCAGCCAAAATTGTTCAGTTTTTGCCTAAATGCTTAGAATGAGCAAAATTAGTATGTTTACAAACCTTTGCAATTTGCCATTGTATTTCACTATTTGGTATGCTATTTTGCCCAAATAGGACAGATCTAGGAAAATCTATACAAATCCCAGTATCTGAATGGACAAAACGACATCTGGTAAAGAATTAATGAAGTGACTGTAATTTCTTTCTCAATCTCATTTCTGTCTTCAGGCCATCACAATCATAAAAGCTCTGCAGCCACAACATGAAACATACCAAAACTTGATGTCCAAAAGGAAGGCTCTATGACTCAGAGGAAACAGGAGCCAGTGACATGGCTTCTTTTTCAGAAAGGCTTCCAGGTTGGAAACATGCTTGTTTTTTTTCCAACTGTAACAAGTGATCTAAGGCAATTATCTCTTCTAATAAATTTTGCTTAACACTTCTGTATCCTTTCCATTGTAGATCTCCAAATTCATTGCTAAACAGTGGGCAATAAATTCACATTTTTGAAGAGAAAACTTACATAGAGAGAATCACTGATGAACACTGAGTATGTGTTTGATCTCAGACAGGAATCACAGGGGAAACCCACCTGCTCATTTTGAGGCCAGTGAAGTTTTGCAACTGATGCTAACAGGACTAGGGTTTCACCCTAGCAATCTGCTGCCTCTGCCATTTCCCTGGTAGGGTTAACAATTCCAAAAAACTCACATCCAGGTAAAGCTGTGCTGCTAATTTTGCCTCCAGAAGGTGGTCACCAGAACAGTGGTAAGCTATGCAGGGGCATCATTAAGTGTTTGCAGCAGAATAAACAGTTCTTGGATACCTTTTCCCTTGCATGTTGGCTATGGTTAACAGTCATATACATTAAACAGAAGAAAGCGTCATCTAGGCCCTATTTCCAGGCAAAGAGAAGCCTGACAGACAAAACCCATCTCTTTCAGAGCTGATTGCTTTATTTTGCACATCTGCTCAGTTCATTTCATTTGGTGTTAATATACTTCACAAGAATCTTTACTAATTAAATAGTTGTTAAAGAATAATAATTTGCTTGATTGACTACTGTTCTCTGTATTTCTGCCTTTTCTCGATCTCTCTTGCAGTGCAGATGCTGGGAATAAGCCAGTCACTCTGATGCCTAAAGATTTTTAGCTTTTTATATATATTGTAGATTTTTAATACGTAGCTGTATAGTTTATAACATTTTCTTACACTTTAGAATAATATATTACCCTTTCTCACACATTATGCCACCTTCTTGAAATTCTGTTTAGTATTATTTTCAAGAAAATAATTTCTAACAAGAACACCCTGTTTTGTACCAGCACCCTGGAGACATAACAAAATTAAAGGCTGAGAACCTTTGGAGAGAAATAAATTTAAATTCATGCTATAAAAATATAATCTGCTACGGAAATTGATGTATGTTCTGACAGCAGCTAGTTCAGTTTTTCCCCACCAAGGAAGGACTTAGAATTACTAATTAGTCAATACAGGGTTGAGAAAGAATAATTTTTTTCTGGTCCAAGGGAAATAAATGATTAAGGTATCTAGATGTATCATTATATTAACACATGACAACCATTAATACATGAAAATCTACAGGCAAGGCACAGGCAGTTGCTTCACTCAGTGTCTCCCCTTCTCCCAGTGCCAAGTGTAATTATAAAGAGCAGCAACATGTTGACAATAAGCTTAGAAGAAAGGGAAGTGGTGGGAATAGAAATGCAGTGTCAAATATAGAGAAAGAAACAGCAGGAGAAACACCTGAAAACACAGTGAGCTTCAAGCCCAAAGACAGACCCGTGGCAGCAGTACGTTCTCCCGCTGCAGTTAAACAGATGGCTGCAAAGGCTGTAACGGTACAGAGATCACGGAATATCCTGCAAAGCCATAGAAGGAAGGAAACCAGTAGCATTGCTTAATAGTCTGCTTATTTTACAGTCAAGTGGACTGCCAAGCAACTAAGCTGTAACAAGCTCCATATTTAGGGGAAGAAATGTTTGTCTTCTGTCAGTCCCTGCTTGCAAATGGCAAGTGGAGGGCATTTCTAAGCCAGATAATTTGAGTACAGCATGTTCCACAAGCCCTGAGCCTGTGCTGCTGAGCAGCCGGTGTTAATCACGGCAACAGTTGACATGCACACCTTGCCAGAGTCCAAGTTTGTCACCATCACTGTGACTTTCACTCTCTGCTGTTCAAAACAAAACACAAACAAATGACCCCCCAAAAACCTGCAGTTACTCAGGAATCTGAGATTCCCACATTACCTACCATGACTGGATCTCTTTAGAATACAAAAATGACAACTCTTGATGACAAAAAGAGCTTGATTTGGTTGTCTAAGCAGGTGCATCCAAAGCTGTTTGAGATGCATAGGGTAGCTGACACTGACACAAAGCACAAACAGAATACCCTAGGGACTAACAGCTGGTGGCCTGGTGAAATGTTCCAGGGCATCTGAAATGGCTCTAGTTGCCTTATTTAGGCAACTGATCTGAGCCCCAAATGACCCTTTTATATCTTGCATTCTTCAACTGTGTCACCATCCACAAACAAAAATGAGTTAGCATTGCTATTTAAAAGCACCTGTATAAAAGTACAAATACACAAAGTATGTACATTTGGGAGCACATCTGAAATAATTTGCAAAGACTAAAAACATAGTATTCCTTCTGACACGCACATACTGAAGACACTCACCCAAGGGAATCATCTTGTAAACACAATGCTCAGGTGTCAAGAAAGATGTGGTTAGGACAAATGACAGAAGACGCAAAAGGATAACACTTCAAGATCCAGGCAGTCCAGTCCCTGTCCCAGGGCCTCCTGCTGCTGGAGAAGGCAGTGCAGGAACAGAACAAGCTTAGGTCAATCACATACGTGGGACAAAATGACCCCAGCCTGGGTGACTGACATCCACAACATTATTTCAAGGATAAATGTACTTGGTTAAACTCAGTACTCCCAGCCCACAAGAGAAGGCAATTATCTGAATGATAATCTGATTGGTGGCTTTTCAGGAAGCACCTGACTTTATTCAGAAGACATATCTTTTTCCCTGACTCAGGTCTCTGCCATCCAGGATCCTGCCTAATGGTGACAGAATAACATTTAAGGTATGATGAAGAACTATAAACTAAGTGTACAAACAGCACCTCAACCAAGGTATCTTACACAGTATTTTACCAAGGTATATTACATTAATGCCCAGCTAAAATATTGATGAATGAAAAAGAATTGCTAAAAAGTAATAATTTAAAACAATCAGCCAATTTTGAAACTGGTTCTTTTTGTAATTTTTACTGTTTTACTTCAAAAAATAGGATCAAATTAATGACAAAATCACTGTTTTCCTGCAATCTGAAATTGTACTAGGAATCAAAGTAGGATTCAGTAATGAAAACATCCACTGGCTGATCAGAACTAAATTTGATTAGAATATGACTAAAATGTCTTTGCTTGGGAAATCATTGCATTTAAAGTCACTGTTTTCAGTTCCAAATTTATGTTTCACAGCCTTGACTCAGTTCCTCTCTTTATGTACCGACAACGAAAACTGACAATAGAAACCCACAAACCCGCAACTGAGAACAAGCCTTTTCCCTGAAAGAGGAAATGTAAATGTAAAAGCTTCTTTATAACATACTAGCTATAAAAAAACCCAATTGTATGCATGTGTGAAATGTTTACAACATACAGTATTAGCACACACATGTGCTCCTAGTCTTTTATCCAGTAACTACCAAAATAACAAGTAGAGAACACAAAACTAGGGGTGTAAATAACTACAACATAAAATTCTGCCATTGCTTTAAGCAAGTGCTGCTTTGCAGGCGTGGCAGGTACCTACCACTCACCACAGGCACTTGCTGCTAAGCAACTTTCAAATCTTGTTTGAAGCAGATGAAATTAGTGACCGGAATTGGAAGCAATTTTGTTGTGCAAAGATTTATTGGGGTGAAAGTGCTTCCGGCTGTGAAGCTGTAGCTGAAGAACCAAATTCTCTTCCTTACCCATTAAAGATGGCTGTTGTCAGTCCACCTGGAGATCAGAAAATCCCACTGAGCAGAAAACCTGACTACCTAACAGGACTTGATGAAAAGTCAAAATGAGGTGCTTAACAAAATAGCTCATCAATTTCCTAGAAATATCATGAACTCTAAGTGCACAAACCAGAGTGGCCATAGCACGGAGCTTGAAGACAGCCAGACGTGTTTGTAGTAGACAAAATGAGTAACTCTGGTGTCTAAGATACGGTGTGCATCACATTGAGCCTGATCAGCCAAATCACATGCAGTGCTGGGAATCAGTCATGAGCAACAAATAAATAAGTGACAGGTATGGGACAAAAATATGATAGATTGCTCCATGCCAAGTAACTGAAGGCCATGTCATAGATAACAGTAACTATTTTCTGTACGCGTCTGTTTTCTTCCTATTACCTAGAGGATAGGCTTGCTTTGGTCTTACTTATCTTTCTTACCATTTCAGGGATTGTATCAAAAAAGCCTTTTAGCTTCAGAGGAGATTTATATCTACTTTCAAAATACTCAATGCCTATCTGTTAATTGAAAATACATACTATCTTCTGGCTACCTACTCTTTGACTCATTCATGCCAGACACCTAGCTAAGCCCTCTCTGTAGCACATTATGCTCTTTAAACCAGATCCGTCCACCAGAAACTGATAAATATATTTTTATAGATTTACTGAATTAATTTAGAGCGCCCTTTTATGCTCAGGCAACCTCTCTGGCATGCTATATGGGCTGTAATAGAAAGGAGAGCATTGTGTTTTGTACAGCTGAGGACTGTAAAGACTAAATGCCCAGGAAGAACCTCAAACACCAAATGCTGGAAGTGATCATGCAGTACATGAAACATGGCATGCTTGGTCATTTTCTCTACTGTCATCTTCAGAGTTCTGAAAAATAGGGAGGAAATTGAGGTAGCTCTTCAGCAAGTTTGTAATACACATTCCGAAAATAAGAGATTTTGCAGAGTAAATTTTTTCTATGCAGTAGGAAAATCTCTGTGGGGCCATACTAGTGATGCTGAATGGGTGAATAAGTCTATGCTCAGAAATCCACGTTCTGAATAGAAATGCCAGTGCTGCGGCTGGAAGCTGCAGGAGATCTTGTCAATAAGCAGAGACTTTTCAGTTATTTTCCCAGAACTACAAGGTGCTAGACCTAAAGGAAGCAATGGGCTGAAAGGGTTCTTCCATAGATGGAGCTAAAAGGAGGGGAGGCATCACTATGTAGGGCATAAATGCATCTCACTTGTTCATTAGAGAAAGGGAAAAATGGAAATACCTCATTTTCACAGCAGCTGAAAGTAGCATGGCAGCCCATAGGAAGGCACAGCTGGTACTCAGGCTTATTGCTACCATCAAGGCTGAACAGCCAGCAGGATTAGGAACAAGCCAGGCTCACACAAAACACCATCAGGTGGTTTCTCTTGTCCCCAGCTCCCACCTGGGCCCAGTTCTGCTCTTTCCTGCTCACTAGCTGTTAAGGCACATCCCACTGCT
This sequence comes from Promerops cafer, assembly GCA_013398275.1. Lineage (NCBI taxonomy): Eukaryota > Metazoa > Chordata > Aves > Passeriformes > Nectariniidae > Promerops > Promerops cafer. The sequence goes on along the minus strand of VZSE01008501.1, from coordinate 2,404,606 downwards.
AACGCAGCTTCCAACGGCAGGCTGAGTGACATGGGAGCAAGATCACAGCCTGGGCTCCTGCCCGTTTTCCTACAGCACAGGTTGCTTCCCATATTGAAGAGGGAACCATCTGGGAAGAAGAGCAAATGCTCCGCCACTTAATCGGTACTTTCAGTAAAACAGACCACAGTCAAGACTGACAGACATAGAGAAAATCACAGAAGAAACCATCAGCCATCATCAGGGAAGGAAAACAGAGCCTGCTTTCACTCCAAATTCTGAAAGATTTGAAAATAAAGTCGGAGCTGTGTCAACCCCTCCAGCTCTGGATCATCTCAGTCACTGCAGCTTCTAGCACCACCGTAGTCCCAGAGACCCTGCCCCATCTTCTTACTCCAAGTAGGGGCAGGGCTCTATGGACATAATGAATTCTTGTTCCTATGGCAGTCAAGAACAGCGTGATATCATTTAGTAAGGCAAATCATCTGCCACCCACCTTCTCATCTACATACTGGAATAAAGGGAGACTGATGTCTTGTTTTTAATTTCTAAAATGGCCTCATTTACTAAAATCACTTAAAAAGCATTTCCAGCATTTTCAACCATTTCTATTTTACATTTTAAAGATGTCTCTTGGTTTCTCCATGGGAATGGCAGCACTCTTTAAAGAAGGATGGGCAGGATTAAGAAATCTACCATCAAACCTGTTTGTATCTGCCCCCCTCCCCTCCCCTTTCTCCCATCCTCCCCCCTCTCTTACACATATACAGTACACGTATCTCTTTGGCAAATGAGATTTTAGCTCTTGCACTTGTCAAATCATCCACAATTCAAGAATTTACTATTCCAGGATATTCTGTGTTGCAGATTTCCTTCTCTCTTCTAGCTCATCACACTTCAGTTTTCTTGTTGTTCGAGCAAATTGATGATCTGACCTCTTCCTTCAGGTTTCCAACCACTCTCTTCAGCTTATTTCACTCTCCCCAGATCAGCCACCTGTGACTAATTTTGCAACAGCTTGCAAAGTATATTTTGTGCTCAGTTCCAGTTTTTGTCAGAATCTCATAAGTTTTAAAACCAGCCCAAGTTTAGTATTTAGCTTCTGAAGAGTACATAAACAGTAGGCTGTTCCATATAAAGAACTTTTATACTACCTTGGATAATGGCTTAAGTGCTGACTGTTACAGATAATATCCTCAAAAATTTAAGGTGGCCGTTCTCATCTCATGTTCTCAGAATTGTTGATGCTCTACCACTATGGATCAAGAGAGACGTCTCTAGGCCTTCCCACCAGCAAGCATCTAAGGGAAGGATGGCCCTATCCATGGGATGGGCAGTTAACACTTCCTAGTACCTGTTTTCTTGGCATCCTCCAAATATGTAAGATTAGCTTTGCAGAAATATCACCAAAGGGCTGACTGCACAGCAGCAAGATGAAAGGAAACAAAGCTATACATTTGTTATGCTTAGAAACTGCAGTTCATCTTTGGCAGATGTGAACTTCAAACCCGTTATCAGAGGTCATTCCTGCTTGTTGAGAAACCTGAGAGCACAGGAAACAAGGTGATATTTCATCTTGAATTTCTGAAAACTACAAGGAGTCTCATGTAAGGCACTATAAACGAAAACAGCAAAACACAGTGACATTTTTAATATTACTGCAAGTAAATTGACCTGCCCGCATGCATGTTTTGATGCAGTATGTATATTCTTGTAGAGTAGTTCATGTGCATTCTTATTTTAGCTAAGAAAGTTTACTTCAATTATCCTTAAACCCACACCCTATTAACTCAGTCTAGTACTAATTGAGAATCTGTAAGGTTTTTATACCATCTTAATTAAACTTTTTAAAAGTCACTCTTTTATTTAAACCTAAGTAAGAACACATCCAAACCTTGTAAGAGATAATGTACTTTTTCTGAGAATAGCAATCACAGAAAAGATTGATCTCATGAATCAGCCTAAGCTCTTAAGAGCCCAGCACAAAGATTTTCAACACCTATTTAGTACAATTTGCTCATTGCTGTAACCCACCTTGATATGCTGTCCCCAAAGAAAAGGTGACCAGCTGCAAATGACCACCATGCAAAACTCAACTGCAGTGCAACAACTGCTGTTCTTGACTTTTTTTGCACATTAGCATCCTACTAGCTGGTGTGAAATCATTTTCAAAGACAAAACTGAGTCCATGAAGGCTGTTTTTTAGCTTAGACTCATTTATAAGGCCCTGGAAAAAGCAACTTTATGAGGAACAAAGGAAGTTACCTCTACTTTTGCTTATAGCCAGCCGTCTAGTCTTCTTGCAAAGACTGAAAGCAAATGAAATGTTGGAAAATAAGGTGATTTTTATAATGTTTAAAATATTTGTCCACAGAATCACTGAATCATTTAGGTTGGAAAAGACCTCCAAGATCATTGAGTCCAACCTTTGACCAATCTCCACCTTGTCAACTAAACCATGGCACTAAGTGCCATGTCCAGCCATTTCTTGAACCCCTTCAGGCATGGAGACTCCACCATCTCCATGGGCACCCCATTCCAATGCTTTCCATGAATAACTTCTTCCTGATGTCCAATTTGAACCTCCCCTGGCCATTGCTTGAGACCATTTCCTCTTATCCTATCAGTAGTTGCCTGGGAGAAGAAGCCGACCCCCACCTAACTACAGCCTCCTTTCAGGCAGTTGTAGAGAGGGATAAGGTCTCCCCTAAGACTCCTTTTCTCCAGGCTAAACAACTCCAGCTCTCTCAGTTGTTCCTTACCTGACTTTTGCTCTCAACTTTCTGCCAGTTTCACTGCCCTTCTCTGGACAAGCTCCAGCACCTCAATGTTTTTTTTTTGGAGTGGACCAGAACTGGACAGAGCACACAAGGTGTGGCCTCACCAGTGCTTAGTACAGAGGGACAAAGAGTGCACCTATCATGTTCTTGTCCTATCATGATTATCTCATTCATCAATCTTTTACAGATTAATATTAGTCTTAGATTACTGTTTAGAAGTTTATTTTGATTAGATTTCATTCTGGCTATAACGACTAATAACTTCAGGTATTATTTGACTGGCTGTTCTAATCTTCTTCTTCTTCAAAATTGTTCAATCAGACCAATTCTGTGAGTTTGGATGTTAGAAAGCAAAAGGACAGCCAGACAACTGAGATTCAATTTTAGAATTTAACTGTTGAAATAACTGTGCATCTTTTCCTTTGAAAGGTATTTTCAGACTGAACTTCAGAAATAAACACAGGACGAATGGCCCGATTTTAGCCAATTTAGGAAAAAAAAAACCCAACCAACTAACCGAAAATCCCCAGAAAGCAATTTGCTACATCCAGTAGATGATTTTCTGAGATGAAATTCCAGTTTCTGAAAGCAAACTTGGCAGGATCTTCCCTGACCTGTACATAAGGCAGCAAGCACCTAAGTCAGCTGCAATGCAGGCTTCCCCACGGTGTCTCTGATATACCTCCACCCCTGTTGTGTCAGTATGTCTGAAGTGTTTCTGGACATGAAAGGATAGTCCACTTTTGTATTCCTATAAACTTTTGGCATACCCATATACAAGAATAACAAGACTTACTGCCTGCCAGGGTACTGAACTACCTGGCAAGAAGCAGGAACACCACAGCTTCTCATCAGCAATGATATGCTATACAGTGAGACAACTTCAGTCTTTCCTTCACTGGGAAAAAAAAAAAAGCTTTAATTTCACTAAGCTACTTTGTTAAAAACAAGGCAGCTGTAGTTTTAGCTAACAACAGCTGTCAAAGTAACATAAATAAATAAATAAATAGATAAATAAATGAACACATATATTACATACATAAACAAAAACTGGCAGATTTTTTTTAAACTCCTTTGTCCATAGTTAGATTGTTCCATGACATGAAGACACGTCTTTCTTCCTTTGTAAACCAAACCAAATCAGGAGTACATACAAAGCCGTGGTCTAGGGGAGAATAACTGAAAATGCAGACACCCATATTTGCTGCCAGCCTGCAGACAGCAGCTGCTGCCTGCAGCGCCTCACTCGACAGCGATGGCGGCTGCACTGACGTTCCACATTAGAGAGTCATATTGCTTTGTTCCCTCAGGGGAGCCTCTCTGTTTAAGGGGATGCTATTAAGGATGGCAAGTCCAAACATGAGCCCCTTTTTTTGTCTTTTTGTATAATTCTGTGTGAATATTTAGCTGTATTTTATGGAAGAATTAATTGAATGTCACTATAGATGCACAAACAAGACATAACCTAACTAAATGCCAGGCACGTAGTTCACCAAACTGCTGCAATACAGAGCACTGGTTTGAAATCTACAGCTTCATTAAATCTACAGCTTCATTCCTCTCTGACAGGCAGCCAAGCCCCACAGAGACTCTAAGTCATTAGCATACATGCAATGCCCCAGAGCAACCAAGTGAATGTCTCTCTGCATCCAGACGGTCACTGTGATGCGCAGTGCCCACAGCAGTGCCACCTCCCTGCTCTGGAGGTGTGGCCTAACACAGCAAGAAGCCCAGCTGAGAAAACACTCATACCTATAGAGGTAAGTTTAGAAAAGGTCCTGTATAAAGGCCTTTGAATGCCCATTCTCTGTGGGACCTCCACTGTGGCAGACCACTAGTGCTTTATCCTGAGCAGGCAACTTAATCTCTTTGTTATCCCAGCTGTTGTATCCCTATGGGCTGGGGCAACACCCCCTAGTCTCACTATGATGTGGTAACTGCAGATGATACTGAAGATGATGTAGTATGTCTTACTTAACAACTCGAGAAATCCTTCATCCCACTGCTATCTCCTTGTGCTGTCAGAACATTCCAAAGTCTCAGAGAGACATCTCTAGCAGGTCGGCAGTTGTAGAAGAATCTGCTCCTGTTTGTACTGGCACAGAACTGCTCTTTTGTCCTGTGACCAAGGACACAGTATCCTCCTATGCGATGTTCCTGCGTCAGGCCTCTCACACTTGGGTGGATTCCTGGAGGAACTTCCACTCTTGATTGTGATGCTTACAGTTCAGATCTTGCTGCTTTTTAGCTGGCTGCTTATTTCCATCATTTGGAGCTTTTCTCCATCCAGTCACACAGGCAGCCTGATTATCACCCTCTTTGCTCTGTACAGCTTATCTGGAGTTATCACTACAGACCATGCAAGCAGCAGAGGACGCAAAGAATAGCCAGGCTGATACATGTTCCAGAGTCAGAGGAATGCTTTCTCCAGCTCATTTAACCCTTAGCAGACCTCTGCCTCTACCCACAGCCTATAAAACAGATGGACTGCCTGGTCTCATGTCCCTGTGGATTACAAAGCACATGGGATCTTCACACAAAATTTGCCATGTTTCTTTGCTAGCTAATTTGACATTTCTCAGCTACTGTATTCTCTCTGATAACCTAAACAGTCTGAGAGTATTTTATTAGCAGATGGTTTGAATGACTCATGATTACCTACCCCGATGAAAATACAGAGGCACAATTTACTGTTGCCACTGCAACAGTCCTAGCTGCCTTACTAAGGACAGTAATGAATGCAGGAAAAAAGGTTAGTGGTGCCAATATTTTCCACATTCAGCTCTGTCAGTAAATGTTCAATGTATATTTTTAGCATCTTTCAGTATTCCTAATCGGGATGCTTTTCTTTTCTTTTGTGACCAGCACTATTTTCATTGTGCTAAGTCAGTTCAGAATCAGTGTGACTCTTGCTAGGTATCTGTAAGTCAGAGATTTATATAACTGAGGTTCTGCCTGGGATGGTATCTTCTTACAGCAGTTCTTACCTTCTCTTGTAGCAGAGGTCATACAGGTGGGGTGCCCTGCCATTTTCTGACCTCCCTGGAGTTGTAATAGATGCCCTTCCTGTCAGAACTTGCTTTCTAGTGGTGTCCTCATCACAGAATCCCTTACTTCATTGTAAAAAATGCAGCTAGCACATAAAGCAAAAAAATAACTGGTCTCCTTTTTCTACTCCTATCCAGGAACTTTTAAAATATGTAATTGAGTACATTTTCCTTTTGCTGCACTTGCACAACCACAACTCATCAGGATCAAGACTATATCCTCTTAAAACTTCTTCATGTACTATCATATGGGTACTTCCACACTCAAGAGAGTGCAGCAGGAAATCCAAATACACGACAGCTTTCCAAGACTAGTTCCTAGTGGTAACATGAAAGCTGGCATTTGCTGGAGTGGTGACATATATGAAATCATATCACTGCAAATGGCAAAATTACTGGGCTAATGAATGGCACGGTAAACAGGAGAGATTAAGGGAGATGGATAATCTTTCCACTGACCATCTTCAAAACCTCCTCGTGACTTTTTAGGCTACAGACCTTTTGAGTACAAGGCACTTTCTTCTAGAGCTCATTCTTACCCCCTCTCATCCTTCTTCCCTGCTCAGTCAAATCCTTAGAAGAGCTACACAAATGTGGAAAGCCCCCAGTATAGCTATAGATTTTCTCTGACAAGCTCACCGACTTTGTGTCATTTTCACCTTAGGCTCCCGCTCTAGACTGAAACATGATCTAGCATGTTTTAAGGGTCTGCTCAGCATCTCTCAAAGCGTGCATGAAGGAAGAGCTTCCCAGCCACTCTATTTCTCAAAGGAGGTCAGAAATACCATCCTTTAATTTTGTATCACTAACACGTAGTTTCACAAGAAGTTCCCTTCTCCTGTAATGATCAAAACACCCCAAGATACCATTTCCAAATGAAATTTTTGAAAGCCCTAAGAAGTTCTAAAACACTTTCCATCTAATTCTGGGAAGCAACGGCACATTTCTTGGTCTAGGCAGAATATGGGTTCTCTTCCACTCCTAGTTTCTAGGCATCTTAAATTGATCTCTCAGTGTAAGTTTCACCTTGACCAAACACACCAAAGTCAGCCATTTGTTCACTGAGCTCCACCAGATTGTGCGTAGCAAGTGTTTCTCTCTGTAGTTGTCCAGCTTATTTGCTTAATATAGCATCTTATCCTTTTCAATAGGGAACATACTGCCATGTTTAAGATCCTTTAATTTCATACTATACTCAATGACCTTCATATGAAAGGGTCTAAACAGTGATGTCACATCAAAGTGATTTTCACCAAAAGGGAAAGAAATCCATTCATCTAGAAAATCTGGAATACTCTGTCTCTCTGTATTCCACATGCTTTTCTCCTAGCACTTCAAGAACCTTTTCCTGGTGCTTCAGGAATCAAGCAGGGCATTTTAGCTCAGATGAAAAGAGATTGCTTAGATTCTTCTGTGAATAATTTTTTTTGCTAGGCATACCCATTAATTATCCCCAAATTACATGAAACACTACTGCTTCTACCCCAGCTCAAATAATATGGCAGAGTCTTCACTGGATGTACTGTTCTTCCTATCTGGGTCACAGAGCCCAAAGGGACTCTAATAATCTTTCAGGCGTCCTTGGTCATAAAGATCTTTCTCTGTTTCTGGTTCTGTAAATTACACTGGTCAAAGCTGAAGCTTGTTTTGATCTCACACCATTTTGCAAACATGCAGATTGATTGAGCTTGTATCTATCACTGGCTCTAACTTGGAGATTGGTCCTGCTTTGAGGGAGGTGCTGGTCCCTTCAAATCTAAACTATTCTCTGATTTTTGTTTTACATCTGAAAGAACTTTTGTCATCTTTGATCAATCAGAGACTCCTCCACTAATTATAGCTCATGTTTTTAGCTAATGACAAGGACCAGAAAATTTGACAAGCTGAAGAAAAGCTTGTCAAATTCCCTTCATGTACCTTCAGATTTCTTCCCCATTCCAGAAGCTGTGTGGACACAGCTACCTGGGAGACTATCACTGTATTCAGTAACTTTACATCATATCCTTGCAACTTCTAAACCAATGAGCTAGGAAAGGTGATCCAGGGCTGCAAGAGACAAACCACCAAAGACTGTCAAATTCATGAGTCAGATCCAGCCTGTGAGATGTCTCAGATCACTTTTTGTTTTTGGAGAAAGAAAGGGCAAGGTGCACTTAAACCCTCATGACAGCTGCCTGCTTGTGAACAGGTCAACATAGTGAGTTCAAATTGCCATTGGTGCTGCCTGAGTAGGAGGGCTGAGCTTCAAGCTCCTGTCCTCCTGAGCATACAGTCAAGCCTTTGGAGATCATATCTAGGCACCTTACAAGGTGTTACACCAAAAGGAGTTTAGAGCACCCTCTTTTATCTCAGGTTTGTATTTTTTAAAAAACTGTTCATTTAGAAAGTAAGAATATTAGCACGCAGTCAATCCTCAAAATCTACTGTGTGTGGGATGTGAGACTACATTTTCTCTCCAAATATCTTGAAGTTTCACTGATGAATTTGTCAAGTTATTAGAACTCCTGTAACCTCAACCCCTTTGATAACCCAGGTTTATTCTGGCATTTGACAGTGGTGTAGCTAAGCCTCTCGTTGACCTGGTTCTGCAATATTCTCAACAGCTCTGACTCTATGGGGAACAACAAGAACCTCAGCAGCTCCATATATTGGTTTAAAGTTACAACTTCTGGTACCTTCTGTAACCTCTCTTTGCCATACTGTTGCCTGAGAAACCAGTGTAACATCATTGAGGAACTGTGGCTGTATTTACTGCTCTCCGCCTTTTAGGATGGCAGTGAGCTATTTATGCTCAAAAAAGGAGCATTTTGGTCATCTGCTGGTTCAGTGGAGCCCAGTCTCACCAAGGCTGCTATCCCACCAGAATTTCAACAGTCATGTCCCACCCTTCCTTTTGCTGCTGCTCATCTAACCACCCCATGAACAAGCTGTCAGAGCCAACATGCTCAAAACCAACTACCTGCTGGAGTGGTCAGGTTTTGGTTGGCTCTCCCACAGCTGGGATGAGTACCAGTGCTGGCAACAGAGGAGGCAGGCACATCACCCAGTATGGCAGCATCCATGCCAATGACACTGTCCTTCATCTCCATGTTTGATGCCAAGATCTCCCATTTCTCTACTGCTGGCTGCTGCTGTTTTGCACAAGTTTATAAGACTACTTACTTCTCTGATGCCATAAAATCATTTATATTGGTGTAACCTTTCCTATTTGTTGCATTTTAGCTGGAAGACAGTTTGTGGAAAAAAGTGCCTAGGTACAAAAGCAGTTCCTGAACAGACAGAGCAGAAGACAGTAGAGTGAGCCTGGCACAAACACAGAAGCTCTTCCTGGCACATTTAAGTGAGCGAGGTTTCCCATTCCCCACAGCAGTCCTCAGCCTCCCCACAGCGAGCAGCCTTCTAGCATTAACCCTGCAGCAGAGGAAAGCTCCACTTTCCGTTTGGTTTTGTGTTTCTCTGGCCCTTTGGTCAGCTCTCCTTTGTTTCAGAGTCCTTCTGCTTTCCAGAGTGCAGTTGCCGATCTACCAGACAGGGACCACCATGAGCGTCTCCCAAACAGCCCAGGCTGGAAGAGCATTTCCCAGACAACCCCACCTATAACCCTCACAGTTTAGTACTGCTGCTAGATTAAAAATCCCTGGCATGAAGAGATGCAGCAGTACTGAGAACATCATCTGGGACTTTCACAGCACACATCTGGGTCCTTGTAACAGCACTGGGGCAAGCACCATGGACCTATGTGTGTGATCCCCTTCCGTGAAGCTTCCTACTGAGTTTCTCTGGGTAGCTGAAGCACACATGGTGCATATTCTCAGACATGCATGAAATGGCTCTCTGAGCCTCTTTAGTTGTTTTACAGGCTCTAAACTGCATCCTGACCCATCCCTCACCAACACACAGACAGATGTGATGGAGCTGCATTCCCCTGACCTCTCCCAGCACTGATAAGCCCCACCAACTGTGGCTGCTCTCACAGTTCAGTTTAATTTGTGCCTCTGTTGTCTCTCCTGGAGGCCTGCAATTGCCAGTATTCCTAGTTAGACAAGGGATGCTTGCTGGTTATTTCTGCTAGGCTCTTCTCCCTGAGATGAGGGTGTTCTACTTGTGGAGAACACCTCGTCACTTGTTCAGAGGTCCACGACTTCTCTGCTTTGGTGCACTCCTACAACACCATTTCACCTTAAAAAATACCTAATTCTCAATTTTTATCAAACCAGATTACCTCCTACAGATGTGAAACGGTTATGGTGAGCAGGTAAATCTTTCAGGTCAGCAGGAGTGGTGGCATGGGATGAAAAGCTGCCCCCCATGCACACAGCCCCCCACACCACCGTGGCAGTGCATCTGACAGTGGATCAGCACAAAAGCACTGAAGATGAAGTGTCTCTGGCACATATGTTTCCTGTGGGGATTATAGAAAGGACATGTGACCAATGGAAAATACTGACCATGACCCCATGGCAACTGCCCTACCCTCCCACAGTGCCTTTGCACAGACACTTCTCGGGGTTTTTGCTTTGCACACTCTATCCTTGCTCATCATGCACTGGGAGTGTCAGCAGCTGTCTGTGCACTGCCTGCTGCCTTATCCCCCTTTATGGGCTATTGTCATGGGCTGTTTGTCTTTCCCTGCATCCAGGAAGTGATAAGGAGATGCCTGTTCCTACAAAGACTCTCAGACTATCTTTTACTGCCCTTCTAACTGCTGCTAAAAGCAAAAAAAAAACCCAAAACCAACAAACCAGGATTGCCAAAGGAGAGTTGTTTTGACATTTAAAATATTTTGATCCTGAGTGAGACTAAAGGTTCTGAACCAGTATTTGCTTATGACCATTTTTCTTGGCTTTTTAATCAAAGCAGAGAGAAATAAAATCCTAAATACTAAGTGTAAACAGCAGGATTAAAAAAACTGTAATCTGCTCATTTCATGCTTTTCGGACAGCAGCAGCAGCAGCAATGGCTTCTGTCATATTTCCAATGTCCAAATAATACTGACTCTTTTTTATTTTGTCTTATTTGATGTTCTAGCCAGACAGAAACATTAACAATTAGTAGCACTATTATCATTTGACAGCCTGGAAATACGAAGAAGACGGGAGGAGAGGGAAGACGAAAAACCTCTTAGCACTTTGACTGAAGTAATTTTGATACTACCTTTGTTCTCTGAAAGCAAAGCCACTGTTCCTCCAGCAGTGGTGTGGGCAGGGCTGGTTACGCAGGCACTGACCTGCACAGGCAGGTGAGCGAGGCAGCACCAGTGACCCTGCTCTCCTGCCTGCCAGCACTTGGCAGCAGCAGGCAATGGGACAGCCTGTCCAGCCTGAACAGGAACTCTTGGGCAGGAGGTTCAGGCCTGAGCAGAGGCACAGGGGAGCTGGCCACCACACTGCCTTCATCTGGTCAGAGGGTTCAGGCAGAGACTGACCATAGCCTCTGCTCGAATCAATGGCAATGAGCCATGTTCTGTTTAATCCCATTTATAAAAGCAAGAAATGTTTCTAGATCCTTCTGGGAAACACGTAGTGGCTGTTATGGAAGCTCCCATTGCCCTTTTATAAATTGTGGGAACCATGGAAACAAAAGCAGCCACAGTTGCTGGTGCACAACCCCTGTGACTTTAGCCAATGCACCTCATAAACCAAGAAAGGACCACGAAAATGAACAAGACTGAACAATCTGAGCGCATACTATGGCTTTCTGCAAGAGGGCAGGTAGGGCACAGATTTTATCTCAAAGCCTGTTCATGAGCATTTTGCAGAAGTGAGCTGGGGCTCACAGATCTGTCAGGGTGAAACAGATGCAGCTACAACATTTGGCATCTCTGTTCATGCTCTGATGACCCAGAGCTGCAGACATGTTTACAACTGTGCATGAAAAATGCGTCCCCAAACAAAAGAAATCTAAAGGCAAATTTTGTTTTTATGCTGCCTGACCTTGACTGCGTGTTGTGGCAGAGGAGGGGGGAGCTGCCAGAGCCTGGCCACCGTACCAATTAACCCTCTGGGAGCAAGGGGTTCGACAGCCAGAAAGGCATAACTATGAGGTATCCCAATGCTCTTCTTGCTTCCTAGGAAGAGATGAGCTGCAGAACAGGTCCCAGCCTAGAAGTGTGGAGACATTACACCATGCTGGATGTGACAATGCTCTACAAAAGCCATCGCTTCATATACAAATGAGACATGTTTTCAATACCCAGTACTGTTTTGTGCACAAAATACAGAGTGAACCAACTGTTTTCTATTTTTTGGTCACCCGATAATCACTGGATCAGACTGGTCTCCACACAGCCACACTGTCACCAGCAACATTATTTATACATAAACCCCCAGCCTTCCTCTGCAGCCAGATTTGCCAGGTAGGTAATTGTAGTTCCCACTGAAACAAAACTGGCTTGCTTTCAATGACATGCATCTGCACTGCTATTATACAGCAGACTGTCTCAGTTAAGATTTTCCAGCACAAAGATGAGGAAGAAAAAAATAAATGATCCTTTTATTTTGCATTTTTCACCTCATATTTAGAATTCCACCTAATCTAATTGCGGATTCTGCAGTCACGGTGGGGGGGAGGGGGGATTGCAGAGAAGCCTCCTTTTTCCCAGAAACAAAAATGAAGTAAATGAGATAGACATGAGATAGCAGTCTTTGCTTGCTGGTTAAATCACTTTCCCCCAGCTCTCGCCCATCTAACACTGCAGCATTCTCAGTCCCCAAATGTACCATCTGAGTAGTGCATTCATTAGAGTGTTTGCAACTCCTGATCACTGACAGATGCGATCTTATCAACTGACACATTCAAGTAAAACTGCCTTTTCCCCCCCAATCTTCCAGTGGCCTGAATTCAGCAGCACTGACAGCCCTACGCTGCCTTGCTGCTTGCATCGAGGATGCACCCACAGTTAGGACGTAGATGCTTCCCCTCCAGCATCTTTCATCCCTTCATAAACAGGCAAGGACAACAGCTTTTAGCCTACGACCTACGGCAAAAAGAATGCAAGTGTGGCGGGTAAAGCAAGGAGAAAACAAGCCCTGTTCTCAACAGAAAAAGGATGTAAATGGGATGCATTTACTTACATGACGATTCAGTGCCAAACATGGCTCGCCCCAGATGCCGCTATTTTAAAAAGGAAAGAAGAAAAAAGAGTGGAAGACAGAGGGAGTGTATGAGAGAAGGGATGAGACTGCTACACAGCAGGGGTCATGAAGCCAGACAATGCAGTCCAGGCTATCCAAGCTGCCAGATTCTCCTCTCTCCTCCTCTCCTCTGCTCTGCTCAACACCGCAGACAGCTTTTCCTTGCAACCGCAGTGAAGGTCCTTCTTCAGGAAGCAAAAAGCAGGAGCCTCTGTTTTAAATCCGAGTGATAAGGGCAGGCCGGCGTCCTTTCTGTGATACCGGCAGGCAGAAAGAGGTATCAGCCACCAGACACTGCAATCCCCAGCCCCGGCTCGCCGTAAGACAATAGCGGAGCTTATGCACACACGGGATGACGTCAGGACACTGCAAAGACTGACTGCTGCTAACCCAGAGGCTCGGGGGGGCTTGGACAGAGCACAGCGATTCAGATGGGAATTCCTTTGTCACAAAAAGCAGAGGACAAAGAGCCAGACATGTGTGTCCCTCTATGATGCTGAAGCCCCCACCTGGGACTGTAATGCTAGCAGAAAAAAAATCTGCCTTGAATTCATTCTCCTTTTCTCAGCTGCACAAGATGCAAAGTCTCTGTGCAAACAGAATAAATTTCAGGGACAAATATCCTAATAAATGCCACTTACAGCATTTTCACTAAAGAATAACCCCAAATTTCTATCACGAACTCTCTTTATTATTTTTCCCTCAAAGAAATATTAAACTCCTGGGCCAGTCTACACTCCAGACCTAATTTTCACATCAAAGTGTTAGCCAACTGTCTCATTTACTTAAACTTATTGTCAGCATACACCGTAACAATACTCTAACCACAATAAATGAGTCACACATTTAAATAAAAATAAAAACCCCAAAGCACACTGAATTCAATGATAAAAAGGCATCCTAGCAACCAAAGAAATACTGTCCTTAATTTTTCTTTATTCTTCAAAACCAACTAGGTCTAGTGTGCATCTGCAAGTGCATTTTTTAGTGCTTATTTTTTTCCTGATACTTAGTAATTGAAAAATGTTCAAACATAGAAACCAAGCCCTAAGCTCACTCCTCTGGTCCTCTCACAGACAAAAGGAATTGCCCGTCTCGTGCTGGTGAGAGCAGCCAAGCAGGAAGCTGATGGCTGGAAGCTACCAGTCAATGGGGGCCATCCACAGAATGGCTGTCAAGAGGGGGCAAACCCAAGAACGATCCTGCAAAGTCTCACTGAACATGTCCATGCAGTTCCCAGGATTTCAGACACTGAGAAGTACTGCTGGTGGATGAGAAGAAAGGAGATAGATGCAGGTACACTAAGGGAAGCATTTACAGGCAAGCAACCATTCCTCCTCCCATTTCTCAGTTTTTGTGGGTTAACCATTCCCAAAAGCTCCTGTTGCTCTGCATGCCAGGGGGCTTTGTGCTGTTTGCAGAACACCCAATGCCAGCATGAGCAGCAGGCCAGAAAAACAAGTACTACTGAAGGCTAGCAGCACCTGCCACCTGAGGAGCTCAGCATGCTGAAATCATCAGGGAACCAGGGAGGTGATGGCTGGGACCACTGCAGCTTGAAGGACAGACTGGAAAGTAACATATGGGGTTCAGAGCCACAGCAGTTCACTGCCAGGCCGGTCCCTCTGGTCCTGGGGATGGGGAACATGGTCCCAAGCTCAGAGAGTGTGTATGCCCACAAACATCCTTCTGGATCTCAGCCCTGTGCTGTGGGACAGGAAAGAGCCCAAGAGGCTGTATGGAGCCTGATCTCGTGCTTCCCACAGCAGTGGGGGGCACCTACAAGGCACACCAAGCTACTCTCCTGGGAACATCTGTTGGCACAAAATGCTCTTCAGCTGTTTTGCTGCTTTTCATTCCACACACTGAACAGTCACTTTGTGTTCTGTACACACCATAAGAATAGTTAGGGCCACCAAGCTCATGGCAACATTTACCTGTATTTCATTGCTGGAAGAAAGGCATGAGAGAGGCCATATCCTGTGGTGAGACATCTCACAACACACTAACAGGCAGATTTTAGTCTCCATCAGCAGACAGGACATCAGTGCTCATAATCATACTGACTCAAATCAACCCACAGATGTCTTAAATTAACCAGATGTCCTCAAATCTGTACTTAAGCACCTGAATTAATAGCCTGTCTGTTCAACTGTCATGATTATATGCACTCACGTGCATGGATGCACAGCACCAAGAAGCCATGTCCAAATTGGTTTTGACCACAACTGTGGCACAAATTCTCTTACAAGGACTGTAGCTTTGCTGTTTCCAGAATTGAATTAGTTATTTTGACTATCTGGAACAGTCAAAACCTCCTTCAGTCAAAACAGGTTGATAAGAAGCTTCGGTGCTTCAAACAAACTAAGTTCTGGCTGGACTTTCTAGCAACTGGACTTTCCAGCAACTGAGGCAAGTTCACAAAAGAAATGGGTCTATTATGTATCTGTAAGCTTCCAAGCATCTTTAAACACAGGTCTCTGGAACAAAATCCCAAGGCCACTCACACAATGGCTGAAGAATAAGTTCTGCTCTGATGAGCAGATCAGACCTTCCCACAGCATTGTTTCCAAGAAAGAGACAAAATCTCAGGGCTTTTCCAAAGACATCCTTGAAGGTGTCACAGAGCCCAGGCCCTCTGCCAAGTTCTCATTCTGCTGACGTATATAGGTAGTTGAAAAGCCCAAACAACCCATGCAGTATCTCTGGAATGATTTCATAATAATCTATTTCATTAGTCTTAGGCTTGGCAGGTCAGTACATTGCCTGGTGGGAAAGGTGACCCACTACAGGCCACTGAAGGACTTTCTCAGAAATTCTTTCAAATTTACCTAAAACATTTTGTCAAATGACTTTGAGAAAGTGTTAAAATCTGTTTCTGACCTACAGCTCTTTTAAGACCATAACCTTTCAGTTTGCTAGCAGAATTATGGATTTCTGTTTCCAATGCTGAATGTTGCTATTGGTTTATTCTACAAAGAAGGGTCAACAAATGGTTTTTCTCTCTTATGCAGCAGTGAAGATAATGTAATTAGTGTACATAAAATGTCAAAGGAAATCTCCAGCCAGTACTGCTGTGATTTGCTTACAACGTACACAAGACATTGTTCAAGTATTACACTAATTTACAATGTACCTCCATACATCCCGCCACAAATCAGCATGAAATATTTAAATCAGCAACAATATATGCTATGCAAAGCTGTCTCCTGTACATTCACATTTTCCAGAGAAAGGGATGTGCTTTTCAACCACTGCTACTCTTGGAGCAGATATTCTTTATTCCTTACTTTATCACTGCAGAAAAATAATACTCATATTTTACTTTGTTTTTAAGGACACGTGTCTAAGCCCTAAAGCATAGTTTGAGTTTTAATAATGAAGCTGGATAATGAAATGTTAAATTTTTTATACAGATGTAAATTTCTGCTTTAGAGTAATTTCTTTCTATAAAAACAGTGCAAGCAGGAAATCTGAGCTACCAACACAGGCAGCTTTGTACATGTGTCTTATGCTAATCCATTAAAGCATATATCTTTATTCTCTCCTGTCACCCAAAAAACATTTCATTTTGCATTTAACCTCCTTTTCCACAGGAGAAACTCTGGAAGCAGGAAATGAGTCCATCCCACCTGTGAGGTTCTCCTCTCCTACTGTCCTGAGCAGCTCACCTGTGTCCTCCCCAGGGCAAGGGAACAGGTCCCAAACCTTCAAGTCTCTAGAGGGGAAGTACAGGATAATCTCAATAAGCCTCAAAGGTAGGTAAGAATTTTTATTACATTAGTTAAACTTGCCTTTCCTTACCAAGTCCCCTGTTCTGTAAGTTTTTTAGTGCCTGAAAACTGATTTTTTAAAGACATTGAAAAACTTAATCCATTTAATGTGCTATTGGAAACCTCTGAGTGACTCCGCAATGAGTCCACACCACTCAGCAACCTCCAAAAGGAATTTATTTTGCCTGTAGTAATGTTAGTTAAGCTCCTTCCTAAAAATGCAGTGAGACCCCCAGCAACCCACACTGTGACAGTCTCCAGCTTCTGTAGGTATTGTCAGTTCTGGAAACAACTGCCACACAGATTATTTATTAACGTGGTACCCACAAAATACTGCAAGATGGTTTTTTATGCTCCAGAAAAAAATGAAATCAAACAGCAGCACAGATTACCGAACTGCAGCTCTTTGGCTTTATGCTTTGCTCAACTTTGCTGACCCTAATTATCTTTAACAAACATCTTTGGTGAAAAAGTTCACATCATGATTACACCAATGTAAACCAGTGTGGTGCAACAACTTCAGCTTCTCATCTCACAGGGGCATGTATTTAAGGTACAAACAACGCCCCAAGCAACCAAAAGGAACACCCTGCACTGATGCTGTACCATCGAGTCCCAGGGCTGAGGTGTTTTCCAACACCTCCATCACTAAATGAAGCCAGTGTCCCAGAAATGGCAACTTCGGAGCTGTGGCAACAGAGAGAGGGACCATGGCCAGCTGGGATGAGGGCAGCCCTGACAAGCCCTTCCCAGCAGGAAAGTTGGCAGCAGGGCACAGGTCCAGTGGGGTCTGCCAGGTTGGACTACAGAGCATTCAGAGCCAAGTCGAGCCAAGAAAGGTGTGTTCCACTGGAATGAACTGTCTCAAGTGCTACATTTGTGCAAATGCCAGAGGTTTCCACATGGAGCTGCACTGGACAACCAGGAGGAGCTCAGGGAGCAAGGAAGGTTGACACAGGACCGCACCAGGCAGCCGAGACAGGGAGACAAAGGGACTGGCTAGCCAAACAGTGGAAAGTATCCCTGAACATCTGAGCTGTCTGAAGTCCTCAGTGTTCTCCTCATAGCCTGGTCTTACCACATTTTGTTTGAGGTTTTCCACCTGCATTCTCTCTTTGCAACACACTGTTCCCTTGTTATGTTGGCACAGAAAGGAAGGAGATTGCTGGCAGAAAAGAAGTTAAGATCCTGTTCAACACAGACAAAGGATTTTATACCAGACCGATTCGCAGACTGCAAGGATGTTTTTCTCTTTTTATTACCATTTGTTCTTGTGCTGATTTTTAAAATATTTGTGCAGTCCACAGTGCATTTATGCAACCCCATTTCATGAAAAAAATCTTTTTCTTCACCATTTTTAGGCAATTAATGCCTAGAAAAATTAAGCTTTTTGAGTAAACATGTCCATGAACAAGAACAAGAACATATCCACACAGAATGATCAAGACAGACTGAAGAACAACTACTTTTTGCCACCAAAAAAAATTTTTATGTCTGCATTGGTCCTTACCTGAGAGATGAAGTTCAAAAGACAGACTGCTTTTCAAAAAAGAGATACAATGAACCATAGTAATCAATTATTACATTACTGTAATGCCTTTCAACATCTCTTTCAGCAAAGAGCTTAGCTTCACCACAGCTCTGTACATGATTACTGCAAGCCATTCACCAGGGGCAGCAAGAGGCAGCTCCCAGAAGATGCTCAGCCATTAAAAGAGGAAGTCCTGTGTGTGCTGTCTCTCCCAGGCCACTCAGCCATCTGAGGCACACCTAATGGACATAAGTTCCAGCAGTTATGAAATGGTAGAGTATTACACACAGAAAACTGTATGTAAAGAATACAATATGAATATATACATATATGCATATAAGAAAGAAAAAAAAAGAAAATATATTAGCCCAACTTAATCACCTAATTCTAGAGTACAACTGAGATTGTGGATCATGGGTGGGTGTCTAGCTAGATTTCTTTGCATATCTGGCACCGAGTATCAGGGAGTAACAGAACAGAATGGTATTCCCATTTCCTACAGCAGAGGATACGGAGCGAATTGTAAAATTTCAACAAGTTCCCTTATATCATTCAGTGTGAGACTGGTAAAAAGGGCAAAAATTATTTTGTAAGTGGCAGAGTACAGCTCACCTTTTGTATAATATTGTCAGAAGATTAGGATGGTGACTCACCTCTTTTTTGTTTCGGTTTGGTTGGTTTGGTTTTCAGTTTGGTTGGTTTCCTTTTAAACACAGAACTGTTTACCCACAAATATCTAAGACAGTTACCAAAACAGTGTGACAATCTACTCCCAGTGTGCAATGACATACCAAACCTAAATGAAATGTTGTATTTTCAATAACATCAAACCCCATGGCTCATCAGAGCATGGTAATGTCTTGTTAAAATCCGAGAGCAGTTTTCTGTCCCAAATGCATGCAACTGTGCGATGAAATTGGGCCACTAGTGCATCTGAAAAATGTTCTAGCAGAACACATTACCTTTCAGTATGATCCAACGAGAACTCATAAACAAAGGAAGCAAATAAATCTTCAGTGTTATTTGTTAAATTAATTCAAATCAGCAGCTATTTAGATAGCTTTCTAAAAGAATAAAATATTAGAAGAAAACCAAGGTGTTTCTTTTCTACACTGAGGGAAATACTTGAAATATTTTGGGGTTTTTGGGGTTTTTTTGGTTTGGTTTGTGTTGGGGTTTTTTTGTATCCTAATTTCAGGTCATTTCCAAGGATCAATGCCACAGGCCTGCACATGAGGTAGACATGAAAGTTTTTAATGTCAGACCGAACAGAGGTAGATTACAAATTAAAAAAAGGAATTATAAACAAACTGTCATGATTTTTATGTGACTCTGAGGGATCAAAAATTAAGATTAAGGCCAACTCATAATAAACCATTTGCAAACTGGAATCAGAGGGAACATGTGTGCCCCACATAAACATAAATATCCAATTTATATGTATAAAAATGAGGCAGAGAGACTTAGGGGAGTAGCAAGTATTGCCAACATTGCATTAAAATCTGCATTAATAATGTCTGATCTAATGTCAAATCTTCATGATTAGCAAAACGTTTGTTGAGAGAGGAAGATCAAATTTAGATTACTTCTCAGCCTGAGTAAACACAGTATTAACATTCAATCCAACATTACAAATAGCCATGATTTCATCATAAATACAGAAAAATGAAGGGCTTCTAAGCCTACAAGGGAATACCCACAAAACTAGGTAATCACATCCCTGCTGGATGGGTGAGTGCTGTGTTAAGCATACTCCCTAGCAGATATAAAGGAATCCATAATATAGCCATGGGAAAAAATTCAACTGTGAGTTTTATTTCTATTTTCCTATATGGATACTCCTGTGCATAACAGTGAATGAGCTGACACTGCAGCTGTAAATATAACACAATTGCAGAGTCAGTGGGGAAACCAAGACCACTGGAAGCTGTTGACTAGTTGCACTGCACATTTGAGGATTTCAGTTTTCCCAAGATGCAGCATTTTGGTGGTGTCCCAGCCCCTCACTCCAGGGGTTCCACTCTACTTCCATTCAGTGCCAGCCCCAGACTGGAGATCTAGAATTCTTTTCTCAGAATAAAAAAGATTAACCACAGAACTAGTAAGTGCTTGGACAGCTTGATTATCATAGCTTTTCTCGACAAAGAACTGCTGCTATGAGTCAGCGAAACAACCAAAGCAAGAGGCCCTCCTGATCCTGCACTGTGACCGGTGTTAGGTTGCAGCAGCACTGACGTCCATCCATCAGGCCCCGACTGCAGGCTCCAGCCACAAAGCCTGGGCACAGCACCCTCATCTGCTGAACACTCAACACCAGAAGAATAAAACCCCTCCTGGAGAAGCAACATTCTGCAAGTTATAAAAAAGACTTGCGTGGATAAGTGCTAGCCTGAGGAACAAATGTACAGTGAAGAGGAAGCCCCAGCAATGCACTTAAGCATTGTATCACTGGCTTTTAGGAGAAGAAGGCTCTTAAACTTGACAGACACCCTGGAAAAGCTCTCCTGAACACAGCAGTAGAGAAAATGTTAGGCTTTTAGTCATGGTAATAGAAACCTTATGTAGATAATTAGAGGAAAAAAGGATTGGAAAGGGTGGTGGCATCTGCCCTCCTCATTACAGCGAACTGTACTGGCAGCCTCCTCAGCTAGCACCAGGCACACAGGAAAAATGCACAGACTCCCTAGTCTAACTCCATGTGGAAACTCAGGACACAGAGCAGACCTCTGCTAGGAGCTCAAGGCACTAACTGGTTCACAGGGCTCCTCTCACTGCACATCATGGTGCTGTCAAAGCACAACGAAGCATCAGTAACCACAGCTTATTCCTTCTGCCTGGAAATGGTCAGGGAATGAACACCACAGAGAATCACGACTCAAGACAGGCAAGTGGCACTGGCAATTTAATGACAGCTACATGATCAGACATTACAATATTCAAGTTTCTCAGAACTCTGGTACTAATAGTGGGCCTCCCTCTGAGCAGACCACACTGCCAGGGTGCTGGTATCACCCTTTATGACCTCTCCCATGGAGTGGTGGAACCCTCAGAGCTGCTGTATTTCACAAGAGAGAGGAGACATGGAGGTTACAGCTCCCAATCTCCACGACATTCATCCCAAGAAAGTCCTGGTCAGCACCATTAGAGAGTGCTGATTTTCTCAATTAGTTTTGTTCCAAGTTCAGCAGTTGTCAACTTCAGCAGTGCCCATTTCTCTCCACTGACTACAGAGAGAGCACACAGAGCAAGATTTGAGCAGCTCAGGTGCAGACATACACACACAAGTGCCTCCTGTGAGTTTGGGAGTTTTAGGGGAACCACTAGAAAAGGAGATGGCTACGCTAATGTCAGGGGCCCCATAATTCAAGGAAGACAATGTAGATCCCTGCACTCCAAACCTGCTTTAAACTGTGGCCTCTTCTATGGGTGCTCCCCCTGAAAAGGTCCCAGAATGATCAGGTCATCTAAAGACCAGCTGTTCAGCTGAGAGAGACACCCTTTTGCACCCTGCAGCTGCAGAGATCTCCATTACGCCAGTGATCTCCTGATACTTCAAAGCACTGTGACATTTCCTTCAATGCTATGGAAGATTCAAAGGCTTGTGTCCAATACCAGGTGGCACACAGAGTTTATCATCAACTTCATCAGCCCAGGCAGGAAGGTCATGCTGAGCACAGTTTGCAGATACAAGAAGTAGATAAAATCAGCAAGCATCACTTCACCAGAGTAAGTCTTCCTTGCCATCTGAGACACGCTACATCCTAACAAATTTAAGCATGAACACGCATTCTTTTCTTCAAGTAGAAGTGTTTGTGGCCTTCCCTACATACCTGATTTGTTTACTTAACACCACCTAATCAGTAATCAAACCAGGCTGAAAAGCTTCACCTTGCAGCAAAGCAGGAGCATATGGCTCTGCTCAGCCTGCAGAGCAGGGAGATTGCCTCCAAACATCCGTCCTTGATGCTTCCTGAAACCCACCCCCCCTTAGATGGCCACCAGCTCTGCTTGGTGCTGTCTGTTGTCAGTGTTATTTATCCACTTGAGCCTCTGGCTCTGTTTACACTATAGCAAGTACTGTTTGATTCCACTTATCCTTTGCAGAAGATGGTTTGGTGATTGGCCAAAGCACATCCTCAAGCACAAGGACTGGCTTGCCTCCGGTATCCAGTGGGTTAAGGCTGCTCCTGTGGGCACCCCAAGGGCAGAGGCTTGTGAGTCCCTTAAACTTCAGTCAAACAGCATGAGAATCACATCTTGTGGAAATCTTATTTAAGAAAAATTCTCAAGAAAATTTATTCCAAAAATAAAACACAGATTATTGTGCATTTACCTCACACCAAACATCACTGGAAAGTGTACACTGGATGAATGCAGTCCAGTATGGCACCTTCTCTGACCTCGACCTTCACATCTCCTTATAAACTGGTACAAACAAGACTTACAGACTTCATTACTTTTGTTGCTAACAGTGCGTTTGACTGAAATTGACACAACACACTACAGACAGGGAAAAGCAAAGGGTACTTGAATAAGAAAATGCTACGTATTATCAAGTGTCCAGCCAGACACACAGAGACTCCCCTGGCATGCAGAGTCAGGTCCCAGGGAAAGGACCTCAGGGGGAAGTACCACTGTGTTTTAATCATGTGTTTACCATGTCCCGTATCCCAACTGTCTTCCAAATGTCTGTGCAGAGAGAATTAAGACTCTTCTGGAACACTGGGTTTGTTTGTATGAAATAATCGCTTCTTATCAGAGCAATTATTTTTATACAATATAGTCTATGAAAAAAAATAGTTCACTCGGTTCTACTTTACCCCTGCACTACAGATGGAACTGAAAGTGACACATATGTGAATTTGTATTTCACCAGGAAACTAACCCTTTGTGGATTTTTCATTGGTGATCATTTACTCTCTTGAATTAAAATCAGTTTAAACACGGTTAGTTAGATAACCATCACTCAAAGAAATGCCAAAATCTTTTCTTTTCCTGTGACATAACATTAAATATTTTAAAAACTTCCTTGCTGAAACGTCCCTTACCTATCTTTTGGCAAGGGCCCACCCTGGCTCAGGCAGTGGGCAGACACAACGTTGCACGTTCACTGTGGAAGCCAGAAAGGAACTGGAATGTCTCACTGCAATAGCCAGTCACAATTCAGCTCTGCTGCAAAGGGCACCAGAATTACGTGTACTGTTACAGAGCCAGATGTCTCCGGGGCAGGAGCTTTCTAAAGGGGTAATTTCTGGCTAGCAAGATGCAGTTAAAGCACTCTTTTTCTTAAAATATTTTTAATTTTTCTTGGTTTTTATTGCTATTAAAATTTAAACCAGAGTGCTTCACTAGTTTATAAGAGACAAGGACTACTGTTAAGGACTGACAAGGACTACTGTATATTTCAGCAGTAAACACAAAGCAAAACCAGATCAAGCAAAAGCCTACAGGGCCAGGTGACAGAAAGGGTGGACAGCCCTCTTGCCTTAAAAAGCCATGGTGAAAGTGACCCTCTGAGGATGGTTCAAACAAAGCAATACAGTCACATTCATAGAACTTCATTCAAGCTAAAATCCAAGTTGGATGAAATGGGTATAGCGAGGTGGCTACTTGTTCTACCTACCTGGCCACAGACAAGCTCAGATCCCAGCCCTCTACCCAGACCTGCCCCTCACTTGCCCCATGCTTCCTAATCCAGAGCTCTGAGGCATCAGTGCCCACCCCCTCCCCTGGAGAGCAAGCACCCAGCCTTTCCCGACACGCAGCCAATTCCCTCCTCAAGCCCACAGAAAAATCTCCCCTCTTGTCTGGCTCGCTCCATGTCCTGCGTTGAGCCTCTCTGAAACCGCCCTCCAGGAGCACAGATTGCAGGGGTGTCCAAGTCCCTGTCCCATCAGGACCAGCTGGGGTGGGTTATGCATGGTCACATCCACCTGGATTTTCAATGTCTCCAAGGGTGGAGACTGCACAGCCTCTCTGGACAGCCCTCAGAGCAAAGAAATGCTTTCTCATGTTCGGATAAAATTTCTTGTGTTTGAGCATCTGCCTGTTGCCTCTTGTTCTACCACTGGGCCCCACTGGGAATCCAGTCTGTGTATCCAAGTCCATCTCAAAGACTGCAGCTCCTCCTGGCCCAGAATACACCATTCCTTTCGATCTCTCCATCAAAATACCCTTCTGACTCAACCAGAGATCTCTTGGATCGCTTACTGAAAGAAATCATGCACATTGTTGTATCCTTCGATAAAAACAAGGACACAACAATGTGCATAATTTATTTCAATAATGGTACTTAAAGCAGATGGAGATATAACTGGGTTCTTTTTGTCTTCCTTTTTCCTAAAATCTGAATATCAAGTTTTCTGCACATCTTTTGAATTAACCTCAAACTGAAACTCAGCCTTAAGAGCTGAATATTTTTCAGGCTTCTGTCATTTGTCCAAGACTATTCACGTTAAAAAAGTATTCTGTCCACCACCGCATTTGAGGCAAAAGGACATATAATAAAGTCAGCAAGTTTAAATAATAGTAATAATAATAATTACTCTATATATTATATATATTATAATACATAATAATATATACATGTGTAATAAAGGAGCAGGAAGCCTCGATCTAAAAGCACAACATTGTGCCTTCTCCTAATGCAGAGCTACTGAAGCAAAATTGTACATCTCTTTGATGAACATTCTGTAGTGAAAACTTTAACCAACAATTCTCGACTTTTGCCAAATTAAGACCAAAATAATGCTCAGATTGAACTAGTTTTAAGAGTGCAAAATAAATAGATTTTATACATTAATAAATACTAGCTGTAAGCCATAAGAAGTGTCTTTGCTTTCCCCCTTTTAGCATCTTTAAAAAAAAATATAAATTGCAATAGTAACAGGACACTTTTGCAGACATAATAGTATAGAAGTAACCCTTTCAACTGCAGTCTAAGGAAAAAAACCCATGCAGTGATGGCATGACTAAATATTTCCATGTCATCAAGCCCAATGAAACAGACTGTGTCAGGGAGTTCTGAAGTTTCTGAAGATAAATGAAGATCATAAGAACCTTTGATTTTCCAAACCAAGGACTTTTCCATAATGTACTTTGGGGTATTGCACAGTAAATGGGAGAGGTAATAGTTCAGAACCAAACAAAGGTTTATATATATATTTTAAATTACAGTACTTTTTTATTGCTTCTTGAATATAATTGGACAACTGTTTAAACTGATTATTTACCTTTGTTGTGAAACAACTGAGAGTTTCTGAATTCCCTTGATTTAATGCACCACTGACCTCAGAAAAAATATGATCTTAATCACACTCTTGTTTTTTTCTTCCAATTGACAGATGAATTAATATGCTGTTGGCAATGAACAAAACTTTTAATCCTCTTAAGATGCAGCATTTTAGCTCAGGGTGAATATTAAAACCTTGCCTGTTTTAATTTTCTTTCACAATCAGATCCAGACTTCTGACAATACTGTGGCATCACTTTATTGCTTCTGCAGCAACAAAATATATTTTTGTATATCTCACCGTCAAGATTTGACTAAACCATGCCTTTAGAAGCTCTACAGAGCTGCTTTATGATCCCCTTCAGTTGCATACACTGCTACCTAGCCTCCAGCTGCCATGTGCTCCCTGAACACAGCCATGTGAGCCTGTATTCTGCAAACCCACCTTCGGGCACCCGCTCTCCTGAGCAGCCTGTGGGCAACCAGGTCTTGGAATGGACTTGGCTGAGCAGAATATGGGGAAGAGTACACAGCAAGACAGGCTGCCCCCACACAGCAAACTGCTCAAGTCACTACTGACCCTCAGCCATCCCTGCCAGCTTTACCCATCTGCGGGATCAGAGAGTTCCCACTACCTGGGATGTTCTTACTGCAGCAAATGTTGTGGTCATGAGCAAATACAGCCTTGGGTCACCTCTGCACTCCAACATACCAGACCATTATGTTGGAACTAACAGAACTAACATACTGCTCTCCAAACAGGCAGAATCCAGCCTTTGGATAAAATAGTCTTTAGACACCAACAGAGTGTACATATAAGCTGTTTTTTCAAGGAGAGTACAGTTCTTATGGGAAATACAAACCATCCTTTTTCATTTCATTGATGGTTGAAGTAATTTCTGAATGAGGCTTGAAAAAAAAGTTATCTTGATTTAAAAGTGCTGCTTAAATGTAAATCTGAATGTTGCATCTTAAATGACAGCTGCTAGTCTCAAGGCACAAAGGTAGCTCAGGGAAACGAAGCACAGTCCCCAAAGGTGGATCTAGTGCAGCCTCTGAATTGCCACTGCTGACAGAGAGCTCAATAGGCATCTTTCACACGTTCTATTTTGTTCTTTTGTTTGTTTGTTTATTTGTTGCATAGAGTTTACTGTCTTCAGGATGTCAGCAGGACCTTAAGAAGGCTTCTGCCCTTTTGAAGTCTCACTAGTTCTTCCTACACTCAAAGAGAAACCATTTCTCTTTCCACTTCCATCCCACAACTCTCAAGCTGCCTTTCTATACCACTTGCATAACTGATTAGGAAGCGCCGACAGCAGTCAGCCTCCCAGTGCATCCCCCACCTCCAGACCCTTCTCCTAGGGAACAGCTTCCCAAGAGTTCCAGCACAGTTTCTTTTTAAAAGCTTCAGACCCTGCCAGAAGGAGCTGGGTTGTCAAATTTCAAATCTGTGATCTCTACAGAGTACTCAGATGTGTTCTGCAGTAGTAAATGTTAGCTCTCCCTTGTGGCATGCACTTGCCCCTCACACAGCCATGACCGAAGCCTTACACAAGTCCCTTCCTCTCTGTGCTCCTACTCCTCACTTCTAGTCCAGACACAGTCACCTTCTAAGACAAGGAAACAGTCACCACTTGAGGAATGGGGGGACAAGCATCCACACAGTTGGGATCCAGAGATCCTCATCAGTCACTATCACTCATTCTGATCCTCATCAGTCACTATCACTCATCACCCATGATGTGAATGCTCACATCATGAGCCTCCTTGCATGCCTTGGAGGCCAACTTCACCAGCCCAGGATGGACTTGGTTATCCCAGTTTTATGAAATTCCTGATTTTGCTTTCACAGGGAGCTAAACCAAGTATTCATACACTGTTCTTATCAAAACCCAGGGGGGTCTTCACAGGACCCAATGGACAGCAAAGGTCTTGCCTGAGAAATAACAGGCTAAGGAAAGTACTATGCAAGAGACTGTCTAGTTCCATTACAGTAAAGCAATGCAGAGCCCTTTCCAGCAAATACAGAAGAACCCAAATTAAACACTGCCGTGTGGCAGCAATCCACACAGCAGACTGGGTTCACTTCCCAGTTCAGCAAAGGTTTTCCCTGCTACGGGGATGTACTTGAATTTGCAACACCATTTTATCTAAAATCTTCATGAGACTGCAGTGGAGAGCTTCAGGGAACAGGCTCTGCTGAAAAGCCAGAGACCTGGCAATCAAAGTGCACTGCAGGGAAGCCACAGACAGAGTCAGGGCGGACTGAGGTGTGAGCACAAAAGAATGTCAAGAGATGGCAGAAGGTTAACAGAGGAATATGGCAGGGAGCATCAGCCACCCCTCTGTGCACAGACACAGCTGCCTGAGCCACATCCTGTGACCGAGGAGGGCATCAGCAACAAATCTCCTCTGAACCAGCACGGCTGTTGAGGGAATTTTCCCACAGTAAAGATCACATTCATCGCTCTGTGTCAGGAACAATATTGCATTGTAACTTCCCTGGGATTCCAGCAGATGGAAGAACACATTCAACCTCAACCACGAACAAACTCTGAGAAGTGGCTAAAATGGAGAGGAGCAATGCTCCTTTGGCTGCACTACAGCACAGCAGATTTTATATGTGTTAGCCACATGGCCAGCACGGTGACATAGACTCAAATGAAGAATGGAGACTAAATCTTTATAAACCTGAAAAAGGACAGAAACCCTAATAAAAAACAAGTAATAAAACCCTAATAAAAACCCAGATAAAAACAAGTGTCTGAACCTAATGGATGTATATGACCAAAACAAAATTTAAAAAAGAGAAAATAAATAAAGAAGTAAGAAAAAGAAGAAAAAAGAAACAGAAACACTGAAGAAGAATTTGAAGTGCTTTCTTTACCTCTACAATCTCACAGATCTGTCTGTGGGAAGAGAATATGGTGATGGCCATACAGACAACACTGCAAACGTCACTGCTTTTAAAAAAATAAACATTTTCAAATATTTTTTCAGGGTTCTGGCTTTTTTTTCTAAGTTTCCCTAACATGTGGCAAAGCTTATGTCCTCTTAAGAACTAGACTATTCTTCTTATGTATGATAGCCACTGTTATTTTTCTTCCTATGTATTTTTCAAGTCATCTTTCTCAGCATTCATATGAGTACAAGGTTTCACAGACACTCTTGTTGTTTTCCAGTCTGGGACCACTCTCTGTTTTCTCACAATCTTTACAGCAGGAAAGCTGTAGTCTGCACAGAGAGGAAAGCATAAATTACACTATGACAGTTTTATAAGACTAATTCTAATAAATATCTCTCAGTAGCCTCCTATTCACTGTCTCCCTAAAAGAGCATGGAGGGATTTTTCTGCTGGCAGCATTTTCAACTGCATCAACATATTTCATGAAAGTGCATGAACTTCAGCAACACTTTGCCAAGGAAGCCCACACAGGCTTCCTTGGCGACCAGGAACCATGAGGAGGACCCCTCAGAGCCTCTGTTGGGGCATTAGCATGGGCTAAGACTGACCAGAGACTGGACCCTATTTCAGGACCAGCTGCATTCAATGTACCTTTTTCACTGAAAAATCACTGCAGGTCAGCCTTTGATCAAAGCTTCTCCCCCTACAAGACACTGCTCTGGCCAATTCAACTGCCCAGGAGCCAGGCAAGGCAGAGGTCATGGATGTGAAGCAGGCGTCCATGTCCCAGGATGCAGCCACCAGCACCCACAAACCAGCAGAGCCTAACTCACTTCCCAAAGGCACTCGTGTTTTCTTGCATCCTTTCATGCCGTTTTGTTTGGGTATTCAGAAAATCCAAAGCACCGCTTGAAGATGTTTTCATTTCAGAAGGACCTTTAGATATATCTTTGTTTCACTCTATCTACTGCCACTAGATTTTTATTGAGAAAAAAATGTATTGCAGACAGAAATTACAGCCTGGAAAGAAGCAGTATCCAGTGGTATCAAAACCAGCTATGCCATGTGCTCTGCACGGAGTACACACATTTTTCTTTCAGTCATCCTTTCACGATTGTTAATTGCTGCACTATGAGTGTTCCAAAAAACATTTTGTGTCTTACCTACATGTATTTATTTGAATATTGGTTCTGAATCACTGAAATGCTTAGAAACCCAGGTACATTTTTCAAAAGTTATTTAGGAACTTTTTTATTTAAGTACTATTGGCTTTTCTTGAAAGTCATATCGCTTCTAAAGATAGGATTTTGATGCATGATGATATAGAAAGAAATTGAGAACATATTCATTTTGGAGACATTGAATAGTCCAACACTGACCCACATACACATCATTTGTTACCAAAGTCTTTTATTGCTGATATTCAGCAGAGAATGCTGCAGAGAACAGAGAGGTTTAGTGTTCATGCCTGTTTCTATCACACAAACCATGAAAGTCTGGGATTAAAACCAGAGCTGAAGGATGATGTCCAAAGGCTAGAAGCCTTAAGTACTAAAGCATCTCCTGCAACACTCACAAGACTTTCTTCCCATATTACATTTGACATGGAACATACCAAATTATGGCCTTTTACCCTTAGACAAACTCAATTCTCTGTATCACAACCTGATTACACAAAATAAATAAGACTCAAATGAGCAACATTAAAAAAAAAGTTAAATGAAAATGAGAATTGATCTGGTGATGGAGTTCTTGCCACTCCATCTGTTGACTCTCCTTTTCCCATAAAAATGAGAGTTGCATTGACTTTCAGAAATACTGAGAAAATCTTTTAAGCTTTTCCCTTACGCAAGATGTGCAGCTGGACTTCTTTGGTCTCCATGAAATGCCTGTACCCAATATCTCTGCTCTTTTCCTTTTCAGCACAAGTTCAGAGTATCTAACCCCACCCCCGCTTTTTGTTGTGAAATTGGAACCTGCCCAACATTTTTTCCTCAGTAGACAATTTATTTTTAAATCCACAGCTAAGAATGCAGCATAATATATTTTAAAACAAATGCTCTTAGTCATCATTTCCATAATATTTCAACCCCTTCACAGGAAATATTATTCACAACACCAACAGAATAAAAACCAATGGGTTTCTATTAGCAAGTGTCCACAGGTCATTTCAAATCTCAACAATCATAAAAAACTGCTTAATAAAAACTTAGATAAAGACTGATTCTTTGCATTAGCACTAGTCAACCGCTGGAGATCTGTCTGGAAGGTACACCCTATTTCAGTATGATATAGTAGATCAACTACTGAAACAAATGCTTAAATTATGTTGCTCATGTTAGGAGCATGACAGACCTAGGTCTTCAAATAAGTAAAGTTTAATATTTATTAGGAGGTAATACAGGTCTGAAACTAAATTGCCTTCCTAAAACAAATTCTCATTCATGGCAACTGACCTGTTATCGTAAAGTTGGCTTTTCTGTCTCAGATGAGGAGAGATAAAGTCCCCTATACCATAATTTCCTGTTCTTAAAAGCATATCAAACATGCACAGAAAATTAGGTTAAATGACTGATGCTTCTACCAAACTAGTTTGTTGTCCTTGTTTTTCCACATAGCACTGATAAATAAAGATGTATTTTGTGTCAGTGGGAAGGGAGAATATATGTCAGCTCTGAAGTGTCAGGTTCAAATTGTAAGGTTTTGCAAATAAAGTTTTTATAAATGCCAAGGCCATGGACCTACACCATGAAGCTGGGCAGCCAATTTCAGTCACCAGCCAGAAATAGTCCTTGGTTCCCTGACTATTGCATTACAATTTGGTACAAAAGTGCTCCTGCCATACAATTTAAAAGCAGATGAAAAATCTTCATTGCACTTAGAGATTTTGTAGGAAATGAGGTACTGTATTGACTGAATGTATCTTACTGGGCACAGATGGGGAAAAAATAAGTTGCAAATTATTGCAAATAAAGTTTCATTTAATTGCTGCATTTCTTCTTTCCTTTAATTGAATTATTACTTTGACTTTGTTTACTGTCATGACTTTTTATTTTTGGGTTCTTTCTACTAAACCAAGTAGGAATAGGCTGTATGTGAAATGTTGCTATTTTGCCTGCAAAATTATTCCCAAACACACACTACTTAGGTAGAAACCACGAATTCATGACCCAACACGAACACATATTTTTAATTCATGTTGCTGTTGACATCAGTGTGAGAAGGTCAGACCATTCAGACAAAATTGTAACAGGATAATGCCCTATGGAATTTAAAAACTAAGTGGCAGTCAAACCGTAAAATGGTATGACCTGTATTAAGTGTTTTCTCTCAACTCCATTAAGAGGTTAGAGGCAGCTATAAGCACACTGTTTTCTAAAATTTGCTTAACAGGGGCAACATGGGCAGAATCATGGAGCATGTCTGCATCATGGCTTAGAAATGGTATTCTCCAGTTTAGTACTCCAGCTAAAACCAAGCTGCCTCTCACTCCCCACACCTTCAATTGGAAGAATTAAAGGCAAAGATCACGGTTTGAGATAAAAAAATTTTACTGGAAACAGAAATGAGATTAATAAACAATAGTAACAGCAACAATATTAGTAACAAAAAGTATAAGACAAAGAAACAATTTATCCCTTCACACCTTTTCTGGACAGAAAGTAACCCCTTCCCTCCTAAAGAGCAACACAGTCCCCTTCTCCTGCCCCTGGCAGTCTCATGAGGTGGTGCTGAGTAACATTCGGGCCTGGCCACCCCCAATCCCAACTACTGCAAAAAATGTATCCTGTTCCTGGCCTCAGGTTGCCAGATGAGCTTCAGACAGCAAGGCTTGCCACCTTTCACTACCTACAGACCTCCAAGAGAACCTCCAAACTAAATCTGACAGGATTTTTAGTATATAATGTTTTACATTAGCTAGAGGAACTATAGAATTAAAGCTTCTGGTCAGTCAGTGCCTTTCTGTTTCCATTTACGGTTAAGAATGCTAAAACTTGATGGTAATTTCTTTCCCAAACTCTCCTCAGCCTGTTCCAATTTTGGGACATAATTCAGTCTAGTCAAAAATATTTTAAACAATGTGGTTTATTTATAATCGGAAAAGGCATCTTAGTAATCATCAAAATTACCAGAAGTTACTAAATTTAAAACACAACGACTGCATTTTCTTCTCTCCCCATACAGAGCAACAGACTGAGCACAAAATCTAAGCACTGCTGTACACAGCTCAACAGAATTCTCTGCCTCCATGAATAGCTGCAGCCAGAGCCAGAAAAATAAACCTTTTTAGGTTCACTAACCAACCAAAATGTGATATTAGGAGTGGCAAGGCATATGAAATAAGTAATCTATTTTATGTATTGTAGTTCACTTATACCTTATGAGTACTATATCACCTATCCAAAAACATGACTGTGGAGGGAGATGTAGTCATGTTAATACAAATGATAAGATTAAAAAATCAGTATTGCTTATGCCACATAAGAGTGAAAAGAGAAAGGATACTGCACGTGTCTGTAAAATAAAGCAGCAGAATTGCAAAAAAGCAGCCATTCAATAAGATAAGGGACAAACTGAGACCTGTACAAGAGGACAGGCATTCACTAAACGTATCATTTACTTGCAGCAGGCAGTATGTTAAGATGCTGCTGAAGTCAAGAACTATGAAAACTCAAAACTGAAATCACAGTAAGACTATCTGTAGAGTATAAAAAGGCAAGCCAAGTAGCAAACCCACATGAGAAAGTAAACTAGAAATGAAGGAGAGGCAGATCACAACTGTCGCCTGCTCACTGAAAGTTATTTTCCATTGTTTGCTGAATCTGCAACTGGTACCACCTATTCTCAAGAAAAAAATACACAAACCCCAAAAACATAGAAATCTGTCCACACCTCCCCTAAAGTAACACTAGAAATGCTGAGTGACTTCACCACAGAGGTTTCTATGTTCTGTGTAGTTTCTGCATCACAGTCTGGCTGCACATACAAAACTCTCTACACTGCTCAGAAATACCAAGAACACATAAAAATCCTTGGTTTACAGTGTGGTGGTTTGACCCTGGCTGGATGCCAGGCACCCACCAAAGTTGCTGTATCACTCCCCTCCACAGGACAGAGAAAATAAAACAAAGGGTTCATGAGTTAAGGACTGGGAGAGATCACTCACCAAATACCATCACAGACA
This sequence comes from Promerops cafer, assembly GCA_013398275.1. Lineage (NCBI taxonomy): Eukaryota > Metazoa > Chordata > Aves > Passeriformes > Nectariniidae > Promerops > Promerops cafer. Next base: position 2,371,042 of record VZSE01008501.1, on the reverse strand, counting down.
AAAAAGACTCAACTTGGGGATATTAACTGAATTTAATATCCCAAAATCAGAGCAGGATACTAAGAAGTAAAATAAATATTAAAACACCTTCCCCCCACCTCTCCTTCCTTCCCAGCTCCACCTCCTCCCCAGAGCAGCACAGGCAGACAGGGAATAGGGGCCATGGTCAGTTCATCGCCTGTTGTTTCTGCCACCACTCTGGGAGAGGAGTCCTGCCCCTGCTCCAGAGTGGGGGCCCTCCCAAGGGCAACACAAACTTCTTCACTGAGGTTCACCCTTCCCCAGGGTGCAATCCTTCAGGCACAGCCTGCTCCAGTGTGTGTCCCCCACAACGTCACAAGCCCTACGAGGAAACCTGCTGCAGCGTGGGGTCCTCTCTCTACGGGTCTGCAGGTCCCTGCCAGGAGCCTGGTCCAGCACAGATTTCCCACAGGTTCTCCTCCTCCTCTCAGGCATCCACCTGCTCCAGTGTGGGTTTCCTCCATGGGCTGCAGGTGGATCTCTGCATCCCCGTGGATCTCCACGGGCTGCAGGGGCACAGCTGCTTCACCATGCTGTGCACCATGGGCTGCAGAAAAATCTCAGCCCCAGCACCTGGGGCAGCTTCTCCCCCTCCTTCTCCACTGACCTTGGGGTCTGTGGAGTGTTCCTCATAGTCTCACCCCACTGTTCTCTGGCCACAATTACTTCTGTGCAATAACTTTTTTTTAATCTACTTAAATCTGTTACCACAGAAGTGTTACGTCCACTTCTGATTGTTTTGGCCTTGGCCAGTGGTGGGTCACCCTGGAGTTGGCTGGCATTGGCTACCAGAAATATGGGAATCTTCTGGCAGCTTCTCAAAGAAGCCACCCCTGTAGCCCTCTGGCTACCAAAACCTGGCCATGCAAACCTAATACATACAGAGAAATACTTGAGAAATTAATCAATAAATCAGGTGTTTGCCTTTTCCTTTCATAAGAATTATTTTTAATTTAAAAAATACACAGTAAGCTCCGCTCATATTTCATGCTCACTTGTTCTCAGCTGCAGTTGTTACAACACAATTGGGCAAATTTAGCTATTAAAAGTATTTCCACAGCAAAATACTTATCACTGAAACTTCGTTAAATTCTTCTGACCTAGCCATTGTTGTTCAGCATTAGAAGATGTAGTTATGTAGATCTATGGAAGGGCCAACGGCTTGTCTACCAAGGCAGCTATTCTTGAAAAGTCACTGCACTCCCAAATATTTATACCATGTTAAGTGCAAGAGGGGACAGAGCTTGAAAAGAGACATAGGAGATGACTCACCAGAACAGAACACCTATGCCTATGACCTTGAAATTCAATATGAGTCGCTGGTAATCATACAGATTTGTTTTCTTGTACTTTGTCTTTCAAATCTCTCTAAAGTTAATAGGCACCAGCAAATTATTTGTTCCATTTATGAATATCTGTCATAAAAGCACATCACAGCTGAGACTACTCTCACTAGAACACTTTACAGAGAAGAATTTTAAGTACTTAAGTTGCTTCTACCTAGTATGCCTCATTAGAAGTCTCTTTACCTTGTGGTTTATTTACAACAAGCCACACACACAAAACGTCAATCCAATAAGCACAGAACAGGTGGGGAGCTGGCATTACAAACCCTTCAGACCTGTTCACCAATCTACTTTAAATCCTACCTGCAATGCTGTTTTTCATCTTTTATCACTTAAAATTTATTTTTGGTCTGTCTGTCTGTCTGGATGACATAAAGGTGGGAGCTAGCATTTAGCACACAGCCATGTAAAGACCAGGCACTTGAGCACCAGCCCAGCTGAAACTTCCCAGATAAGCTCCTGGTCAAAATCCCAATGAAGCAGATATGCGCTATTCCAGAGGCCCCTGATGTTGAAGAGTCTGTTTGACCTGTCTTGATCAGCTTCAAACACCTATATTTTTTAATAATGCTGTTGTGTACACACAAAATATCAATGGCAGTCCAGAGAAAGAATATAAAGCAGCTCAAGAATAAACTGAATGAGCAGAGCTAGAACTCAATTGATTTGATTTATAAAAGAACAACCTGGTATACGATTTTTTTTTTAGCAATGCAGACATAAGCATCAAAGGAAGGCAGTGACTTCTTTCCTGAAAAATCCGTGATAAAAGACACCAAATGCTAAAAAGAGCAATATACATATTTTTATAAGATTTATACTAAAATAAAAGGGACATTTTTTAAAACCTTTATCAGTGTCCATGGTTACAGACGGCCAAACAGATCAGCTGTACTGGAGGGCAAGGGATACACAAAAGAGAATTAACATCTTTAATTTGTTTCTACATATACAAAACCAACAACAAAGCCATGTCTGCATGTATGCACAAATGCTCAGACAGATCAGACATGAGATCTATCTAGTAACAGCTGGGGAGGAGACAAACCTTCAGGAAATAAAGATAATTTTGCTGTTTGTACCAATTAAGTCAGCCAGAGTCAGACACACGTTACACCACAACAATTAGCACAAATTTTCCAGAGCCTTAGAAACTACTTTATGTGTGTAAAAACACTTTGTGGCCTTAACAGTTGAGGCAGTGGGTGGAGTAAAGGCAGGCAGGCTGGTACTAGTCACCTCCTCAGCACCTCCATGTAAACTGTCCTCTCTGTCTTAAAGCCCGCACTGTGCAGGAGCATGGGCACATAAATGCAGCACCTATCACCATAACTGGTTTTAACTCACTGTTGAGCTTATTTTGTGGTAGTCACTTCAGGAAAACAAATATGAGACACCTTCAGTCAACAACCAGTCCTGCATTTTCCATTTTTTGTCCTACTTAAAATAATCCAGCTTTATGACAGTCATTATAGGTCCTTCAGCTTTCTGTAGGCTGAGATCAAACATCATGAACCTCATCTTTCATCTGACCCTGAGAAGCCATCGACAGGACCCCCTCCCAAGCAGGCTTCCGAAGCTCAGGGGACTTAACTTTGCCGTACAACTCCATCAGTTGTAGGATGGCCCTACAGCTTTGTTCCTTACCTGTCATGTGACTGTGTCCAAGGTAGTACTTCCCCGCTGAGGGTGAAGTGATGCGATACAGGGACACTTCAGGGTCCCCACTGGCAGATGGAGGGGCTCCCCCACGCTCGTTTAATGCACGGGGCTGTGTCCGCGTGTGCCTGCCCGTGCAAACTGGTGACCCTTCTCCAGGTCTCTGACGTGCCGGCAGACCTAGGTTTGTGTCAGACTTCATTTCCCACAGGCCGCAGCCGCCTCTCCTTGGCCCGGCATGGCTCCCGTGTCATTAAAAGGATGCCCTCTAGTGCGAGGACTGGACAAGGCCTTTTCTACTTCTGCCACATCTCTGACTATCAGACGCAAAATCCACTTACAGCAGCTGAGGCGAGACAGGACGAAGGGCTGGCTCAAGCACTAAGGAAAGGACTGGAAGGCAACCACCAAAGACAAGGGAAAAAGAACTTGTACAAACCAACAGCACAGAACAAAAATCTGATCTCACTGTTCCCAGCTGAATAGCAACCATTAGGAAATGGAAATTACTCAAATGCCAGTGCACTGGCTTCTAATTCGTTTCTGCATGATAAACATCTTGCATATCAAAACTACAATTTCAAATTCAATGAATCCTTTCTATTAAACTTAAAACTGCAATATGCCAAACAGTAATGTTAACTGTCTCTGTAAGTAAATATGCCATTTATTTTGTTCACTATAAATTAAGAACAGTATTCAAACCTCAGACATTTCCCCTCTCCTGCCACGCAGTGCTGGCGATCATCAGACCAGAGGGACCTGTATTTTAAGAACAACACTGAGGACCCGAGTCAGTCAATGTTGCTCTTGCTGAACTACAGAATTCACAGAAAGCAAACACCACAACCACATTTGTTTGAACTGGCGCGTACTTTAGGTTTATTATTATTTTAAGGTATTCTCACATCTCTCATTAATATTAACTTTTATTCCAAACTGACAGCATAACTTCCTGCAAAGGCAACGGCTGTGATGTACAGAAAGAATTACACTAGCATATGAGTAAAGGAATACTGTGCCAATATGGATGCACCTAATACATTGTGTATCAGATATTAAATGCTTTTCTTTCAGTTAGAAAAGCATTGTTTGGTTTATTACTGTGCTTAGGAAAAAGAGTACATGAATAAGTACACGTTAATAAGTAAACTAATGGCTAACTAAAGCATAGGTAATTAAATACCCCAGGTGCTTCTGAAAACATTGCCTTGCAGATACAATTCCAGACTGTGTGTTTAAAATACATATCCCAAACTAACAAGTGCTGTGAACTGGAACAGAAAAGATAATTTTAATGAGAATTTATCTTCACCTTAAGGGCCAAAGGCAGATAAAACATGCCTTCTGTATATAAATAAAAACACATCCTGAGAATTGCAGAGCCCACCGTGAACCAGGCATGTCCCTACCTACTGCATCAATACCATGGGTTTTTGATGCTTACACAAGGAAAGAGTTCCTGAGGGACTAAGCCCAGGAGCCCACANGCATCAATACCATGGGTTTTTGATGATTACACAAGGAAAGAGTAAGCCCAGGAGCCCACGGCTGTAGCCTGCAGTGCAAGGCTTTGCAAGGGAATGTCCACCACCATGGGTACCACCAAGCTCCCTCGCTCCTAAAACAAAGGCATTTGTGAGAAAAGGCTTTATAAGATTTCATCATTCCCAGCATCCTTTTCCCTTAAATGCTTCTCTGTCACATTAGATTAGAAAAGGAAAACAAACACAAAGGCAAACACGAGAGATCTTGGTTGGCAGGCTTCTCGTTATTCATTTACTGTTTATTATTGATTTTTGTACCCATGCAGAAGGATCACGTGTGAACTGGAAAGAGGACGATGGTAATGTACAGAGGGCTGTGTATGCCAGGGAGCTCGTGGCCAGAGCAGCTGTCTGTGGGCTCTCTGTGGCTGGTTTTTGCATTGTTGGTTGTTTATTTTAGACTAAGAAAGTCTCCGGTGTTCAGCCTGGACTAAACCACAAACTCCAGCTCTAAGGGTCCACTGCCAAGATGCAAAGGGGTCATAACCCAGAGTGGAAGAGCTGAGATCTTGGGTGATCCCCAGGGTGGCAGCTGCCCTCCCAGTGAACCAAGCTGGGTCGGCATGCACAGCCACGGAGCCACCTTACAAGAAGCAAGGGTCGGCTGCCCTCACTCACACCAACAGGCAACGTGGGCCACCACAGCCCCGCAGCACAGCAAAGAGCATGGCAGCACCCAGACCCACACACTGCTGCCATCGGGCAACAGGAACTCCACTGCACCTATGGAAGAACAGATTTGTAAGGAAGATATTGTAGGATATTTACTTCAAGCCTGTATTACTAGCTCACCTACGGAAAGTAGCAAACAATGCCAATTAGTCCCACACATCACTGACTCTGCACCCCAAATGATAATGGTGTAGCCTCAAACACAAGGGGGACAGCACTGTATTTTATTATATACACATTATTAACATAAATATATTATATAATGTAATATATATATCGATATATTTTGTATATATAATATAACATATTTTATATATTACTGTTTATATTACTCAGAAACAAAAATAAAAACAATCGCCCAGTAACAGTGTTATTCCATAAGCAGTCATTGCCATTTTGAATGTGGCCTAAAGAAAAATTGGGATTTTTAGATCTACCTGACTTACAGAAGAGTAGAATAGTACTTGAAGCACCCAAAGTTTTCAGTGAGTGATTTATGAATTACTGGGTTTGGCTTATGTTGTGCAAAATTCATCACACCGTCAGAAAGCCTACGATATCTTGTAAAACTGAAAATTCATATTGCAATTTCAAGAATTATAAAAATGTGTGGCGAGAGAACTGATTAAAAAGTTTTAAACACAAAAGCAGCTAAGAAACTTTGCAGATTAGGTTTAGACAGGTCAACTTATTCTCATGCTAAATGCCTTTATTTAACCTGCACTGCCATCAGTTCTCAGTGTCTTGATACCTGTCATGTTTCAAATCCAGGAAGGCAGCAAATATGCAAACTTATTTCAGATTGCTGGGAGGTGTATGAGTGTCATTCATGCTATATACCCTCTTCTACTGAGGCTAATGTTAAAAATTCTTGGGGCAACATTATCATTTCCTTAATTCAGTAGGAGCTTTACCAACTGCTTCAATGAGACCAGAATTGCAGCACAGACTTTCTCAAAATAATAATGGAAAGTTAATTTCTATTTCTACCTCATGATACCAGTCTACTGGGTAAGGCCTTCAAATAAAGCAGTATCAGCCCTTTATAAGTAACACCTGAAAGATCTGGGATGTTCAAAGATTTCCCTCTGCTTTGGTGATGACAAAAGGCAGAGAAATAAAACTATATCTGAAAAAGTCAGACTAAGTTATAACTTAAGATCCGTATAAAAACAGTTAAAATATATCACAACAATCCAACAAAGACTATTTCAACAAAATAAATAAAGACACAGTGAGGTAAAAAGCAGGATATGGTAGTTTCCAACGTGAATACTTATTTCATTTTTGAATGGGAACAAAACTGCTGAATGTGAAGGAAAAGAAATAATTCAAGGGCAAGAAAAGAGACACTGTGACAGGAGAAAGTGAGATATAATTCAAAGGACTTAACATGAGTTGAGTGTAAGATTAAGAGAATGTACAGAAAGCAACTTGCTGAAGGAAATTACATTTGTAAAAGCAAGCCTCATATTGAGACAGTTTTAATAAGCTGTTCAAACCCTCCAAATTATGCCAGAGTACTTCATATTTCTGTTTTTAAAAGGCAGACCCAAGCTACTGAGATTTTTTAGGATAACAATAAATTAAGCAATGGAGGTACACAAAAAAATAGGATAAAACACAAAATAAATCAATCATGCCGCATCAATCAGATGTGCCTCTTTACTAAAAATATTCAATTATCTTACCAAGGAAAATGCATAGCTCTAAACTGTCTGGGTTTTGCTAAAGTACTGACAGTACTGTAGAAAGCTAGTTAAAACAGGAGATGGAGAAACCTGCAGCCAGTCTGGGAGCGCTGAACAGTGTGGAGAGCACATGGAGCTGCCAACTGAGCCTTACAGAGTATTTTCATTACCAAATCCAGGAGGTGCAGAAGGCACCTGCCATGAGCTGCCAGGGACACCATATCAAAGTTAATGGGGCAGAAGGCAAGGAACAAGCAAGGAAAACTATTTTCACTGAAAGGTGAGAAGGATTAATTACACCATATAAGGCAGTTAGTGAAGCCTTACCTTGGCATATGATAGAGAGTCTACAAACCCAGCCATGAAATGGCCAGAAAACTGAAAGAATAGAGTACTACCAGCAGAACCAAGGACATCCAGCAGCTTTAGAACATGCTAGAACAACCCAATTGACTCAACCTTATAAGGAATGGACAAGCAGGAAAAACCGCACATGAGTGCACTGGGAACCAGTCTTCATGGTGGTGCTGCTGCTTCTGCAGGTAAAGGAGAGAGCTGTCACGAGCATAAACATGTGCAAGCCAGCCACAAATACATCTAAGCCAGAGTGAGAGCAGACCTTCTATCCATGACAATTATCAAGTTCTGGGAAAAAATCTTTCAGTGCAGCAGTTTATGGGAAGATAACATAAAATATGACTGAGTGTTGGAGGGGGACCCAGAGGGGCCTGTACACCTCTCCAGTGCCACAGAGCACAGCCCCTACATACTCCTCACAGGAGGACATCAAGAGTGGAAACTCCATCTTCTGCAGAGCCGTTGACAAAACACTCTCAGCTGTAACACAGGCCAAACCCTCCTGGCCAGACACCTTCAGAAATCCTGGAGCAAATCAGAGCTCTTTGGGATTTGTGCTCCCCACAAGACTATGCGGCTTTTGGGGTGACTGCTAACACAGCTGTCATCAGCACTTTTAAGCAGTAAACTCTTGACAAGAATTTCTGGGAATATGTAGAACAGTATTAGCTGCTAAAGCAATTCACTTGTTGAACAAGCTTGTTCAACAAGCGATCAATCCTCCTTTGTCCGACCCAATGAGCAGGACACTCAGACATAGGGACCAGAAGGCACTTTTAAAACAATGCAGCACAATACAGGAGCCTACTCTGAGCAGGCAGATAAATCCATCAAGTCAAGCCCTATAGAGAAGATACATCTGGCTTCTAAGATCAGTAATTGTGCATCAGTGAAACCCTTCAGGTGAAACCTCCTCAGGTCCTTCTCTTCACAGGGAGTGTTCATCAGCTCAGCTGCAGCATCCTGCTGCTGCACAAAGTTGGTTTCTGCTTAAGAAGTACCTTGAGCCTCCCCACAGGACTCTGCGTCCCCTTGTCCCCTGCACAGGGTGCAGAAGGCCAGCTGCAAGCCTTTTCTGACAGGCTCTGATTTAACCTTCTCTCTGAAAACTGAGGAAATGACTAGCCTGGGACCCTAAGCCGAGATTTGTGTAAAATATACCAGATGGGCACACTGCTATCAAGTTAACTTCAGTATTAAAAATAGCAAAAGATATTTCACATGGAAGATTAAGTGCATTAGTGGATCATATAACCTTGCTTCAGACCAAGCCACGCTGTAAACAATTTTCAGCCCTCAGCATAAACATACAGGACATGTCATGAAAACATTTAGTTATGTGAAGTTCAACACCCATGACACTCTCAGGTTACAAGCATATTTTCTTGAGAAATAAATGGCCGCCTTACAAAATAAGATGATGATGATGATAACAACATTTTTGGTGCTTTAAATTTGATCTCTGAGTGTCTTGCCACTGCACACAAGACCCTGCCTTTCAACCTAACAGCCCTGACATTTAATAAGCCAAGTTTATTTGTAGAAGGTGAGCTGGAAATTAGTTCTCATGGTTGCAGTTGGCACACCACACAGAATAGGAATCTTAAGGATGACTGCATTTCATTTTTGCCCTATAGCTTTCATCCTTCTAATTGGTATATTTAAGTGCACTTAATCGCTTAAGCAGTGAGTCTACCACAGTGACAAATCTCCAGTTTAGACTCCACAATAATAAATCTTTGTCTTCTCTCAGCAGCTGGCGAGGTTTGATTTGGACTTTGAATTTAGGCCCTTTCCTCAGGCTTAACAGTTACAACTTGTTTGTTCTGTCTGCTGAAAGCATGACATTAACTCTTGTCTTTAAATGCATTATTGTTGCTTAAGCTTAGTGTTCTTGGTGTTAAAACTGGTTGCCCTTCTGCAGTGCCCGAATAAGACACACAAAAAAAAATTCCAATTAGCCTGTGCTGGGATTTCACAAAGCAATTTTAACTCATTAGTATTTACACAGCATCACTGGTCCACATGACACTTCACAGACATGAGGACAAGCTGGAGTTTATAACACAATCTTTCAATAGATGCCTTCAGTGCCACAAAGAGCTAATTTAAAAACAGGTGGAAGGAGTCTTCAGCCACCCCCTTTAACAGCCAACAGAGGAGTAATATCCCCACAAACACCTGTCTGCCCACAGGACCAGGATAGGTGTTATCCTAAATTCTATGACAGATGCCCTAAGTATGTTCCTGAAACAGCTCTGGTAAAAAAAGGCAAAACTCAGGTGCGATCATCAAACTACAAGAGGAAAAAAAACTACCTTTGGGCAGAAATTACTGGGGACTCTATCCCCCATATTGCTACAGGCTCCCTGCAGTACCTTAGTAAAATACTTAGGCCCAAGACTTTGAGAATTCATGCATATCAATTACTGGTGCAGTAAAGCCCTGGGCCTATGCCTACGGAGCAAACAAAACCACCGAAGGTTTGCAGGATCAAGGTCTCATTTCCCTTTGCCTTAGTTCTCCCTGTACAGCTCAACAGAACTCTCAGTCGTATTCAGCATTCTGACAGGTATCTAGAGCAGGGCCTGATTTCACTAAATATAAAATAGCTTCTTAAATAACTAATCTTGGATAAAAAAAGGTGAATCCTGACTTCTTGTGGCAGCCACCCAAATACTTCATTAGCTTCTGACAGCAATGTCCATTCCTTCAATCCAGAAGAAACTGCTTTGGCCCTCCAATCTAAGTCACCACTTAAGTGGTTTTATTTGCTTGACCACTTGCCAACAAGACAAATAACTCTCCCTTAAGCACAGAGTTTGCCAGCTGACTGAACAATGCACAGAAACCTTGGATTCGGTGGGGACTGCTCTCTGGCATGTGCACAGAAGTCCTGGCACATCTGGGACTATCAGAGCCTCCGTGCACAGCTTACCTGCACACCATCAGCAAGTGTTTTTAGCTGGGTGGGGGGGGTTTTAAACCTCAGCATGACAGTGTTTTAACTAGTCAGTTCTCCTGTTTACTATGGGCCATTAGATTTCACATTGAGTTTCCCCACTGAAGAGCCTGGCAATCCTCATTACAATAAGGGTCTTAATACTACAAGAGCCAAAGATGAAGAGGCATAATATCCCTTGCCATATCAGCTGGGTCCAAAAACACATCTTCAAAAATATCATATTAAAAATATTTAGCATATGCATTCCTCTGCGTTCAGTTTGCAGCTACCCCTTTTTTAAGATCTGTCTTCCCTATATTAAAGGCTACTTTAGTACCTACTACTTTCTTCACACCACAGAGTTTACAGCAAAAGCAACCACCTCTCTGTTAAGGTGAGGGCACTACACACAGCATGTCTCACAACCAGCCTGCTTCTTCAGACCACTGATGATTTGGGCCCCAATTCTGACAAGTTAACATGAATTTTACCTCCAAATATTTAGGAAGCTCATCATATGTTTGTCAACTAGATTAAAGCTCTTACACCTCCTTAGCTACTAACAAGTAGCTTCTCTGTGATTAGATAAACAGCTTGAGCTTCCTTAGGCTAACAGTGTGGTTTTGCTAGACTCTCCATAGCTCCTCTCAGAGAATCCATTTTAAAACACAGACAGGTCATTCCTTCCAAAATCCCTGTTTTATGAAACATCATCTTCCTAATTCCTGCCAGGTGCTGCTCTCAGGCAGGCATCCTGACCTGCTATTATTCATTTAATGTACAGCCTTGACACAGAATTATGTAATTTTTTCTCTCTTTTCCGTCCTTGAGGCACTGACAATAGTTAGCACTTTTTTTATCTTTCACAAATGCAAATTTATGATCTGGATTTTTGCATTTGCTTTGCAAAATAACCACCGAAAAATATCTATTTTAAGTTCTTTCTTTAATTTAGAATGGTGGTATTTTCGCAGCCACACAGACAATTAGGACCTATGACCCCTGTGAGCAATGGGAAGCTTATATTCTTTTGGGCTAAATTTGTCCAGGCACTCAGTGGATGCTTTGGGAAAATGCCAGCACACATATGCAGTTTTAGGAGCATTTCCACAGATTTTCATCAGCACACAGAGGACATTAGACTTCAGTTAGAAGCTGACAGTACAGCTCCATGGTAGTATATCAGTCAGTGTTACAGTAAGCTCACTCAAGATGTTATCAAATATTATTCTGAAGGCTCTGGCTTACACATTTCCCCTGAAATACTGACTGCAAATCTTCTAGAGCTTTTGCAGCAACAAAGTCAATTTCTTAAAACAGTATTTTCTAAAAACCTTGCATTTCCTACAAACTTCACTCCGTTTCCAGCATCTGATGCTGACTGAAAAATTAAGAGCAACCAAAAAGTCAAGCGGGTGAAGAAATGTCAAAATTCATAGAAAGCAAGTATCATTGTATACTGCATCCACTGGGCATTAATCAAGCAAGTTTTGATATGGCTTTTCCCTCAAGAATCCCCAGTTTAATTGACAAAGATTTGTCTACTTTTTGTCAAAAGTAACATACTAGTTTCATGCACATCATCATCTCTCCATAAAAAATAAAAGGGAGAGTTTCCAAGTGTACCATGATGAAAATACACATGCTTAAAACAGTTAAAATCTGTTTTATAATAACCTCTTCAATCTTAGCCTACAGCAGTAAAAACTAATTTTTGCAAAACTCTAAAAGGCAGACCAAAGAAACCTCTAACATCTAAACCGTGTTTGGAGGCTCAGCAGCAACTACAAATGCTTTGTGGTGCTGTGATATAACTGAAGAGAGGGGTTAACAGTTAAGAAAACACTGTTTACTTTAATTCCACTAAGTAGAAAATAAGATCAGTATTTAGTAAATATTTAATTTACATTCTAAGAAATGCAAAAATTAATGCAAGTGATTTTGGGTCAGTGGACAAACTATCTATCTGTAACTGATTCTGTGAATTTCATATGCAGGACTGATGCTGACCTTGACAGAAGTGGTCATGCATTTGAAATTTTACTTTCAACAGTCAAGTTCTTAAAAATACCCCAAACAAATCTGCATGGCACTCGGAGGGAGTTAAGAATTCTTCCATCTCCTTTGGTGGCATGAGAGTTTTGCTCCAGGTTTTCTGTTGACTCGCCCACCACCACACTCACTTCTGCAGCTCACACAGCAGATGCTTACAGGGAAACCCATCACAACGACGGCAGACTGCTTTGAAGAAAGACCAAACAACTACCAGCAAGTCTGCAAAACAAAAACTAACTGTCCTTCAGTTCTTCTCAAAAGAAAGAATCTGTTCACTGGTTTTCAAACTATTTGAAACTCCCTGGCCTTTGTCAGGTTAATGTTTTCCAACCCTCATGATTAACTGCACTAGCTTAAATTTATGAAGGGGAACAATACCTCCCGAGCGGCTGCCAAGATGCTATCACAGCAAACACACCTCGACACACGCGGTGGCTCCAGAGGTCGAGCGGGCACTGGCAGCCCCAGCCCCAGTGCCCCCCCAGCCCAGGGAAGACATACTCCCAGGCGTCCACTCCCCAAAAAACCCTTCTGTCCTAAGGGTGGTTTATTACCGCAGCTTGCGCACGCGCAGCTCCACATGGCCAAATTAGCAGCAGCAGAGAAAAAGTGAAATTAGTTAAATTTTAGTAACAGGCAAATGTTTTCTGCTGCTACTTGAATTTGAGACCATGCGAATGAAAAGTTACTTTTTTCTCACACTACAGCTTATTGGGGTACATTGCACCAATGTGCAGTATAGATCTGCAGAGTCAGGAAGCCCAGAAAGGGAAGATCAGAAAGATGAGATGAGCTTTGCTGACAGCAGCCACCACCCTAAGACAGCATAGCCCAAACCTGAGAGGCAGGCTCCATCTCTCCATCTCCTGCAGCATTTCTGCTAATGAAACCACCCTCGGCTTTCTTGCATGGTTTAACACAAAATAGTTTCATAAGACGGGTCTTTTCCAAGTGCTTTGCTTCCTGAAGTCAGTGCAATGCACCACTGGTGAACACATCTGAGGTGGGCCAGGCTGACTAAAAAAACCTCCCCATTCTGTGCCTTCTGAGAGATTCTTGGACAAAGTGTTGCTATCCTAAATTTACAGGACAGAATGTGTTCACTTCACCCCCTGGCCACACAAACCACAGGGGTGAGTGGGGACCTGGTGACAGCCAGCGCTGCCAGCCCTGCTCCACACCAGCCTCTTCCCTCTCCAAATGGCCAGCACCATGCACAGTGTTTCAGGTACTGGGCTTTAAGAAGTATCATCTATTACATGGTCACAAATCCCACATTAATTAAAATTTTAGCTATTTATTTCAGTAGGAATATCATAATAATAGTTTTAAAAAACTCATAATGAAGAAATATACCATGTTCCTCAGATGACAACTCTGTCCTACCCACCAAAAGGTGATGTAGTCTTGCTCTTCCAGCCGTGGCTACCCTGGGCCTGCTGACCTCAGGGGCCTGGCAGGACAACTTTACTTGTTTTCTTCCATTCTGCAGGATTCTAATGCTCCCCTGTCTAGCAGCTCAGCTGGTATCACCACAGGGCCTTGCTCCAGCACAGCTGAATAATAACACTCCACAGACACCAACAGAGGCAGACTCAGCCCAGAGCTCATACCCGCGTATTTATTTTTCACACTTTTAGGAAATCAGTTTATCTGATTTCTCTATCCTCGGCAAGCCAGAGGTTTCCTCCTGTCTGCCTTGTCACAAGCCAGTCACACTAAGTGCTCTGGTCTTTAAATCCGTCTTTCTGTTGCACTTTGAAAGGATAAATAAAATCATCAGAAACTGTTTAACTTCAGTGCCTCTTTCCTTCTTAGGATTTGACTAGAAATCCAAATTCTTATGTCAGGAAAAACAAGCACATTTTTAGAAAAGGTGTGTCTTAGCTCAGATTAGTGCGGCATTCAGAAGTCATGCAAGTGCCAACATGGGAAGAAAATACAGCATGTTATATAAAATAGGCATATTTAATTATTTTGGAATAAGATGATAATATCCGCTTCCTCAACTGCTTATTCTGTATTTAATATTCTAGCCTGACATATTAAGTCTCCTTTCTTGCTTCCTGGCTAACGGTATGGTACAACAGTTCAAACTCTTCTGTTCATAATTTTATTATTTGATCTGGACATCAAACTTAAAAAAAATAGTAATAAAACAACAACAACAACAACAACAAACCCCACATGAAACACTGCAATCAGAATTAACATTAACATTTTTATATGAAAGACTGAATTTTCCTTTGGGTATATCACAGTAATGTACTCCACAGAGGACACTGAAATTATGCTTGGCCAAATGACCAACATGCACTAATGCTCGGATGTGCACATCTGTACAACACTGAAAGAGGCAAAAAAGACCCCACACTTCTTACTCAGACCTTCTGATACAAGTGACCAGCCGCCCGTCTATTTGGTGAAACCATCTGCAATGACTGATTGCCAGTGGTGTACAGCTTGATGCCCTGTCCGTGCCAAAAAGAAATTTAGGATGCATGAACACTAGCAATTCCTCTTTCACCATTGGATTTGAAGACTTTCAGACATGCAAATCCCAAAAGTTCCTTTATCAGCTGATCCAAGTTTGCTAAAAATTAATGCCTGGTTATGACAAAATTGAGTTTGCCCTCTCCTTCTAGTCATCAGTTCTTATAATTCTTTTCATTATTAAAAGGCTATTTCTTTCTCTCTCTCCATGACAATACCACCTTACTGTAATCTTATTCTGATGCTTCTCTCCAGCCCTGGAATCATTTTTCCACTATCTTCTCCAGCTTTTTCACTTCCTTTTAAAAACACTGACACCAGGCATGGGAAAACAAAATCATACAGAAGTAGCAAGCACCAGGTCCTTGTGGCAGGTGCCCTCCCATACATGCCACACTAGTCCTTCGTATCACAGCAGCCCACTGCAGACTCTGTTTTAAACTCCTCGAAGATTTCATACTTGCAAGTTATTTTACTTGCATTTTGAGACAATTCAGTAAACCTCAAGATGACTCAGCTGGAGTAACATTTCAAATGAGAAAGTGCATCAAGAATTAGTTCAAACTCAGGAAGAAATCAGAGGGGGTTGATTAGGTCTCAGATGGATGCCTGTGATTTTTTTGCAACAGCAAAAATTATAATATAAAGCATTCTGAACTTTCTGCTTGACAAGCATGGCCTGCAATGTTTACCTGGGATGCACGCATTACATAAATTATTAAGAATCAAGCAACAAGAATTACTTCCTGTTCTAATCAGTGTGCGGCAATGTCAAAAGAAACAGGGTATTGTCCTAAGACATACTGTGAAAATTTGACCAAAATTGCATTTAAAGTTTGTAATTTATAAACGCAATTTATAACTGCGTTTATGCTTAAAGTAAAAGCTGCTGTATGCTGAATCGTCTTTTTTTAAAATTCTTCTTTGATGCTGGAATTGCCAGAGGCTTATCAAATGAGAACAGGCCAGAGGGATGGGTGAAAGACGCTCAGATAACGTTTGACTTCCCAGCAGCAGGGATGCCATATGGGTTACATCTCATCTGCCCCAAAACTAATTTGTCTTCTCCAGCATGGGGGTGGGCGGCTAGAAATTAAATTGTCAAAGTAGATGGGTGAGAAAAAAAGCAATTTCAAGAAAAAGACGTAACTGTCCAATCCAGACCGGCTAACAGTACGTAAGTTATGGCTGATTCAGTACAGCAGTGGCACACTACCTTAGCGAGTCTGAGCACCCAAAGCAAAGTCCACTGCAACAGCGATAATCGTCCAGAGAACTTACACTCTTATTATTTATTATCATTCAGAAAGAGCAGCTGCGATCTAGTTTTCATCAGAAACACAATTAAAGTTTAAATCCTGGTTAATCAAAATGCTGCAGTACAATACGAAGAGTACAAAAGGCTCAAGACTGTACTCGAACACCCGAGGGGGCGGCGCTGGGCGCTCCCCCACGGGCAGCCCCGGCTGAGCCGCCCCCGGGGCAGGGCAAGGGGGCAGATGATCACAGCCTACCTGTGGTTAAATTGTCATTGATCTTCAGCGGCACCCTTAAGATATAGACGAGGAAGAGCATGATGAAGAACCACAGCGTCCAGAGATAAGTCCAGGACCAGACGATGCAAGACTTGAGCTGTTCCAAAAAGCCCGTCCCAGCTTCAGCCATGTTTTTTGGAGAGAAAAGAGG
>VZSE01008501.1:2311192-2354409 GCA_013398275.1 Promerops cafer | reverse complement strand
CCGCCGCGGGAGCGCCGCGGGCACGGCGGCGGCTGCGGGGCACGGCGGCGTGCGGCGACGACAGAACCGGGGCACGGCGGGGCAGGACGGCCCTGCTACTTTTCTGACCCACATCTTTACGATCTTGAACAATGATTTCTGGCGGCATTTTCACTATGCAACAGGACTTTAAGCCTAAAAAGGGCTCTCGTAGGATGTTTTTTTTGCTGTTGACTCGTCTGAGCTTCTTGCTGGGATAATGAAACAGGCATGGAAGTCCGTGCGTGCGTGTGTTGGTGTGTACAGTGCCCAGCAGATCCTGAACTGCAAAACTCTCCTCCTTGGAAGACAACTGTATGGCGCAATAAATGGGTGGGAAGGGACCCGTATCTACTTCCAAACCCCCTGCCAAAGGCAGAGAAGGCACCCATGTGTGTCTCATCCAGATAGTGTCAGTAAAGCATAAACTTCAAGTCTTTAAATTGTACTTTTGAGAAATACATTTTGTTGCTTCCATGAATGAGGTATTTATTCATGAAACAAGACTTGACAGCAGAATGTGATAAAAATTCAGGTGGGTAAACACGGCTGATCCCTGCTTTTTTTGGTGTCACACAGCTTACAAACATTTAAGTAAGTATGCACCACATACTGCAATTTGTTTGGATCTCTCTCCTGTGTTTCCACAGTCTGCATCCAGTAGGATAACACTCTCCAGCATCTTAAGAAACAGGTACTATTTATAAAGTATTACCAAAGAACAAAAAATCCTTGCAAATTTCTCCAACTGGTAGTAACCACTCATACCTGAGATTTTCCAGTCTGCCAAAGAAATAGTCATAACAGAGAAAAACAGTAGCTTTCCTAGAATGTTTACAATACCCAAAGGCATTAAACCAAAATAAATCTGTAGCTGTAAAAATTGATAGCTTCTCATGGTAGCAAAGGCATGAAATTTGTTCTTCCAGACTACTGCGGGACTTGAAGCTGATTGGGGAACGCTGGCTGTGTCTTCTGCATTTGATGGTGAAAGGATCTTCTGATTAAGGGACCATGGTCTTCATATAAGAATATTGGTGCAGGACTGACAGATGTTTTTCTTGCTAATCACAAAACTTTTAAAATTAGATTATACAGATTAACTACATAAAAGGTCATTTATAGTTTAATTACATACCAAAGAAAACCGCATTTCAAATTTTTCAGCTTCCAGTTTTAAAGGGAAGAAATTCTTAATACATTAGGTCACATCTGAAAAACCTCAACCTTATTTAATCATGCAGTTATTTATAAATCAAAATATTCTGCTCACATTTTCTCATGTATTAGCAAAAAGACCAAGGCAGTAGGCAATTTTTCACTTCTATAAATTTTCCTCCACAGTATATTAGTGCTTATCTTAAAAAACTGACCAATTTCTTTTATGTATGAAAGATCGAGATGGTGTATAGGGCTTTCCCAAAGTTTCTTATTATAACAACTTTTCATTCTACTGTCTTTTATTGAAAGCCAGGAGTGAATTGTGTTGTTTCCTCCAGCTCTGCTTTCTTTATATCTCTTGTATTACTAGAAGATCAAAACACTATGAACTGTGCCCACTTAAAGCACAGTTATTAATTTTATGCCTTCCTTCCTCTAAGCACCACTGCTTCTTCTTCCCCTGAAATGAGAGAAATTATTAATACTCTGCAGTAATGTTATGGATTTCACTTCCAGATCTCCAGTGTTTTTACAGTGAGCAGAAAGTATTTTAAACAATAAGGATTTCTCATTGGGTGCTGTACAAAGAAAAAAACAACAACCGAAAAAACAAACAAGCAAACAAACACAACAGCAAAAAACAGTGGCACAAACCAAACAAAAAACCCAATCAAACAAAACAAACAAAGAAAAACACCAACTGCCCAAAACCCCCCCAAAAACAACCCAACAAAAACCCAAATAAAACCCCTCAAAAACTCAGGAAATAAAAAGCATGTGTCCAAATCCAAATGTTTGAGTGAGGTGACAAGCAATTATGCTCTGGATATCTTGACTCATGACTAGCTTTGTGCATTCATATGACAAATTACATTTCTGCTGTTCGTTTTAAAGAAGCACCTAAGCTGACACTCAAGGCAAGTTCACTGTTCAGGCTCTATTTAACACAAATTATCTCTTGTCTCTCAGTTCTGTTTGAAAGAAATTCCAAGTAAATACAAAGCCTTGAAATATGCATTTCACAAGTCAGAAGCAAACTGTTCAGTACTATGAAAAGACACCATTTTGAGTGTTATCTGGCTTCAGGCACTCATTTGCTTAGTCAAGATATGACAGAATACAGCTGAAGTGAATCACTGGACAAAAATAATTTTGAAAATAGTGTTTTGCCTCTCTGCTAAGATTTTCCACTCAATTATCTCACTTGTTTAGAGTTTTCTCACACAAGGCCTCATTTCCTACCTCAAAGTAATACCTGTAAGTGCAAACACTACTAATTTGTTTGCCATAAACCCAGTTCAGAGTTCCTAATTTCTCATATGACTGTTGATGACTTTGCTAAATGAAATCAGGAAGCAGAAGTGTTGACAGTTATTAAACATGAGGTATAGTGAAGTTTTGTTTCTTTTCAGAAGAAAGACATTTTCTTGAGCTTGGGTCCTGGCAAATAAGAAAGAATGGATGGGACCACTGTGCAGCAAAAATCCAGTTTGAAAATTTTGCCCACCCACTCTTTGTACTACTTCAGAGAGTAGTCCAAGATCCAAACAAGTGGGGTTTTTAATGTCTGGGTGTTAAAACCTTAAAATATCTTCTGTCTGATAATTTCAGAGATCAGAATGAGAGACCTTTTCTAGGCCCATAATGTATAACCATCTCGGAACCTGGCTATAAAATAAGATTGCATTGGGCTCTTGGCAGCCAAAAGATGGCCAGGCACAGTAGTCAAGGATATTCAGGAAGGGCAGAAATGAGACCTACATGAGCTCCACATACATTTGTGAGCACAGGGAAACATTGTCAGCTTGGTTCAAAGGAGCCAGACATCCCCCCGACCTTCGGCTGATGCTTCATTAGCAGCTGAATCCCACTAAGCAGCATTATGCCCAACACTTTTTAATCTAGATATACGTTAAACAACAACATACATATGTGTATGCATGCCTATATCCAGATGTGAATTTACATACATATAAATACAAATGCATATAGTGTACCTATGAAGCCTATCAGCTGCATATTAAACAATATCAGGGTTGAACTGGAGATGGCAGTATAAGCTGGAATCAGCAATGGCTGAGAAGCAGTGTGCCAGTGTGAGTGAAAGCACTGGAGGAGAGTTCATGGTATCTCATACACAGCACTTTTCAGACATACCAAAGTCTGCATAAAATGCCTTAATCACATACCAAAAATCTGTTTTCAACTAAAGTACACACAATCCTTAGTCACAATCCAGAGAACTGAAAATACGCTAATAAAAATGAAATAAAATGAAATTAAATAAAAATTTGTGCTTAATTTACAATTTAATTGATGTATTTTTATTAAAAAAAAAAAGATATTGCAAAAGCATGCAACTACAGACTTCTGAACAGTGTGCCCAGGCTGAAGTTTCTGTTCCCCATTCTAAAGTGGGATATTACAGTATAACAGAAATAATCTTCAGTTTAAAGACAGTAATATTTAAAAACATGCCACCAGTACTAACGAGGACAAGTCAAATATGCCTTGAACACCACTTGTAAAAAAGCTTAAAATAGTTGTGTCCATTATTAATAAAATGTTGTCCATGGCTATGGGTACTCTTCCAGAAAACAGGGTGTTGTATAATGTGTCAGGGTAGTTGCAAGGGAAGGAGGAAAGCCTGCCTGAGAGTTGTTTTAAGATCTTTACTGACAAAAAATTCAACCAACCCACTGCCCTAATTGCAAGACAAGTAATAAAACCCAGGTTAGAACTGGCTAAGTTAAGAATCAGGTGTCAGTGTAGAGAGGGCAAAGGACGGTGTTGGTAAATAGCTAGTGCAACTCAGAGCAGAGTTTCAGTATTTTTGGGTAGTGTTCAAAATAATTTATAACCAGAAGGAAAACCCCAACCAAATTCCAAAGAGAAAATAAAAGTAGGAAAAATCCAAGCCTGTTTTCTTCTGCTGCTTTTTTGCCTAATTACTTTTTTTCCCTTAAAAATGAGATGGGAATTTCAGACTGTCAACACACTTAGGCATCAAGGTGAGGAAGTACTCCACCCCAAACACACATATTTGATAAAGCAAATTGTTTGGGGTTATTTTAAATCCATGGAAATATGCCCCAGGAGCACTTACGTATTTTTGTGAAGTGGACACACACATTCATTGAGGGATTTTATTAAGCTTCTTTGTAAAAAGTGGTGGAGCAAGACACGTCAGTATTTGTACAAGATGGTACGTGCTTAGGATTCATAAAGGAATCATGCGAGCTGCCTCTGGTTGGCCTCTGGTCAAAAGAGAGCTCTCCACAAGTCAGAATCTGGCATCTGCATCCACACATGTTCTGTACGTCACGGGAGGCTGTGGGAGAAACAGGGAGGCAGAGACAGATGGCGAAAAGCCCAGAGGGAACCAGCACTGGTTTCTCCCTCCCCTACTAAGGTCGAGCAAAAGGACAAAAGCTCTGCTCCCCACATCCACGCCTTGGACTGAAGCCAAACTTTTTTTTTTTTAAGAAGTTGCATTTGTGGGAGATGTAGAAGACATGGCCTTTTTTCACTGATTGGTACCTTGACTTTTTTTTTTTAAGGAAAAATATGTTCACTGTGATCTTCAATTTAGTGATTGTTGATATTATATTTAATGAAAAGACATTTTAAAGTGAGAAAAAGGTCTCAACTCCTCCCATTTGAAATCTGCAATTAGCAGAGTGTAGCTTATTTTTCCTCTAGCATTTGCAACACCGCATCTTTACCTGCTGTATACTGGTAGAAGCACAGAAATCCACTGGCAGTTACATTTTACCTAATCTCCAGAAATTCAGAGGAAGGAAATGGAGCAGTCACAGTGCTGGATCATGTTCAGGTAATTATTGCTACTTGAGGCTGGCAACAATTACAGAAGAACAGCTCTGCCTGTAGGCAGGAAGGGATTGAGCAAGCCATGGAAGCAGGTAGCACCTAAATGGCATGTCATTTACTCATATCACAGCTAGATTTGGCTCCCAAGCCAAATCTTGTTAAACCTTTGCAAAGTCAAGAACCAAAATGTCCTTTTGCCTTGTCTGATGCAATTATTTTCTGCTTTGCTTGCTTGTCTTGCCTCTCCACCCCCATCCAGTATACCATTGCTGAGAAAACCTCCCTGATAGAGCCTCTTTTTCTTACCCTCTCCACAGATGAAGGTCCCTATGAGCTTGTCTTTAAATTTAGGCTACAGAACAATTGTCTATCTTACATGTTGGCTTCACCATATCCTACTTTCTTCCCTCCTTTGCTCTTCAATTTTGCTTGATCTGTTCTTGCTGGGTCACAGCCTTCTTTATTCTGCACCCAGTAATCATTCTTCAGATCCAAATACCTTTCCCACAGCATCCTTTAATTCAATACATCCTGCCTCCCCTTTTAGTAGTGATGCAATCACTGTACCATGTAACATTTAAGAAAGCCCTGTTGATGACCCTGATGTAGTCTGTTAAGGAGAAAGAGAGTTCTGGAAAGGAAAACTCATGATGGCCATTTCTTAAGTCTTCTCAAGTCTCCTGGCTGCAAAAGTGACATTTCAGAGCAAGCTGTTGTCTTTAAAATATTTTTGTTCAGTTAGCAGGATCTGACAGACCCTTGTCTCAGCTTGTCTCAGGCCCTGTGTGGGCAGGTGATGGGTCTAGGAGAGAGAGAATGAAGCTTGCCACTAGTACAGAGCCCAGGGTTGCCCAACAACCTAAAACAAAGCTTAGTGTTAATTGTTGTTGCCAATGGCATATCTTGCATTGAAGTGGGATGCTTATATTTGTTACCTGAAATAATTTCAAGAAATTTCATGGAACAGCATATGACAGATTTTGGGTTGGAAGGGTCCTTAAACATAATCTAGTTCCAACCCACTGTCCCACCTTCTACTAGATCAGGATGCTCAAAGCCCTTTACAACTTGTCCTTGAACACTGCCAGGAAATGTGGTATCCACAACTTCTCTGGGCAACCTCTTCCAGTGCCTCACCACCCTCAGAGTACCACAATTTCTTCCTAATATCTAATCTAATCACTAATTTTATTGATTTCACAGTAGGCCTTTCTTCCCCTCTTAATAGTTTGTATCTCTTTTCTTCTACATTTTTCAAATAAAGTGTGTGCTCTTTGGCCAAACTAAGGCCTAGGTGAATTCTGTATTACATCTATGCTTTTATATAAAAAATTTGTAGTTCAGCCTCCTTCCAATTGTGAAGAATACAGAAGGGTGAGGCGATGAAGTCACCTGGTTGAGAAGATTTTCTTCCTTCTCACACCTGCTACTGTTGGTAAGCACAATATAAAGTGACTTTCTCTGTTACAAATTACTGCTGGCTGGTAGCCTACTTATTATCTCCTATCATGCAGCTCTGAATCTACTACACAGCTGAGTGTGATTGGACTGCCTTAGCTGAGACTGTCACAGATGCAGGAGTGAGGTGGGTGCCTGCAGCCCAGGAAACACTGGCGTTTCTCACATACCCACCCACTAGTTGAGAACAAGGTGTGTTCGTACCCCAAGCACCAGTGGATACCTGCAGTCCCATTGTTCAGTACATATCCCTGGCCCCATGTACTACCTGTTACTGAAATCTGCTATAGATAAAGTATTACTCATTCCCTGATGGTTTCTTTCATGACGCTTGTCCTGTGATCTCCAGCACGGGACTGCCACATGATTGTAGCAAACCCATCAGCTGCATTGAAAACCCACTGTTATAGGTAACCTTGGAACATCTTTTACTGGGTACGTTACTTTGTTGGTAACTTGCATGATTCCTAGAACAATAATCCTTGATTGTGAGATTGCCCAGATTGCATCTGCTACTGCCCTGTTTTTCAATGTTGTCATCACCTGTGTTTTGACACCAGGCACTGGGTTACCACTCTCTGTCAACAGCTACAACCTGGGTAGCAACTTTACTATGTCCAAAAGGACCTTACCAGGAGGGTGAAGTATCAGGTAGCTGGATTTATTCCTTGGGAAATTATATACTGGCACACTCCCCACTTCTTCATTTACATTCAGGTGGAGTAAACTCTGGCCACATCAACTGCTGGTAGGACTGCAAGGCACACTGTTTCCAGCTGAAGGAGCTAAGGAGAGGTAGACAAGTTCTTAAAGGGAAGATGATGTCTCACTAAGTTTAATAATGAACTGGAAAAAGACACATACTAATTACTGATTAACAAATTCTGTTGCACCCAGAGAATCAGCCATGCAGAAACATTTTCCTTGCAGCAAAGCCTTGGAACAGGAGCAGCACTTCAGTTCTTCGTGACTATACAGCATTTATTTTCTTAGCAGCATCTCTCAGGTCTAGCCTTTTGCAATTGAGCTGGCTCCTGGCACCAAGGACAGCTAAAGAGCCTTTCATACTCAGTACACGCCTACAGGAACTTTAACCAGGCTCTTGAATGACTCACACTTTTCTGATACTCTAGAAGTAATTCTGGCTAGCTTGGTGGAGGAGATCTGTCCCTACACACATTGAGACATATGGAAAGTGCTTGCATGGATGTTACACCAGCTACTATCCAGTTTTCACCAGGTAAGATGCACCTCAGAGCTTGTCAGCCAACTGATCATTGATTCCTTTTCCCTTCCATAGAAAAAAGGTAGGAAAGCAGCATATTAAGGGCTTCCTAGCACAAAACAGGGTGGTGCATTTAAACTCCTCAGTTTTAACTGACATCAGTACCTACTGAAAAACAAGTTGCCTGTTGTTGGCACAATATCCTAGACAACAAGGATTCATTTCACTGCTCTGGAAAAGTTCACAGCAGCCCATCTTTTCATGCCAAGATGCTCTCAGTTCAGAATCCATGTGGTGGCTGGTCCACATTATTAGGATACAGATGGTCTTGTTTTTTGTACACTCCCAGTACCTGCTTTGTCAGTACAGAAGGATAACATCAGGCACACATACTTAGCAGCGGCTGGTTGGTTGGTTTTATCTCCTTAGTTTAGCATGGGTTTTAAAATTCCTAATAGCTGATGAAAATAATACTAGAGAACATTATTACAATCAAGATCAGATTCTAGCAAAAGGAAATCCAAGTACCAGCTTAACGTCATGATGGCCTGCAGTGTCATCACAGCTGAAATGAACAATACACAAAGAAAAACAAGCGTCTCAAAATGAGCAGAAACCAAAAAGTAGGATGTAAGGAAATTACTTAGAGTATTGGATTTCACATAGAAATTGGAGTTGCAGTATTCAATCTTTAACTGAACAGCTACAGTCTGGACACACTCTTCAAATACATAAAATATGTTGCAATGGGAATGGGAAAAAGCCTTTCTTTAGGCCCACAGCTAAGATAAAAAAGGTCAAGATCTGTCAGATGGTAGATTTATCTTTTCCTGCTATCTACCTTGATACTAGTAATACCAAAACCTACAAGAACTTGGAGAGGAAGGATAATCCTTAGATATTTATTTCAGAGCAGATAAGTCTGTCCTGCCACATACAGATGAGATGCAGCTGATGGTCACACTCTGGGAAAAAATCCCAAGATAAGCTTTCACATTCCATTCAAGGATTTCTAACACCACTGTTTTTCAGAAACCTTGCAACTGAATATTCAGCTTTGGAATCTGTAATCAAAAGTGCTTTTTGTCTAATCGTTTTTGCTACCTATTGTCCCTGTTGTTACAGTGAAGTTAAAGGCTTGCAAAACTTACCAGTTTTACAGCATCTAAAAGCTGGTTTGACAACCACATGTCACGTAAAAGGAAAGAATAAAGCAGATTTGTCTTCCTGCTACTTAGTTTAAAACTGCTAATGGCTTCTTAAAGCTGAGATTTCTACTCCAGTGTAGATATTAATGTTAAGTGTCACAGCAAAGGTGAAAGTGTATATATTTTTAAAATCTGTTCCTATTTTGAATATTGCTTTATTTAGTGATTACCTTGCTTCTTTTCCAAGTCTGTTTCCCTTATTTCCAAATTATGTGGAAGTTATTACTGCATGGTTAGACCCAGGTCACCATGTCAGGTCCAAATAGCAGGTTATTAACAGAAGGGCCACCAGGGGATTTGGGGCAGCAGCCTTAGTTGTGCCTGGCTTAAGACAGACTGTGCCAGGACAGGGAGAACAGCTCAATCAACACTTGCAGCATGCGTGGGCCCACCAGACAGGTGGGCAGCAGAGGCTGCAGCTCACAGGCACTGTACAGTGCAGACTTTGGCTGTGAGTGCTGTGCCAGCCTCCATCAAACCCGTGCTCCTGGAGCACAACTTCAACTGAACTGAGCCTTTCCTCAGAGCTGCAGCATCAGGCTCTCTGTCACAGGCTGAGCAGGGACTGTGGTTGAATGGAAACACACGGCACCTTTTTTCCTTAATGAAAATCATAACTGATCACAGTCTTGTATCTTTTATCATCTTACTGACACATCTTGTGTTACAACTGGATGTGCTGCCTCACCTGGGAAAAGGCAGCACGACAGCATTCCATGACAGCACTCCAAATCCCAGGGCTAATCTGTGGGCCCCTTGCTGCACAGTTCCATCTTCTGGCACCTTCGCAGCACAGCACCAACTTGAACATTTTTTCCTTTGGGCATCTAACTTTTAGTACCCAGCCTCTGCAACAGATGCAACACCACCACTCACCACCCACGAAAGCCAGCACACCGGGCAGGGAGGGGGCTCGAGCAGGCACAAAGAAACACTTTCCATCCACAGCAGTCCAAGAATGAAAGGTAAGTATTTTTCCTGCACTCAAGAGCTTGTAGCTGTAATTTTCAATTAGGTCCATAAACACTTCATCTGCAAAAGAGGAGATAGCCTCATTTTCTTTTAGCCAGTTATAAGAACATTTGTTCCAGGGAAGCCGAGTCCCTTCTTTACCTCAGGGGAGTAAAACTCAGTTCTGTGTTTGAAGAAAGTACCTTAGGTTCCAGATCCACCACAGGCACACTACTGCACTGTAACTGACGAGGCCTGTGGGGGCACTTTTACTTCCTAAGAAAGAGATAGCATGTTTTTCTGAACCCCTCTTGACAATGCTGCTTGTCTTGTATTCACAGTGGTATGGCAAAGCTGCAGCTCAGCCTTCTGTATTATTATTTTTAAGTAAATTCTGAAATAATCTTGAAGGGTAACTCAAACTGAGTGGCATACTGGGAAGCTACTTATTAAAGGAAGTACTCTCATTTCTTTCACTGATGCCTAAAACAGCTGTACTCAGTGTACACTTGAAATTGAAAATTATTAAGCACATTTAAAGGCAAAACTGAAATTACTACAAATCATTATGGGCATACGGTGGTATCCTCCCAAACCATCCAACCAACTACAATACATCTAATTTAGTAGGTATATTTACAACCCATAAGCTGGAAGTTGTTTCTGATCTGATGTTATTTCAAACTGCAGCCAGTCAAAGAAGTCCCTACATGCTCCTCTTGACTGAAGAGGAACAAACCTGACAGATTTGCCCTTGCACAGCTTTACTGATCTGCAAAGAAAAGATGCACAGCAAGGTCTAAATGTATCCTTTAAGACAATGATTATCACTCTGACCCTTTTTTCTGATGAGCACATGGCTGACATCATGCTGGGCAGTACCTGTTACAGGTAAGCAAGTCACAGTAGCAGAGGAAAATATTGCTAATAAGAGAACCTACCAAGTATTAAACATTCATTTTCACAGAAGGAATAAAGTGCATATTCACAGTTCCTTTCTTTTAGCTGTAAAAGAAAAAGCTGACCTTTTTTGGTTAAAATCTGATGCAAATTTTCCCCTTAAAAAAAAATTCAGAATTGACACTGTCACACAAAAATTGACACTTCAAGGTTATGAACAAACTAAGTTTAATCTAAACCTAGTTTACAATTGCATCAGATGAAGAACAGTTTCAGTCTTTCCGGTCAACAAATGCAGCAGAAGCTATGTCTGTGCCAGCAAGTAATTCAATACAATAGGAGTGAATCCACAGAATCAAACAGTTGATGAAACTTCTATACCTACAGTATTTACAGTCTGGAAATATGATGGCCCAGTTTTGTCTGAAGCTCCAAACATGCTCAACACATAGCTAGGTGGTTTCAAGCTGCCTGAAAGAAACCACTGCTATGGACTCAGGTCACCATTCAGAGCTGGAGGGCACCTGGTACACACCCAGCACCCAGGTCCCAGTTCTGAGTTCTCCCAAAGGAAGTGAACTCAAGAGCACCAAAACGGCTTTGACAGCCAAACCAGTCTGTGGGAGGTAGGGATGGGAGAGGGATTTCCAAACTGCACAAACTACATTGCTGCCACAGATGTGGCTGGAGACGTCCCCTAAAGAGAACATATCTCTTAGGATGTTCAGCCTCACACAATGCTTTTAGCCCTGGCTGAATCACCATTTCCTAATGAATGGAGTTGCAATGTTCCCAGGGGAACCAGATGGCAGAACTGTTATCAGCATGTAGTAGCAGTAAGCAGCAGTAGCGATGTAATCAAAATTACAATGATTTTAAAGTTTCATTCTACCCACAGTATGAATTTTAAGACAGACATACAAAAACAGGCTGCTCAGGAGAGCCTGAAAGCAGAAATGCCACTCCTGTTGCAGATGTTCACAAAGAACAGCTGCTTACTGGCAGAAGTTAAAAATTCCTTCATATAAAAGGGCACTAAGATACATAAGATGTAATACACTTCAAAACCACAAGCATTTTACAAGTCCATTTTACAAGCCATAATGTCTATTACATCAAGATTCAACCATACAAAGCTTGTCTTTATATTTAAAAATAGAATATAAACAAATAGTAGTTCACATTTAGACAATTGCCACAGCAAAATTTCTCAAAGTGCTTTACCTACAGAAAATACCCTAAAGCCTACCAAGCAAGCTCTAAAATTCTCCAATTTAGAAGTGGTAGGGATAGAAACAAACAAAAAAAAAAGTGCAAGTGACTTCCAAAGCTTTGCTAGATATCAAGAACTCCAAATGTACCATGTACCTCAGCTGATAGTCAAGTCAGCTTCATCTGGGGAGTCATTACCCCTAAATATGATACAGCACACTATTTTGAAAAAGTAACAGAATAGTTGATTTACTTACAAATGGCTTTATTGAAGCTATAACTTAATAAAATTGATATTCAAGGTGTAAAGTTGTCTCACAGACTAAAAATTAACACAACAAGAAAAAACATAAGTAATACAGATTTACTTATGTCATCCAACTGATAGAATTGGACCTGAAGGAAGTAATTCTTTCAAGATAAGGAATTAAGACTATCACAGGACTGAACAAATAGAGAGGGAAATACAGTAATAGAGTACTTCACAGTAAAATACCTCTTTATTAGGAATATATTTAAAACTAGCTCTTTATTTCAGGTAAGAAAAATAGCATTCTGACTTTTAGTCAGTGCTGATTCTGGTCATTTGCAACATTCTAAACAGCTAGAAAAGTTATTTGCACTGTTGTTGCCCATTAACAACTCCCCTAACTGTCCATTCACTGCCTTTTTTTTACCTTGTTCTTAAATATGTTGGAAGAAATTCTTCAATACTGTTTGTATTTAGATGTTGGTTAAGACTGACAGACTGACTTGACAGTGACTCAGCATCTGTTATTAGCTCACATGCAGCTTTTATGAGCTAACTTGAAAAGAACAACATGGTTCAGGAGCTGAACTACACAGACAATTGAGAGGGCAGCTATCCAGGAAGACTGTGGTAGAACAAATCCCACTCTTCTACTGTACAGTTTCGTACTGTAAAGTAGCAGCAGTTTCAAGAACTTCTATACCTCTGTATAAGAGAGCACTGAAGAACAGAATATTGGGGTATTGCTATTAAAATTCAAACGACTACTTCATATGTACATTTTTATACTCAGTACAAGTCTAAACTCTTGCTATGCTGTAACTTGAAAGTTTAAGGTAATTAGATCATGCTGTAAATGAAAACATTTGTGTAAGCTTTACTGGTTTAGGAGTGTGTATAAACACCTGCCTTCTAAAAAATAAAAAAGCTGTTTAATTTTCCATTATGAGCATGTAAGTAGGCAGCATATTGTAAAACAAGTTTTTATCCAATTAAAAATTCAATCTGTGCATTTCATGGAAGTGTTACACAGCATTTGTAATGAAGTCTGTGTTTTTAGATACCTGACATCCATTTTCAAAATGAGATATACCAGACAGGGAAAGAATTCTCCACACAAATGTATTAATTTTTGGTCTTGGAATTTCTTCTATCCTCTGTAGCCAATATGAAGGTAACATACACCTGTTTTAAGCAGACTTCCATATGCAGATGTTTTTTAAATGCAGATGAAAACGATAATGGTATTACAATCCCTAAATACACAAGTTTGTTGTTGTTTCAAACAGAATTTTAAAAACATTTAGAAACACCAAAAATAGGCTATATCAGGAAGCAATATGATACTCAAATAAATAGAAAATTTGCGTTTTAATGTCACATTGAATTTTAGTACATTTCAATCCAAGAAAAAATAAACAGACATAGTAATGAGTACAGGATTATATATATTACAATATGCCTTGTTATAATACATTTGTAACTTTACGATAAAAAAACCTGGAGGGCAGATGGAGTTTGAGCTCATAATTGTCAGAACAAAGCATTAAATGCATTTTTGGAGTAAGTACTTTTATTTAATTTCAAAACCTTAAAACAGCATTAGACCTTGGCCTTTTCTTTAAAAAAAATAATTAGCTACCATGGGGCTAGCAAGTATGCCTTCTAGGTTTAAATGATACAGAAAATGCTTTTCCCAATTTTACATACAATGAAAGGACACATGATTTCAAAAACAGCACCTATGGCTAACTCCATGTTGACCTTGACCTAGAAATGCATATTACTGATCTCCACAAGGAATCCAGCAAATTTTCCAAGTTGTCCATTTCACATGAAAGCAAGAGGAAGGGTTATCATATGCAAAAATATTTTTTCCAACTGTTTTTAATGTGTAATTGAAAACTAAAGGCATGGTCTCTTCATTATAAAAAAATAAAGGTACAAAGGAAACTCTAAAGGAGGATATTCAGCTATAGTGACGTTGCAACCCTCTGAAAGGAAGGAAAAAGAAGAGAAGTCAATTAGCTAAGCTTTGTGCTCTAACCAAACTACTTACAGTGATTTTCAATGGCAAAAGCCCATGCTGACTGGGTGATTTGACAGTTCCAAATATTTTTTGTAATAATTTTTATTTGTATACAAGGACACTAAAATGATCCAGTCATGCAATGTTCGCTTTAAGCATTCTGCATCTCTTTTCCAATCTTATAGCTAAGGATCTTGTTCCAGTCAATCTTGGTGCGGGTAACTGGCAACTGTCGACGTAAGGCCTTGAAAGTAGTGTCCGACATAGTCTGATAGTTCTCACTGATAGCAGTCTGTCAAACACAAAGTCAAACAAAACAAAGACACGTGAAGACCACAACCAGGATGCCACATAAGCATTCAATGACTCAGTGGCCTGATACTTACTAAACAGGCTTAATAAAAACATGTTGAATTGAAGTAATATTTAATGAAGGAAAGCTGCTAGATACAGACTGAGACTATGCGAAGAAAATTAGTAAGACATGTAATAAACTCGGCCATAGCCAAGATGTTTCAGCAAACCCCAGTGTGGTTAATCAGCAGCATGAATAAAATGCTGATCAGAGTTAGTTCACACATCATTAATTCCTGACAGAAAAGTCTGCCACTGTTTTTCCTGTGGTGATGCTAATGTCAGTCCACAACATCATATGAACTTGAATATAATGCATACTATAGACACTTCAAACATTTTTACTGAACGGTATTTCTTTCAAACTGACAACACAGTGTCTGAAATTTACCTTATGTTCAAGGCCTGAATGAATATATATCCATTTCTGCAGAGGGTATCTAGAACAGTTACACTTTTCTAACTTTGAAATGACTAACTCAAAGAGGTAATGCCTACAGTCATATTTAGCAAAGCTATCTAACAGAGTAGCCTCTGAACAGAATCTGTACAAAAATTCCACTTAGAGAATGCACTAATGCTTTATGACATCAGAATTGCTGGTACTTAATCATGCAAGGAACTTTTCCGCTCTCGAAAATTACTTCTGTTGTAATGTTAAGCAGGTGAGCACAATCACCAGAAGGCAAGACAGAGTTAGCACATAATCTATTTATATGGAACTGCATTATCTTGCTGGTTATAGAATACTAGCTTTGGTTAAGTATATGATAATGCTATAAATATGAGTAAGAATACAGTATTTGTTTCAACATACCTGATATTCATTTTCTGCAGCCTCCACAATTTTTATAAATTCCTTCGCTGTCTGGGCTTCATTCTAGGAAAAAAGCACTTGAATTAGATCTGATGTACAGCATATTCAAGGACCAGTTGGATTATGTTTTTCCTACAGTTATGAGTGATGTCAGGTAGACTTGATGAGAACACTTGACTTTTCAGTGGCTAAACCAAAACTGAACATTCATCCAAAAAGCATATCCCATATGATGATGATGACGATGATGATGTTAGAAGAATAAAATCAAACTCTAACAAGCATAAAGAATGCTGTGAAGCTTATTAACATATTTTGATTAAAAATTCTATGGTATGATAAAAAGACATACAGAACAGATCAGCATTTGGAAAAATTACAGAAAACTTCAAGGACATCAGCTAATCCAGAAGTTATAGTAGAATATAACCAAGAAACTACAACAGATTTGTTTACCACTAGACATTCCGAATCTGGAGACTAAGCTGAGGAAAACACGACTATATATATCTGGTATTCCAAAATCATCCCCAAATACATCTTGCAAAACTGATGGTGCAAATTTCATCATGACTGATGAGGTCAGAAAAGAAACTGTTTAAGGATGCAAGTGTGTGTTTTTAAAAAAAAAAAAAAATACGCCCCATTAGTCAATCTGGAGGTAAATTTGCTGAAGTGCTTAAGTCTCCAGCAGGAAGTGAGAGTTCATGAATTTCCAAACTTCCAATTAGCATTGGAGACATTCCTAAGAGTGCTTTTGTAGAACCTGTTGAAAGTTAGGAGTGTTCTTGTCCCATGTAATCCCTCATTCCTGCAAAGGCAAAGACTTGGAGAAAACTCTTGACAGCTTCAACCATAACTGGTTCGAAGTTTCAGTGAAACTGTACCTAACAGCTGTGAACGTGCTCTTGGACACTGCAGGAGACATGAAGGAGGAGGCAGAGAGAAAGCAGATGAACAAATGAAAAGGTTTTGACTTTTCAGTGAACTGAGGAAATGCTTTCAAAGGCTCTGCTAATGAAAGGAAAAATTCAGAGGTATTTGTCTCAGAGGAAAACAAGGGATAAGAAAATAACCTTCAGCAAAATTATTCACAGCTCTAGCAGCAAGAGAACTCTTCAGTCATTTATTTCTGTCGTGCCTTTTAATGGTTTTAAAATGGGTTCTCTGACAAACAACAAAAAAGAGGAGTCCTTCAGGCTCCTTTTAATCTACCTACCATTTTTTCTGTGTGAAATAAGAACTTGTACAGCCTCTATCCTCTATGAAGCTCACAGCCAAGGTTAAAAATTGGTAACCAGCAGCATACTTGCTTTTGTTTTAGCTAAGTTATGTAAAAGATGTTTTACTACTCATCGGTCTGCTGCTGCTTTACTGAATTGCAAAACAGGATTAAGTTTCTTCCCAACAGTAAGTGAAGCAAAACCTATTGACAGGAGAACTGCATCCACATAACCTTCCCTGAAGCAACTCTTATTTGAATGAAACACTAAATAGATCCTTTTGCTCTGGGGAGTCAGAAGTAATTTTATATCTACAGCTCCAGAAGTGTTATCAGTTGGCACCACATTCCCCCATTTTTTATGGTGCTATTGCAACTAAAAAAGCCAACAAGCCTTGCTTTATATTAACAAACAATGTTCTTTATTGATGAATTGAGCTATTGAGCCAAATTGGCCGCTGCTAGTTGTTATCATTAAAATACTTCTACTGTTCACTTTTACAATTTCTCTTTTCCAGCTTAACCTCACTGTCTTAAATTTTATTAAATAACACTCCGACAGAAAATCTTGCTGTTTATAAACACCATTATAGACATTATTTCAGGAGTAGTAGCTGTTCATGGTGGAACATTATTAATCCTTAAAAGATACATTTGGTACTATTTCCAAACAATTTTTATTTCTATTGTTTGCTCCTCATTACTATAATAATCCATTTGACAAGTTGAAAAAAATTATGCTTTAAATAAGAAGTGTGTTATGATTCTCCAGCTGAACCATCTCTGAAAGGGCTTTTTGTACAGAACAAGACACTGACAGCACCAGTTACAGAGGGAGAAAATGAAGGGAGACTACCCACTTCTGCTCCTCAATTGGTACAATTTGTTTACTGTTTTAGTGTACTGGTTTTCTTCCAGTGAGCAAAGGATGCAATGTCCTAGAGATTGCACTACTAAAGTCAGTTGTTTTAACTCAAACCTCCTTCATATTCAAAAATTAATTCTATAGGTCATTCTGCACACTGAAGTTTAAATACAACCGAAGTGCAGTAAGACTGACAACAAGCTAATTAAAGCTTTAAAATCAAAGTTAATGTAGCTTATATAAGCCACATGCAAGCATACATTAATTTTTTTTAACTTTTTTTTTTAAATGCTAGTTACATGTTAGGTAGAAGTAGTAAATATTACATATAAAATATCTATAGATTTGAACATTAATTCCCATACATGTAGAAGAATAAACTTCTCAAAACTTCTGAGCTTTTTTTAGGCTTGCTTTTATTTTTAAATTAAGAAGTCACTTCAATATACCCACTAAGGTCTTTAAAGGTCACTTACAGACACTGTTAGAGAATCCTGTATGTCTTTATGGCTCACCAGCTGAACATTACCGTCTTCATAATAGTGAACCTACAGAAAATTAAACAAAGCACCTCGTATTAAGTTTTACAAATCAACAACATGCAGAAAAATCAAAGTGTTGTGTTATTTATCACAGTAAGAAACCTATATAAATCAGTCAAAACCACATGCAGAATGTTACAGAACAAAAGCAAATAGGAAAGCCAAAAAAATGTAGAATTTACGATTTTTGAGGGGGAATACTGAAGAGGCTAGTCTGGAAACAATTTGAGTTGATGTCCCCTAAGTAGTATTTCAAGCAAAGAAGTTTAGGTTTTGGTTAACATCATGAAGATGAAAATACCTTATTTATGTGACCTTAGTAGAAACTCTTCAAATGAATAGACTAGACCATTCTAAATGGTGAAGATATATTTAAAATTAGAATAGTTTTGGGAAGGTTTCAGGATACTGTGAAGTTTTTCTGCTTCCCCAAATTGTCCCTGTTTTCTAGGGACAATGCAAGACTGAGCTTCCCTTTCTAGCTCTGTCTGGGTTTGATATTTTCATCTATTAGATATGTCTCATAACAAAAGCTGGTATTTATCTAGACAAAGCAGTTCCCAAGATTAGACAGCAAAGCAGAATGAAATTGTTTATTCTTGAAATGCTGTATCTACAGAACAGCTTCCTTGATTATTTTGCAGGAGAACATTACAACTCTACCCAAGCTAACTTTAGTACTTTTAAATACAGTTGGGACAGATATGAAAAGGTTTAGTTCCTAATAAAACTGTTGGAAAACTTAAAAATCAGGAAGCATATATAAAACTACATGTGATCATTAACAGTAACTCATATAGAAGCTATGCAGGTCATTGACATTTAAATAAGCATCTCAAGATTTTTTTACAAGTTTGATAAAGTCAAGATAGTCAACATAGCTGATGAGAAAATGAAACATTTGTGTCTCACCCTATTAGACAACATAACATAATTTTGAGATTAATGCAGAACAGTATAGTTTCCTATGCATTATGATCATATGTGCAAAAGACCCTTAACTTTGTAAATACCAGAAAAAACATGACACACAGTAAGACAGCTGTAATACCACATGAAGGAAAGGCTTCCTATATGAGTAAAACATTATTTCCTATGATTCATCTTAAATTATTATTTTGCTTATTGTCAAATATTTGTTTTGGAACAAAAGGTATCAACCTAACCACAAAAGAAGTTTCTTTTCAAATCAAATATTGCTGGCTAAAACCTCTGCCAGTCTTTTTCAATTCATTTTCTAAAAGATGAGAAGTGCTTACTCAGTGCACAATTCTAAGAACTCTCAATGAAGCAGCAGAACCCAAAGAAATGTAAGTGTTCCCCCTTGTCCATCACAATTCACTGCAGAGAGCCCAAACCTCCCCTGTGCTCTGAGGCCAACACCAGCACAAACACCGTATCTGTGTGAGTGAGTCACATTCTTGGCACTCAGACCTAAAAGCTTAACAGAGATGGAGAGACAAATCTAATTCTGGGATGTGTTATATCTTAAACAAAATATGAGAAGTAACTGTTCTGTACTATACCTCACTGCTGACATCCTTCTAGAATGCTAGGTCTGGGTTCAGAAGACTACAAGAAGGAGGATGTTTATGAACAGAACCTCTTGGAAAGGTTAACTAAGGAGGGATGAGAATAACAAATTATCTAAGAGATAAAATTAGTAACCAGTACACTTATCATTGTTTTCCATGCACAGTTGGAGCATGTTAAATGCCACAGGCACTTAGTTTTAGTAAAAGGCTCTGCTGTTGCTTTTCCCCTTACATATAATTAAAGAAAATTAAACAGAAGAGATTGTGACAATTGAGAATCTCCTACATCAGAATTAACAGAATTTAAGAAAAAAGGAAGGAATTGTGCAAATTATCTCAAAAATACTGAAGATGCCTGAAGACAGCAGGTGAGGCTGCAATTTCCCCCAACTTATTAATAAAAGGTCTTATCAGAAACAGAGCAATAGTGTATTGCTGTCCAAGATTTTGCAAACAACACTGAAATTTCAGCACTCTAAAATTATAATAATGCTGTAAACACTTCATTTTCTAGAAAAAAAATTTGCTCCTTAGAAAAAAAAATTAAAGCTCTTTTTTTGTTTGTTTGTTTTGTGAAGTGAAGAGGGAGCACTCCCACATACATTGAAGAAATTGTACACAATTTCTAAAGATTTCAAACTGAGTTCAAAATTCCTTGGTGAAACAAGTAGTTTCTACACAAGCAATATGTAGAACTTTTCATCAATCTCCAGAATACAGACTTTAATAAATATAAATAATGACTTGATTAATTATGTGAAATAATACTAAAAGACAAAATCATCTGGTGCTTAAATGGGAAAGCTAATTAGAACCTGAATGAATTCCTCATTCCGACTATTTTTTTGGCTGCTGTCCTAACCTTTCCAAGAATTAGGTGGACACCTGCTTCCTTTTTCTGGAAAACCTCTTAAGACATTTAACCCAAAGTGCATGCTGAGGAGAAAACGCCTGAGTGACAGTCTTGAGAAGCCTAGAAGTTACTTAAGGTGCTGCTTACCATGACTGTTGTGATCTGACAATATAATAATGGCTATTCACATTTTGACTATCATTCCAAATGTTGGCACCAGCATGGGACAGCAGATTCAGGGTCCCTTTGCTTGGGTGAATCTGAACACAGCTACCACATCCTAAAATAACATCCTAGCCTCAGGCTAGAAAAACATTCCTTTGCATCTTCTGTCTGCAGTCATCGCTGAGCAGTAAGGACAAGCAAAACTCATGGGGGCACAAAAACAGCAAGAAAAAGAAACTTGATTCTGACTACACAGAAAGTCAGAATGCGCTAAGTTTCCAGTCCCTGATCCCAGAACTGTTTCAATGAACTGCTGCAATGTATGTGTACACATTCCAGGGATCCAATCCAGAAGTTGAGCCTCTCTGCCTACCACATGACAGTCAGACTTCCTTTGGTCTCAAGACTTCTGCCTGCTTGGAATTCCTCCTTTCTGAATGCCCTAAAGCCAACAAGAAAGCCAAATTCTGAATTAAGAAGACACAGATTCAAAAATTGCTGATGGTGGAATTGGTGAAACCAAAGGCTTCCACCTTTCTGAACAATACGGTAACATTAAAAAAAAACCACTGTCAGTTAAAATGTAAAAAAAAAAATTACTTCAGAATGGGCCTACCCTCAGGAACGGCTTGTCTCACTGTGAATTCAACAGGAAATCAAAGAGGTATATGCCAGGCTGAGGTGAATACACCTTCTTAAGTCCTCTGAATCATTACATTAAACACATATTTTATGTTTTTAAGGATTTGATAAATATACAGATTAAGTCACTGACACTTAAGTGAATGAGCATTGCTGCCTTGCTTATTGGTCCCCATTTTCCCTTAACATATTTGATACACTGGCCTAAATCTCCCTTGATAATGACTGGAGACTTTATGGCTCAGGCCACAGTTTGAGATAAGCATACCTGAATTTTCAAGATGCCAGCCACTTGAGTGGTTGAAGGGGTGATTGTAAACTTCCATTCTGACCTCCAACGGCCATTCCTTAAAAAAACCAGTAAAACAGAAATTGGATGTCACCCCACTGGTTATGAAAAGAAATCCCAACATACAACTGATAGTCAAAGGAAACCAGAGAATGAAATTTGCAGTGCAACTACACGTGGAGAAAATCTTCCCCTAAAGATTCAGCATCATAATCAGTCAAGAACAGAACAGAACAGTTTCCCAAAATATTTAACCTCAGTTTTCGATGTGGACCAAGGAGATTTATTATTAAGGACTTTTTAACAGGAGGACTTAACTTCTGAAAATACCTAAAGCCTCCAATGTTCCTTCTCTCTGGTAGTATTAGTTAGGCACACACAGTCAATATTTTGTTTCTAGGACCTGGATGACTTGCTAGGTCAGCCAGTCACACTTCACCTCAGGCTATCAAAACCTTGAATGGAAGGAACATTAAAGTAGCAAGACTTTCTGCTGTGTTTAACTATAACTAGGCCTTTCAGCTCTTCTAGCATTTCCCTCCCAGGACAACTATTTCCTTCCAGTTTCCTTCCACAGATTCAGAATCCTTGCCAAAATGCCTAAAGGGTGTTTCAAACACCTGGAAAACAGTTATGGGGAGAGCATGGTGTAGTTTCACCTGCTTTCTTTCCTGTAAACTAGACATTTTCTTATTTAGCTATGAAGTTAGTGGATTAGAAGGTTAGTACTACAGAGCTGAATTAAGAGTGCACTGCAGCAATCCATGATTTGTCTTGTGATTGCACTTAAAGAAGGAAAGAAAGTTGACATGATGTGTTCCAATCCTGCTAATGTTAGGTGTAGATTAAAATATTAAAATTAAGAGCTACTAATGAATCTATATAATGACACAGTAACAATGGTAACTCAACTATAAAGCCATTGGTTATTATTTCAGACAATATCCAAATTATCACTGAAAATATAGACTAAGACAATTTAGAAGCTTGTTGGCATTCCTAAGAAAATGGAAAGGGTTGTCCAACTTAGTGACACTAATACTACTAGTAGCCTTATGGACTGACCCACTGATTATGAGAAAGCTTATGTGCTGGATTATACCTTAGGTATAACAATTCTAGTTTTTGAATGCCAGCTAGCTAACAGATTTGTTTGCTTCTCAGCCACTCTGTGGTCCCTTGAAGTTAAGATGACCACGGTGTTTCCACTCTGGGATATCTTTTTAGTCCTTAAGTTGATTAAAAAAAAAAAAAAAAAAATCAAGTTCAGAAGGATTTTTCTGTAGGAAATGCTCTCAGGTAAAAACAACACCATGTCTTTATTTAGCTCGCCTGACTTCGAATGTTTTGTAAGAGATTAACTTTCCTCTTCTTTCTATAATAAGGCATCTATCCTACTACGTTAATAGTATTTCAAATAATCACAAAGTATTTTTCTTTGGTATATATTGGTTTTCTATCACCCAAAAAACTTACTCTCATAGTAGGCTGACAAACCTCCAAATGCCTAAAAAGCTAGAACACCTTGAGAATAAGTATTGGCTGTGGCTTGGGCTGGATATCCAGCCATACAGCTGGATAACTGAGGAATCTGGTTAACTTGGAATCCATTCCTCCATCTCTAAATCTCCCAAACCAATATATATTTATTACAAATTGCTAAGAACAAGAATTAGAGTCTGATTATCCCTGAAGAACTCTTAAAAACATGGCCAATATTTACCCCTAGATGCCCCTAAATCATAACTTTAATA
Organism: Promerops cafer; assembly: GCA_013398275.1. Classification (NCBI taxonomy): domain Eukaryota; kingdom Metazoa; phylum Chordata; class Aves; order Passeriformes; family Nectariniidae; genus Promerops; species Promerops cafer. The sequence goes on along the minus strand of VZSE01008501.1, from coordinate 2,331,128 downwards.
AAGAAAATTTTCAAGGAAAATTTTCTCCATCTATAAGGTTGCTGCATATCTCTTTCTCTTCTTAAAAGACTACAAAATTAATTATTTGGAATATCAAAATTCATTCATACTTCCAAACTAAAAAGAAAACCAGTATTATTTCAAGTTACTTCTAATACTGATGTAAAACATGCAGATTTAACTTGTCAAGTTTAAGTCAATAGGAAAAAATATTTATTAGCTATGCAAATTCAATAAAAATCAGTGTACTGGGCAAATAATTTAACTGATACATACACATGCTGAAATTACTATGGATATGTAATATCCATCTTCAGAATCAAAACCCAAAGATTTCTGTACTTCTATTCATTACCTGTGGGATTACTAATATAAATTGCAAGCAGATGCAAAATAGCAAGCCAAATAATGAAATACCTTTCTTCTGACAACTGCATATATAACCTATCTTTACGATATAACCTCCTTAACCTATTCCTGATACTCTGATATTTTATGTCAACTCTGGCCAGTTTCCTGTATGAAGCTATCCAAAGTTCACTCCAGACTGTGGAAAACATCATTCAACCAAGTCCAGAAAAAAAAAAAAAGAAAAAAAAAAAAAGCAAGCTGCAGTTTGTAAGAGTTTATTTCATCCAAAATCACCTTTATCTGTCTAACCCCAAAACTGATCACTTAAGTCCCACCATAAAGTGACTTTTGGTCACCTTCTTTCTCTGAGAAATTCAAACTAGAAGGAGCTGCTTTTATTCTGTCAGTCACAAAGGAAGCAAAACAAGCCAAAGCAACTGTATTAGGGAAGACAGCCATGAGTATTGGTGTCAGTGTGATAAACAGGAAAATTAATCACATATGTCATATGTGTGATATGGAATTTTGCAAAGTTCTGCAAAGGAGATGCAGGTACACAGTCTGCCATTTTACTTACCACAAAGGAAGAGATTTCTACAGTTTCGGCAGAAAAACTTGGGAGCGGGGTGGAGGGAGAAGAAGGGTCTCATACAAGATATGCATCCACCTTCTCTGAACTAAGGATTATCAGTGTAATGGCACTTATTCAGTTTGCTGCATTTTACTGTCTGTGGATCCATACAGAAACTTACCAAAAATTTTTTGCTTGAAACTGATGGCTCTCTATGCATGCAATAATGGTTTGCTGTCCATCAATTGTTTTACCATACACCTTAATTAGGAAAAAAAAAAAGAGAAAGAAGCAAAAAAAAAAAGAGAACAGATTCAAATTTTGAGTAGACCTTGCTCAAACTGCTTAGATATGTGGTTCTACTATTGTTACATAAACTGTAAAATTTCATTTTATAACCATTATGGTTAGACATAATATTCTGTACATGAAACGATGAAGTATTTATTACAATACAGAAAAAAAATTAAGATTAAAAAACCCGATGGTCAATCATCCTAACTAAATTTTATATATTGTGAACTCCTTTTTCTACCACTACAGGAATGCTAAGCCTATAACAGAGACTGCTGAGACAATATATATTTACTACCAGCTGGGTTTCAAACACCAGTTATTCTACCAACTATATGACAATTTAAGCCTGTACAGAATAACAAAAAGGGTGGGTTTGGTCCTCTGTTCTGCTTTATCCCCCCAAATCAAATACTACTAAAAATTATCTCCATGATCATCCAATCTGGTTTCCTTTACAGGAACTGGAACTCATCTGACTGCCTGGGAATCCAATTCAACTTGTTAACTCAGCAGCTGATTTACTTCTTCCCCCCCTAGTTAATTTTTCTGTCACATCAACATAAAGCACAGAACAACTATCAATAGATCAGTGTGCTGAGATTTAAATAGGCATAGGGCTTGTAACAGCAAGCAAATACTATTTTAGTCCAGACTAAGAGGTTTTATTTTAAGAAGCGATCAGAACCACCAACTCTGGTGATAAGAATACAGCACTTGGATATATAGGAGATATGATGGAGCAAAACCAGTTTGCTTTACTAAGACAGTTCTGTCAGTAAACTAAGCCAAGGTAGACATTTCTGTCTTACAGAATTTTTGTCCCCTTCTAAGCAACCAGCCAGACAGCCAGGATCAGCAGGATTAACCTGCAGTAGTCCACAAAATGTCTAAATGCATTAAGAAATTTAAATAGAAATGCTCAAATACAGAGGTAAATCTTCACTATGACCTGCAGTAACCACCCACTAATAATTCAATAGCTAAAACATTCAATTTCTGAATCTTTCCTGCATTTCTCATGAACCCCTAACAGGAATAAATTCTTCACAGTCAAAACTGCCTGTCTTTCTGGTTTACAAATAGCTCCCTTTTAAAATTTATATCTATCTATAGTGGTACAGTAGTTATGTAATTTAGCACTTACTGTGCAGACACCATTTGGATAGTGTTCCTTCACATATGCTTTCATTGCTGTTTCAACTGAATTTCTCCAGGACTCTATGGCATTTTCAACTTCGTGGGGTCTAGGATCAGTAGCCTCCTTTCTTAAGTGATCAAATTTAAAAGAAATCTTGTTCTTGGGATCCAGAAATTTTCCATTTCCCAAATCACCATGTTCTGTTATCAAAACCTGTATTATAAAATTTAAGTTAAAATTTATTTCAATTATATATATGAAATTTATTAAATCATAGAATTAGTTAATAACATTTGCTATTCAGTAAAAAATAAAAAAATGCCACGCCAAATCTAATTATATCCTGCATTTAATGGGAGCTTAATCATACCTGAAGACTTACATTTTAAATAAAACATGCATACAGCAAGAGAGGAGAAGGTGAATATGATACACTGCCTCAGAAAAACAAATCTTGAATCTTACTCTCTTACTGCAATAAACAATGCAAGACAGAAGTTCCTGTCTTCTACTACTAAAGATGGAGCAGATTGGTTTTACAGCTACAAAACACTGAATTCAGCCAACACCACAGACTAAAATTTCAAGCTCTTTAGATACCCCTGAGTGATTAATTTATGAGACTGGTACTGGCACCACTGAAGGGGCACAATCTCTAGGTTTTGGTACAGCAGATGCATTACTTGTAATTTTCTTGCCAAGAACTGTTCCAATAACAGAACATCTTCAGCAGTTTAAGGAAGACTTCACTGCATTCATACCTGTTCGTCGTAACCGTCAATTTTTACAGGAGTAAACTGGTCCAAGTTGTACTGTGCAAATGCACTACAAGAGAAACAAACCAACAAAAGCCTGCATCAATCACAATCTTTTTCCTTAGTAGCAGGTAAGGGATCTAAAAAATAGTTAATAATCTGGGCAATGATGCATTGAAAAATTATATTAATGCTTTACCTAGCAGGCCAAAATTCTTGGAAACACTTTGGTTCACCCAGTGCTTGTATTACAGATTCCAACCACCATTACACAAAAATATACGTTCAGAAGTAACCTGATATAGACAAACACTTAAGCTTTACAGTAACCCATAGAAATTGGAGGAACAGATAAAGTTTAAATTCCACAGGGATCCAACCTATTAAGCCATGTATCTCCACTCTTACAGATGAAACTAATTTTGGCATGAAAGTACAGTAGGCATAATGTTCTGATACAGAAGCAGGGTCTAAGGATGCAGTATCTTAACAGATGCTCAAGTAACACCTACCATGAAACAGAAAATAAAGTTGCTGTAATCATTAAGATACAATACAGATCTCTCCTCTGCCAAGAATTTAATCTTGATCAAAGATGCCCAACAAACACAATAGGGTTTTACTTGCCAAGCACACATCTTTAAACAAACCACTTACTGATTATGCAAGTCCTACTGAAAAAACATCTTGCTTTTATGCAACTGAATATGTGGCATCTGGTACTTACTGGGCTGCTCCTTCCCTGAGAAGATTGTCATTATTAAGCAGCAACCGCACATCTGAAAGGAGGTATTTACAACATATAAGTACAGTTAACTCAGAAACTTGTTTCAGTCACAAAACAAATGCCAACACACTGTACAAAACTAAAAAACACACTACTCCATACCCAAAGATATTACTAGGTAGGAAATTTATTGCTTAATATTTTATAATTTTGACTGAATAAAATTAAAATAATAGTATAGAAATGGATCTCTTCCAAGGCAATCTGGTAAATAGATATAAGCTGTATTCTGCAGGCTCTAGGAATCTGTCAATCTAGTTTTTAGAGAAGCTCTGAATGAGAACAGCACAGAATTCTACCAAATTTCTTAAAAATGTATATTACCAACTCCCTCACACTATATTATTGTCACTGTATTCTGATGACACTGATATGGTATGCACTGAACTTTGGTTTTTAAGCCTTACCATTTTTGGTCTCATTCCTAAATGACCCTTACTAGGCAGAGGATTTTACACCACAATAGCATTTTTTCTACCATGATACAAGAAACATATGAATATAGAATGAAGTCAATACTCCTCAAAATTACTTAATATTTATTGTGCAGCAAATTTCTTATGTACTTGACTTTACTAGGCACTGTTTTAATAACAATTTAATTCACTGCTCATTAACTAACCAATCATTAGTCTCACCAGAACATATTAAATCTCTTCTAAATATTTCCAAGGTATCATTCAAGTGAAAAGAAAAAAAAAATCTGGAATATATTTAAGGTATTTTTTCTTTAAAAGACAAACAAGCAAACCCTCCTGAAATAAACCAAACTCCCCCACCCAAACCAAAACACAAAATACTCCAAAGGAAAAAACCACCTCACATACTCAAAAAACCCCACACGCAAGCAACCAACCAACCAACCCCGCAATTTACAGAATTGGAATTAAAAGCTTTCTCTCTCTTTTTAAGAAAGCAGCCTGAATCTCATCGAATACTGGTCAATATTTGTGATCAAATGTTCGTTATGTGTTTTCAAACACATCGTACCCTGTTACTGAGCAGGTAGTTGCAACTATGAATTAGCATAACAAAGTTTATAAGCAATACTACTCTTAAGAAATTCTTAAGAGTAAAATTTCTTAAGAAATTTTAATAATCTTCATAAAGCTGTGTTAGTAAGCTGCTCACTTCAAAAATGAAGTACTGACTAATTTAAAATAATAATCATCTGGCCACAGTTTAACTAAGAACAAGCTACTTTTAAAAGCATTGCATTCTTTAATAAACTTAAGCTCTCTCCAGTCTGACACTGACTATAGGTACAGTATACTAAATTTACTTTTTTACTTAAATAGCTTCAGAAACATTTGTAAGCTACAACTCTAAAGCCTGCCTTTTTATACTGTATGTATGCCCAAATATCTTGACGACAGACAACCAAGCATTTTTTTTAAAAAGTAACATCTTAGGTAAAGTTCAGACAACAATAGTTGAAAGAAGCTTATTTTAAGTTTCCTTTCAGTTTACCAATACACTCAGTAAAATGGAGTGTGCCCAGAATTTAAAGGTTAGAAATATCTGGAGAAGATTACAACTGGCATTAGGCAGTAGTCCTCTGTGTATTCAAGGTTAAGTATTTGTAATGATATTCCTTCTTAAAAAAAAAAGGACCATTTTAATTTCAGCTAGTTTAATTTTTGCTGAAAAATACAACTGTCTATCAAAGATGAAAAATAAGACTGTGTGTTTTCAAAACTGAAACCCTTGCAACTGTTAATTCACAACTCATTCAAAACAAAGCTCATTCTCACATCACAAAGAAAATTAGTACTTCCCTTGTTTTGCATTTAAACTTCAAGCTGTCTTGTGACTGCAAAGCTTATCATGCCCAGCTACAAAACCAGCCCTTATAGCAAGGGAGGTGCTACAATATAAGTTACATGAAATTCAGGAGAATAATCAGCAATGCAATTTTGGATATAGATACCTTAAATAAAAGGACAGGGCAGACAGATACTCACCATTGAACACCTCATTGAATTCTCCAGGAGGAGCATGAATTATGAATTTTGCTGCTATACGCACCTTAAATACAAAAACAGTCGTGGTTGTATATACTTGCATTCATTCCTATTCAAAGCAGTTATGCATTATGTAGTTTTAACATCCAGATATGAAATTGTACAACTCCCACTGTTACACATATTTGTTCACATTATTTCAACTACTTGGTCTTTATTAAAAACACAGACTATAAAGTTCCCCCTCTTCAAACAGAATAGAGATTATATGTGATGGAAGCAGATGATGAAATTGAGTCATTCATGTTTTCTTTTACTGGCAAACAGGATATAACATGTATATAACAAATAAGATCAACAATATATTCACAATCTATGTCAGCTTTCAGTCTATGGATACCTGGGAATCAATACAGAATCCAAGGGAGCCAAAAACCATGATGAAGATGCATTCGATCTTCAAAGCTTCTCTTCCAATTTTACTATGTATCATATGGTTCTATACTTTCCAAAAGGTCCACACTGTCAGATTAAGCTTAAAAACACTGCATAGACACTAAAGCTTGTAATTTCACCTGCATCTACCTAAAACCTCCTTAGTACCACAGTACCAGCAGATAAAGCTTAAAAAAACCCCTTGAGATCTTAATTAGTAATTAATGGCCTTCAGCCACAATTTCTTGCAGAGAAAACACAGCATAAGCCAGTATTTCCACTAAAAGTATGCACACCTGCCCTGGCTTTCTCTCTCCTTCTGCTTGCACAAGCCCTTGTACAACAGCACTATGAGCAAAATCAGGAAAGTTATTGCTCTTTTTTTTCAGACCAGGTCCCTGAGCTGGTTCATTACACAGCTGCATTCACATGTGCTTGCAAAAAACCCACAAAAATACTTCCTAGATGTGAAACAACTTTTAAACTTCTCAACTGTTACCTTACTTGCAGAATGTCACTTAGCGGACACGCTTTCATTCATTCCTTTTCCCCCTTGCAATGGTTAAAGGAAACCATTATAAAAACTAACTAACTAAATATTGGTTCCCTAACTTAACCTGGCAAAAGTTCCTATCCTTTACAGTTATCCAAGTTCACCAGACACTTAAACCTCTCTTGCATCCTCGATATGGTGTTGCTATTCAAATACAGGATACTACCTGAACCAGAGTTTCCCTTTCCAACACCTTCTACCATGTATCTATGGAATGAAGAGCTGGAAGGTTCAGTGCCTGGGAGCACTGCTTGAAATTAAGGTGTTTGAGAAGCACACATTCCATTACAAATATCTAACAATAACCAAAGAATGCATTACATTTATGCATTTCTTTGTATTTGAAACTACAAAAGAACTGTCTGAGCATGCTAGAGCTCTTGAACTGACAAGAAAAGAGCTTTCACATCTGAGGGTAGCAATACAGCCAGTGTTTGGGCCCCTGCTTCTTGACAGGGCCCAAATTTCAGACAAGGGTCTCCAGCAGAGGTGGTTCAAGTTAGTGTCCTGGGAGAGTGCTTAGCTGCCTCATTAGCAGTGCTGAAACTTCATGAGATCCCATGTGACCAGCCCAGGAAGCTTTCAGATCACTAACAGCACACGACCATTCAGAGCTGGATAATGGAAATGGAAAAGTTGTCAGTTCCCAACTTTCTAACCTAAATGCTGCATTTTGGATTGCAGACAGCCTTTGTCTGCTACCTCAAATACCTACCATCAGAACTCCTCTTTCCATGTAAACATGAATTTGCATTATACAGAGATAAATGCCACAGAGTTCACTCTTCTCAAAGAGTGACAAGAGCATGTTCTTCTATGGCTACTTATTAAAGCAACTTGGATTGTCTCATTTGAATTAAAAGAATGTAAACTTATCTGCGTTACCAACATTATCTGAATCACCAATCCGCACACTCCTCTACCTCTTGCTGAAGTCAAGGCACTGTACTCAGCTCAATGCTCAAGCCAAAGTAATGTAAAGAATGTGAAATTAAGCTAAGCTACAGTATTATTAAAGCACTTATGAAGGAGAAGGGCAAGACAGGCTCCAAGGTTCTATCACCAGCACATTTTATCAAATGACCAATTGTGCTGGTCTTGGCTGGGGCAGAACTAATTCTCTTAACAGTTGCTGGTAGGAGACTGTGGTTTGGATTTGTGCTGAACACAGTGTTGATAATAGCTGTTTTTGTTGCTGCTGATCAGGGCTTACACAGCCAAGGCCTTTTCTGCTTTTCATACTGACACACTGGCAAGGAAAATGGGGGTGCATGGGAGGTTGGGAGGAGACACAGCCAGGACAGGTGACCCAAACTGACCAAGGGATATTCTGCACCATATCAAATAATGCTTAGTATATAAAGTGAGGGGAAGAAGGAGGAAGGGGTGGAGATTTTGGAGTGATGGCATTTCACATCGCAAGTCACCATTATGTGTGATGGGGCTCTGCTCTCCTGGAGATGACTGAACAGCTGCCTGCCCATGAGAAGCAATGAATTAATTCCCTGTTTAGCTTTGCTTGCATGCACACCTTTTGCATTCCTTATTAAACTGCCTTTATCTTAACCCATGAGTTTTCCCACTTTTACCCTTCTGATTCTCTCCTTGATCCCACTGGTGGGGCAGTGACTGAGTGGCTTCCTGGGGCTTGGTAGCTGCCTGGGTTAAACCATGACACCAATTAATAGGGTCAGGGATCAGCCCAGAAAAGCAATTATTTAGTTGTGTGATTTCAGCATGACTATCAGCGGGCTGACTCCCAGCTCAAGATGAAGGAACAGCATTTCTTGATTCCTTGACTTCAGATGAACAGGACTGCTTACCCCTGCCAAGGCCAGGTTAGCTCTGGGCAAGCAGAGAAACAAGACTTAGAGACATTTGGAATTGTGAAATAAAAGGTCCATCAATTTTGGGCAGGCAGCAGCTATAGAAGCAAAATTAAGCAAAACATGGGTGCTGAAACTGCACCCTGAATGACCACATGCTTTAAACTGGTAACATCTGTAAGGTGAGACATTAGGTCTACACTAAAACTGGACCACTACCTCATTTTCAGCTGTTTTGGTAATAGAAATCTGGTTTTGCTTATTTTTTTCACTCTCAGTAAAAACTATTCTTATCAGTCAGATTAGCTACACTATAAGTAATATTCATTCAAAAGCACTCAGTAGTAAAAGATGTCCTCAGGACAGACCAACCTAGACATTACTTTTCACAAACATTTTACAAGTAAATTCAATTTCTTACTGATAGCTTTTTCAGTGTGAAAATTCATCACAGATGACACTTTTTATAGAACAGATAAACAATCATGCAAATTTGCAACGAATACCTCATTAACTATAAAGTATATTCATGTCTACAAAAGCAAAAAATCTAACGTGTTTTCAGAAGTTGAGAGTGTGTCAGCTAAGACACACTGTATTTTGCTAACCTGCCTTTGTGAAGCCAATTTAAAAGTAATCCACTTTCCTTCAGCAGTTAAACTGAATTAAGTTCTCTGTGATGAGTATCTGATAAAGCCATTCTTTCCCCAGTTCATACATACAGGAAGCCCATATAAAAGAAATAAATCCAGTAGTCTCACTTAACACATTAGAACTGAAAAGCACTTACTGATTTATTGCCACTGAATTTTTCCAGAAATAAATGCTCTAAAGGAGGCTTCTGTTTTTCAAACCCAGACTGATATTGAAGGATAAATGAAGGAATTTCCATGAACCTCTATGAGATGAAGATCTCCCCCTTTTGGCAGCAAAAAGCCTCTGGCTCAGCTATCACTTGGGAAAGCACAATTTAAAAAAAAAAAAGGTAGTCCATATAAAATATGATGTTCATGGGCAACTAAAAAAAGATAATTAAAAATGCACATAACCTGTAATACAAAGTGACAGGCAAAAAGCTAAACTGCTCTTTAGTCAAACTGAGAGAGGAAGTTTTATCTGCTGAAAACAGTTTTAAGAAAACAAATCAGGTGCATTACAGTTGCAACCAATGCTGATTATTCAATGCATTGAGACTTCTAAAAAGTTATTTGAGCAAGCCAAAACAGAAACATCATGATATCTTAAGAATCCAAATGACAAAACCTTTTTCCATTCAGGAGAACTGCACCTTACACACAGTACATTTATCAGCAAGTAACAAAAAATTGTTACAGTTGAGTCTTCGTTTAGAAAACTCAAAGACATAAAATACCCGAAGTTTCTTCACTTAATACTGCAGTTACTCCCAAAACACTACGTATAGTTTAAGACGGTGTTTTATTGATGTAGATTTGATTTACAGAGAGTTTTCAGCTTCAAGTCTTCAGAGTGGCAAGAAACTATACACTTCAGAGTTCACTAATCCAGAACACCTGATCACCAGGGGTTTACCAAACAGCTTTCACCATAAAACTACATAAGCAATCACACATTTTCTATATGAAATTTCTTGAATGCAAAAACCCCCAATCTATATCTGTTTTTATGAATCATGTCTTTGTGTAGGTTTGAGCATTAATCTGGACAAATCATACAGAGGCTGAGAGCAAGTATATAAAAAAAAGTATAAAAATGACTTCTGAAACACTGAGAAGGGAAGCATTCCTCACTGCAGCTACTCTCTTTATCCAGTTTTCACATGTACACCACTCTCAGTCTTGCTTAAATTGAAGTCTGCTCTCAGTAGGTAAGAGCTAGCAAGATTTACCTTCACAATTCAAGTGAAGCCAAATGCTACCCATCACATCAGTTAAAAGTTTATCAAACCTACAAGCTTATTGATTTTATAAAGTAAACTGTTTCAATTAAGGTAAAAATTCATACAGAGAAGCCTAGCAAAAGAGAAAAGGACAGGATTGTTGTATGTGATGAACATGGTTATTAGGCATTATGCCTAATTCTTTATTCTGCTAGAGATTAAAACAGTTGGTCTATCAACAAATTCCTACACTCAGTTACAACAATATTTGCAGTTTTCAGACTACACAAGCAAAGAGCAATGTAGTAATGTACAATACGGTGGGAGTTAAGCTAAATCTATTTTTTCTCCATACTTCTGCCTTTATTTCACAATTTAATTCTTCTCAACACATGATACCCATCAGGTACACAGAGCAATCCTACTCCTCTATTTCTTCCAGCCTAAGACATTCCGAAGTTTATTTTATTTTTAAGAAGTTATACATAGTGGCTTCAATTGCCCCGAGATGACTCTTCCTGTTCCTGGCAGATGAGAAGTGACACTGGTCGGAGAAGCCCGACCTTGTGTGCTGTATGTGCCTATATATGGTCAAGGAGTAGGCGCTCCCAGCAGGGCTCCGCAGTGCCACTGGCAGCTCCGCCAAGGCAGCTCGCTCCTCGGACTCTGCTACGGTGCATCTAACACTAACAGAGACATTAAAACTCTCCCTCTTTCATTTTTCTTTCCCCCGTTTTAACTCGACTGAAACACAGTTACTCCACAGTTTTATTTTCTAGGCACCCTGACAGCTCACTCCTTCAATCAATATCCATGCTGCACAGAAAAAACACGCTGATAAGCAGGATGCTGTTAAACCACATACTCACCCTTACTCTTTCCTACACACCCCTTACTTCAAATTCAGAAATTCAGCCGTGAACTCTTTGCAGCAGGGTGACCCACCCCTTCCTCTACACTCATAACAGGTTAAAGTCCACTGCTCCACAGCAATAAAAATGAAATGGTGAAATAGATACTAAAAGCCCTTTTTACCTAAGAAATTGCATGAAAATTTGGGAGAGGGGGGGAAAAGGAGGAAGAGGGAGGGCGAGCAAAACATTCCCACAATGATTTCCACTCAAAGACAACTTTGTTGCTAATCAGAGGGGAATAAAAAGAGCTTCCCAAAGTTACTTTTATCACTGTTACAGCAGGCTCGAAGCACTGTGCATCATGCATTTACATTCTGGATTCCTGAGGGTACCCTTGCTATCTTACAACACACAATAAATCTCCCGCTCACAGAAACCGGTGTTTGGTAAAAAAAGATGATGACATATCACACCCAGAAGGGAGCTCCAGGAACAGCAGAGTCTAGAGAGCTCTGTTCTCAGTCACGCCTTCTGTGTAGCTCTCGTGTTGAAAACCTGTCTGCAGGCAACTAAACAAATGGGTTTGTCGTGACCCACTTAAGTCTATTAACAGGTAGCTACGGGGTTTTCTCACAACTAGCTCACAGTCACATTAATATTAACACAGACTGATTTAAATGAGGCAAGTTTGAATTCTCTCAAGATCTGTAAGTCACAATCAAAATAAGGGATACTTCTTGTACTCACTAGAGTGATACTGGACACAACATCTAGTTTTATTTAGTTCTGAGTTTGATTCAAACTTGTAATTTGAGTTCAGCTTTAGCTGTACCATTATTTTTCAACATGTAGCTTTGCTGTTCCGTATAAAGCAAAACTGCTGTGACATCCACCACTCAAAATGAATTTTGCATTGACATGTATAACACATCAAGGAGCACAGTCTGAGGTTCAAATACTTGCAAGATACAATGCTTGATGCTCTATCCAAACATCAACATAGTTTTTGACTGTAAACCCTTCAGTGTTTAAAGAAAATATAACTGGTTTCCCCTTTGGATAGCTAGATATTTGGTAGTACTGGCTCCAATTGCTCATTAAATCTTTAGGTTAGATACTTCCCAGGATGTTACACCAGTACTTTTACAAACGCCTATGTATCATCAGTGCTCATCTATTTCTGTGAGTATTCAGACAAGCAAATTGATTTAGCTAAAGAATAGCTTTAGAAGGTGGCAAGAAGATAGCAACCAAGTTAGCTAAAAAAGAGCTTTACATAATTATTGCTTCCTGCTGCTGACAGTTTAGTGAGGCAAAAAAGCCTTCAAACAGCTGGACAAGCTCCGAAAACAAAAATGTGAGAAAGGGATTACCCCATGTCAGCAGCAAACTGGCTTCACAGCATCTCATGAAATCTCACCATATCCATGGGTATAACTTCAAACAGTGCAACAGCATCCCAAAACATGCATCATCTCACACAAACATGGAACAATGGCAGCAGCTCTGGTAAAGAGGGAATGAATGTAAATGTAGTGTTGCAACTGCCTTCCTACCAAGCTCAACCGAAAATTCACTGTAGTATCAAATTCACTTCTGCTTCTAGAAAAGCTAAGGAAAAAACCCCGTAAAAATGTGGTTCCGTGGCACAGGAAAGGAGGGGCATATTTCATACCTATGGTTATGACTGAACAGACATTTCCTTAATTGTAATGCCTAAAGCTGCATTGCATCTGGAGAACATATGTTTGTCTCAATTATTTTTAATACAAAGTATTTAAGAGTATGTAGCAGTACCAGCACTTCACAGTGGTGCAAAAAGTAAATCTTACACAACATGTAGTAATTTAGCTGCATTCTTTCTACCTGATGACCTGACTTCAATAATGAGATTTCTTTTCACAAAAATAACCACTTTGCAAGGTGGTGGATGCCCCACTGTAAGGCCTTTCAGCAGAAGGGTATCTAAATATCATGAAAGTCTCCATCTTAAAATCACTTCACAGATTACATCATATTAAGAAGGATTAAAAAAACCCAAACTAAAAACAGGACTCCTGAAAGTCATTGTATCAAGCAAAAAGATAGCAAAAAGGAATATGAAAGCAATGGATGTTACTTGGGTATTACACAAAACTAACCATAAAAAAAATTAGAGGGGATAAATCTCCCCCGTGTTATTCTGCAGTTATTCTTATTACTCCAGATTATGTAAAATTGGAAACCTTTTATTATATATATTTATATACAGCTATTTATGTATATATTGTATAATGTATATATTTATATACAAGTATTTATAATTATATATAAATATATACAGTAGTAGCTGAGGAACTGCATACTTAGGTTATGGATCAGAGAGACAACAGACAAGCAGCATAAAAAAATTACTTCCTTGCAAAAGTCATTCACTGAGAACTGAAAAAGTAGTAAAATTTTACATTTAATGAAAAGCAAAAGCATGAGGTTTTTTTTGAGAAGTAAATGGTATAAGAAATGGCTAACTAAGACTTCACAAAGAAAGAAATCAACAGTGTCATCTCCCATATAAAAACCCAAGATGCCCTGTTAAAGGGACATCAACACCATGATCCTCAGTTGCAGCATCGAGGCCTCTTTTTCTCAGCAGTCTTTACAAAGTGGTATCCACTGTAAGCTAAAAAAGCACTTGGTTCATATTTGCAAAGTATTCTTCTGCTACAAAGCCCAAGTTTTTAAAGTGATTCTTCCTCCTACACCAAGATCATTTGTTATAATGAGATACACCAAGGACATTAAGCCCAGATTCAGTAGCAGTGGGGAGAGAAAAGGAAGATAACAGAGCTTGCTCTATGAAAATTGATAGAATAAGGTACCACCCTAACTCTTATGTCTCCCCCTCCCAATTCCAGTGTCTTACAATTCTCTCTCAAAGTTACCTATTCAAGGTTTTAATGCCTTCTGTCAAGCTAAGAAAATATTTGAAGTATTTTACATTTCAGAAGCTTTTTTACTCGAGGATTAAAAAAGTAATTGCCACATGCTCAAAAACCTGCTTTCATTTCTCAATGAGTACTTTAAACTCCTTTACATCCCACTTCCAGAACCTGAAAGTGAATAATATACAGGGCTGCCTGGAAAAAATACATGGGTTTGCTAAATAATGCAGCTAAAACCCTTTTCCTGTTCTTTTTTGACTGCCCAAATTGAAACCAACCGAAAATAGAATTTCACAGCAGAACTGTAGGTTGAAGACTGTGTTGGTAGGCAATGGAACCATATCTATTCTATCACAAATTAATGTCTCCTGTTTCATCACTGTATTTGCCAATAACTTGTTATTGATCTATTTTTGCTTCAATTTGTTTCTCTTCTCTACTTGAGCTATGCGGTTTCTTAGGTAGCAAGAAGTTTTGAGAGTACAAAGACAGCAAGAAGGGGGCTTTCCTGAGGTGCCCCTGCATTATGAATACTCCCTAACATGGTAGTCATAATCCCCAAAGGGTACCTGACTTCTTCAAACTAGTACTAAGGAAAGAATATATGACCTGAAGTTTTAGGAATCACTGATCTTTTATTTATAATAACAGGTTTCATTTGTATTCATCTTCAAGCTTGAAGTAATTACTTTAACTTGTCAAAAAGGCAAACAATTTTGCTTTGCACAGTAACTTACTATGGAGGCACAGAGTAGAAGACAAGCAGCACTGTACACAAATTGCAACTATAAATTAGGAAAAGTTTCTGACCGTGGGCTTAGACAAACATTGCAACACCTCACCCAGCAAGCCAGTACATTCTCTGCTCCTGGAGATACCCAAAACTCAAAGGGCAAGTCCCTAAGCAACCTTATCTAAGCTGGCCCGTTTTGACTAACCAGCATTTGAGTTACCTTCAGAAATTTCTTCCAGTCAGTATGACTGTAGAAGTAAACCAAGTTATTATTTGCAGTTACACATACAGTAGATGATTGCTTCTTCAGACAGCGTTTAACAGTTTCCAAAGAAAGTGATTCAAATATCTGTCCTTCAATCTCAGTGGTATTGATGCATTTTTAGAAAAAAAAAAAAAAAACAACAAAAAACAACAACAACAAAAAAAACCTAACTAGAGACAACACACTATCTTCACACACAATTTTACATATATCCTGAGATGGACATGAAAATCTTAAATCTTGGAAGGCCTCCAATATTCAAAATTACATGTCAGTCTGAAAAGCACTCCTAACTTCCTCATTCTTACTAAAGAATTTCATCAAAATGTTACCAAGGACACTTGCAAGACTTCTAAGTTTACTTTATAGATTACAATGCAATTTTACCCAGAAAAGGTTATTCAAATGCAGCTCCTACTCATCTACAGTCTCCAAGTCTCATTTGACACAATTCTGAAAGTCAGAATTCTAAATCCTTTCCAAATGAATGAGGTAGAGCACAGGAATTGCTTTAACATATGTAAATTAGAAAAGTAACTTCTCTGCCAAAAATTGCACTAATGCTTTCAAAGCAGTTTTAGGAAAAAGGTTTATATTTGCATTGAGAAAAGTACCTGAGCCTTCCACATTGGTGGGCTTGTAAATGTAAGTGCAATCTGCTGTCAATGTATTACTCTCTAAAGACATTACAGGTGAGAGATTCATTTTACTGGTATAGACTTTTCATTCCAAAGCACTGACATAAGAAATGGGTTTTCCTTAATCTGACAAAACTATACTGCAGAGTTTACTTTAACTTTATTAGGCAAATTAGGTGTCAAAATATAGAAATCTAAGAAGTTACAAAGTTACCCAATGCACCAGGAAATACCTGGAAGCCACCCAGGCTCACTTTCACAAATGGGACTACTTCCTCTTTATAAGAGGAGTTTTCTTCTAATCACACTGTTAAACCCCATCTTTCCAAAAAAGTGAAGCTACTGAGCTATAAGCTTACTGAAAGAGCTGTAGTTCCTTTTTTTAAAAAATATGTTTGACAATTCCCATATTTATTATGTTCAACATTTTAAGGAATGCAAGAGCTAATTTAGTATTCAAAACCTTCACGTGTTATCCTTTCCTCCGTGAAGGCATTTTGATTTTCTGAGGCTTTATCTCAAGTCATACACAGCTATTTAACTCCTGTGCTTTGCAGATTCACATTCAAAACAAAAAACCCAACCAAACCTACAGAAAACATGTCCCTTCAAGTCACCAAAAATGGACTAGAGAGCACTAGTTTTATGATTTAAATAGTTTTTGCGCTGTTTTTAATTTGTGCCCTTGTTTGTAAATGAGTGCTTATATTAACAAATACTTTTACAGTAAAATCAGTACCTTTCTTCAATTATGGCCTATACTCATGTAGATAAATTGTACCTTTAATAGTCCCACTAATATGCTTATCAAAAATATTTTTATATATGTTTATTAGTTTGTAGTAGCTAAGAAAACAATTTTGTAAGAAAACAATTTCTAGATAAACTGGAATAAAACTGAACTGCAAAAAATGGTTACTAAACTTTAACAAAACTACTTCAAACATCCTGCATACATAAATAGGTTTTGCATTCAAAACTTGTTAAGTGATGATGCATTATCTATAGGAAGGGTGCAGAAGTGATGACTTTGTTGCTTGAGAGTTCAGGGCTTCAAGATTTCCACCTCTTACACCCCCTTTTTAAATAAACAGACTGAATCAATAAACAAACAAATGTTATTCAACACACTTAAAAGCTTCTGAACTTTTAGTGACCTATGTGAATAATGCAACTACAAAACACTGTCGATCACAAAAGCTGTCTTTAGCACTGAAAAATCACCGCTCCTGGATGCTAAAACCAGTAACTTTCAGTGGCAATGGTTCAACTTCAGATCTTTGGATCTACACAAATCTTACACACTTTATTTGCTAAAAACAGTCCTCAATTTTTTTTTAAAAGCTTGGTCAAATTTATTGTCACACTCCTTGCATCACTGAAAGAAAAACAAGGCTTCAAAAATGTGAATCTAAGGAACAAGTTTGAGTTCAAAACCATTTATGCAATCTTGAATATTGAAACTCTCTTTCTGGTTCTCCTCCTTCCTTGGTTTTAAAGATTATTTACCTGAACTGTAACAATCTGGTTTGCCATTATTCCAGTTATGCTCCTTTCTATATTCTAAATTATGCTGAACACTGCAAGTTTTAAACTTGAATCATGCTACAGCTAAACACAGTCATCTTAAATTCAGCAATAGTAAGGTATATGAACTGCTTACTGCCTTTGCAACACTTAAATCTTTTGACTAAACATGAAGTAAGATACGAATCAAAGACCTTTCTGAACCTGTCCTATCATTACATCACTTGATCTCCTACTTATTTGTGCTCATACATCATTATTACAAGTCTGAGACAAAAAAAGTTCTGTTATCTGGTTCACCTTCTTTCCTCCTTGAATTTTAGGATTTTCAGGGATCTAGTTATATCTCTACTGAAATTATCTAAAAAACTACATCACCACTATCATTTGTATCAGCCTTCAGTACTATCAGTTCTGTTATCATGGAAGGAATGTATATAACAGAGCAATGTGATTTATTTCTCATGAAAATCAATGTCTGCCTCTTCGCATCTACTCCTACATTTATTTATAGTCCCAACTGGATGAGTGAGAAGGATGTGTTTGTCAAATGCCATCCAGCTGATTTTTTTTTTAAGCTCAGTAAAACGGAATACTCGAAATAACATTTTTATTGTACAATGACAGCACAGCTTAATGCATAAGAAATAAAATCTTAAGGTACCACATGTATATTTTCCATGTGTTTCCATGTGAGCTTGCAGTGTTACCCATCTTTGCTTTCTTAGCCAATAAAATACACTCTCAGGCTTGGAAAATTCCACTCATACACGACAATCAATTTTATATGGGACTGACAAAGCAATCAATTTAAATTTACAATGGATGAGTGCTCATTCTGTTCACTTATACCAAGGCAGGAAGAGTCTGTATGAGTCTCTGCATTCATTTTTGGAGAAAAGAAAAAATGAAATTAGTGAGTGGAAGAAAGTTCAGAACTTAACTCCATCAGCCACAAAAGCATAGGCAGCGCTTCCAAGATCATACAGAGACAAGATAAAACTGTCATTCTGTCTTTAATTATTTGACAAGACAAGAAGCAATGGGCACAAAATGAAACACAGGAGGCGCCATCTGAGCACAAGGAAATACTTTTTCATTTCAAGGGTGACCAAGCACTGCCACAGGTTGTCCAAGGAGGCTGTGGAGTCTGCATCCCTAGAGATTTCCAAAAGCCCTCTGCACATAGTACTGGGCAGCCTGCTCTAGATGACTCTACAAAATTATGTCCAAGGATCCCTTCCAATCTTAACCTTTCAGTGATGGCAAGATAACTTGTAATCAAAGTATTTTCAGCATACCTTCTGGAAAAATGTACTTGATTAGTGTTAGTTGTATTTTCTATAAGGGGCTAGAAAAAATGCACCACTTATACTTCTGGATCACATTACTACTTGTATCAACAGAGACATAGTATTGAAATGTGAATTAAGTAGAGGAAGACAGAGCCTCCAAACCTCTTGGAAAGAAGATAGCAAGATCTTGGTGCTATGCACCCCTAGGCATATCAGTGCATCTCTACTTAAATACATAAAACAGGGTCAAACAGAAAATCTGTCTTACTGTCATCACTTCGGTATTTTCAACATCCTTCTAACTTCGAATAAGTTTGAAACATAATTTTTTGATGCCTTCCACATTTGAGTCATCTCACAACTTCCACAGACATGAAAATACAAGTTTTTAAAGTGGAAAGTGAGCAAGAGCATGCATTACATAAAGGCAGGAGCAGTGCACCAATGTACACAAAACACCACACCCTAGCTTAGAAACAGCCGTGAAGCTGGATCCCACAAAGGATGACAAGGAGCAGTCATAACTGAGGTCTCACAAAACATCCTGCTCCTTTTGAGACCTTTCCGGAAAAATCTGCCTTAAATTTGAGTTTCCAGCTGCCACAAAAAGAGTACACGGTACATCTCGCTAACACAGTCCCTCTGCTCCTTGACTTCACATTTCCCCAACTGCTGCCTCCTAGCAGGAAGCAACACAGCCTTCCTCATCCCCACAGCTCCTTCCTCTCGTAAATCACATGAATCCCATCTCCTCCTGGAGCCTGCGGGTGTGCCTGGGGACGGCAGGCCGGGTGCTTCGGAGCAGCCGGCTGGCACGGGCACGGCGCCTCGGGAACGGGAAGTGGAGGTGGGGGAAGGGAAAGCCCTTCCGCGTCTCTCCCTGCCGTCCCCGCGCCCCGCACGCCGAACGGGGGNCCCTCCGCTCGCCCCCCCTGCGGCCGGGCCCGGCTGCGCGGCCACGCTGAAAACAGGAGCCCCGCCGGCTCGGAGGGACGGAGGACAAGAGGGCGGTTCGGCCAGCGTGTCCACCCATCCCTACCTTCTCCTCGTCGGACAGCTGCTCCTCCAGGTCCGCCATCTTCCCGTCCGGCTGCGCCCGCCCCCTCCCGCTCCTCCTTCCCGGCAGGAAGGGCGGGACCCGCGCGCGCCCCCCGGGGGGGGGGGGGCG